>CM018045.1:8155681-8538181 GCA_008638375.1 Nyssa sinensis
GGAACATATGCAAGCAGAAAGACTCTGAGTCTGAGGACTCCTAGAATCAAACTCTGATACTATGATAGACAACCAATTATGTTAAAAAGCTCAAGCTATTAAGGAACGGGCTTAGCAATGTATATCGGGCTTACACAGTTAACTCACCGAAACTTGTCTTTGTTTGATTTTTTTACCCTACTGGAGATTCTCCTTTGTTTCTCTTTCAGAAACTTAGGCTTCAACACATTCTGCTCCCAAGTCCCAACTATGTCAGACGGTATTTGAGCAAAAGATAATCCACAACTTTGCATCAAAGAAGACAATGGATGTTGGAGGAGATCAAACAACAATTGGGGTGGAAAGCCTGAAACTTGATTTTGTAAATAGAAACAAGTTAAAGTTTGTTTGGAGATTTAAGAAGTTAACCAAAAACCTTCGGACATACTGAAAGATAGTCTTGAAGAAAATTACTTAGGAGTAAGTTTATATTTAATTTATCAGGACGTAGTTTGGTGGATTGGGATTCCCATTGATCAATGATGTTGACTCTGACGGTGATGCATATAAGAGTGATTGCTTGGGCATTTGTGGTCTTGGACTACCTCGCAAAGGTTTGATAAATGTCCCCATATATTAGATTCAACTAGTTTTGATTTTCCTTCCATATATAATGAATGATCAAATAGTATAGGTATTCGTTTAGTTGATATAGCATTGAATCATGATGACTTGTATCTTTCTTATCATAGAAACATGAAGTTTGATTGTATTTGGGAAGATTTTATGGAACGTGAAGTATTTTATCAAGATGATAGGGTTGCCAAGATGGGGGCTCTTGAGCGTATTTTCTAAACAAAGCTACAGAATATAATATGAATTGTATAATTGAACAGATTGCTTCAAACCTGTTTAATTTATGTTAACGAGTCTTTCAGCAAGGATCATGTTAAATGAAAATTTGAAATGTATAGGTACTTCAGTCTGAGCATCTCTCTTTGTCTATCTAATCCCATTTACTGACTGATCAAAAAAATAAAAATAAAAATAAAAATCTACCCACCCATTTACTGACTGACACACAATCCTGCTTGCCACTGCTCAAGTTTGTGGTTTTATGTGGGTGGATGGATGACAAGGCAAGCCAATAATCTTGTTTGGTTCCCCGTGAATTACAGGTCACATCTAAAGGTCTCGTTGATATATGAATAATTAATTGATATGTACAAGGAATGCTAATGTCCCCCAATATATAAGTGACATTACCGAAGTCTCATTGAATATATAGGGCAGAAATACAGTCTCAATTTAGTGTCGAATATTAACAAATCCTCAAATAGTTTAAAGAAGGTTGGTTCAGTTGTTTTGACCATTACAAAAGTAAACCCCTTCCTCCTTGCAAGGTCAATTGATTGAAGGTGCTTAACGTCCTAGAATATGACTCTCATGGGTCCTCAACTGGTTTAATTCTAATTTTGATCGTATATAGAATAACCAGCAAGGTTCAAATTTTAAGATTGAATTTCTGACAGCACTATTTTGTGGCAATGAAAGTGGTAAACATTTTTTTTCCTGAAAGTTGGATCACTGGAGCTGATCTTATGGGATTATTGCCTTGGGGTTAAATTTGGATGTGCTAGGTTTTGAACACTGATAAGCAGAATATCGAAATCCTTTTAAATTTGAATTGTGTGAATTTGAAGAATGAAGTTGAAAGGTCGACATGTTTTAGTGAGACTTTCAATGTCATAAAATGAACTGAGTTTACTCATTGACTAAAATGAATGTGAAGCTCCTGCCTGTGGCAGGGAATAATGAAATGTTATTGTGATTTTCATTGCTAAAAATATGCATGCTTATATGTAAAGAGACCATATAGCATAAATAATATTTGTTATGGAGCACAATACATTCACAATAGTATGGGCATCACTAAATACTTATTCTGTTTCTGGTAATGCTTGTTCTGTTTTAGTAATGAGTCTAATGACTATTCTATGAAGATAAAAATACAAGAACGGTAAAATACCTTAGAGACAAAGTTTTGTGCCCTCTTCAATCTATCATTCTTGTTGATACCAGGGAAATCACTATTTGTGGTCACATTATTGTTGCCAGCTGACATGACAGAAAGTAAAATTCTTTATGTTGAAATATATTGATTATAAAACTTGTTATAGAATATTATTTAATCTAAAAATTACTATTATAGACAATAGGAAGAGAAGATAAGAGAAAGTAGGGAAACATGCAGAATCAGTCCATAGATGGGATGGATTCCAATAATATGTATTATTACTGCAGATATGTAGAAGTTCAAAATTACCCCGCAACTTAAACACACATTCTCTTAACAGCTACCTTTTGGCAATTCACAGTAGGTCTTGTGAGGTCCACTATTCGAGTCTAGGGGCCACTTATCTTGAGTGTAACTCCCACAAATTACCAGCTTGTGTGGGTTGTGGGTTTGCACAGGCCCGAAGAGGTTTACTCGCACAAACTAATATTGGCACTGCAGAGATCCCTCTTCTTAGAAAAAATAACATATGGCTTCCACATTCTATTGCACTTTTAATTTGGCTGCTCCAAGTTTCATGATGACTAACTGCTATTTCATTCATAGCTGTTGCAACATTTGGAGCAGAAATACTAGCCTTCAAATAAAAGCAATATAAAATGGTTGTTTCTTCCATATGTTATCAATTTTTTTGGTTACATCGGTTCCCTCGATATTTTTTCTCTAACTGGGTGCCTCTTTGAAAGTGAAGGTAGTCAAGCTGGTCATTGGGTCAAGGTGATCCAGCCTGTTCAACTTATGCAAGGATACAATGATATTGTGTTATTATCTCAGACGGTGGGCTTGCAGGTAATATATTTTATGAGTGTGGTACTTCTCAAGCTAATTTTGAATAAAAGATCGACATGAATCTTCTTTCTGAAGTCTTATTGTTATATTAACAACAGTTCTTTGTAATTTAAATTTGATCTGGATCACTCATTTGTGGACGGAACAACTTTTCTCATTTCGTTTGCTACTTGAGAATGTGAACTCAATCATCCCATATTCTATTTGGTTTGAACTGATTTTTTCAGTGTTTCTTCCTTAGTGTATACT
The DNA here is from genome assembly GCA_008638375.1 of Nyssa sinensis. Classification (NCBI taxonomy): domain Eukaryota; kingdom Viridiplantae; phylum Streptophyta; class Magnoliopsida; order Cornales; family Nyssaceae; genus Nyssa; species Nyssa sinensis. The sequence goes on from CM018045.1 coordinate 8,158,776, forward strand.
TTGTACAATTGTGTCATTACCTTTTGTTTTTGTTACACCCTTTGTTCAGCGAGTTTTCTACATATAGTTGTCTCTTTTCATGATTCTTAAATTGCTTCAAAAAAACTTGCTTCATGTAGTCCTGATAGGATATTAATTTCATCTATTTTTGGTCATATTGTATCATTTATTTTTTTATCATACAGAATTATGGTGCCTTCCTTGAGAAAGATGGAGCAGGGTTTAGGGGCCGAATTAAGCTTACTGGGTTTCAAAATGGTGATGTTGACCTAACAGAGTCATCATGGACCTATCAGGTAGTTTTCCATCTATTACATCTTTTAGTTGACCTGCAAGGCTGCAACCAATTTCACTATATAAAGTAGTAGTAAATTCAGACCTTATATCCACAGGCATAATTTGAACCTGTGCTGTCAGGTTGGGTTTCAGTTTGCTAAACAACGGAATCGTTTCAATTACATTGTGGAAACATAGTGGAGACTAAGACATATATGGGAAAAAATTAAAATATCAACATTTGGAAATATGAAATAAAATATATGTTAAAGAAAAGAGAAGCCTAGAATGTAAGGTTTGAGTACTTCTAGAGGACACTGCATGGCCAGAAAACAGCATAGGAGAAACTGATTTATTTTCACTTTGTCTACAGATTGGGCTGAAGGGTGAGTTCCTGAAAATATATATGATGGACCAAAATGGAAGTGCTGGATGGACTGATTTGACACCAGATGCTGTTCCATCTATTTTTTCCTGGTACAAGGTCAGCCTATTCTTTGAAAGACTTCACTTTCTGAAAACCAATATCTGGAACGCTTGTTCAGTGTTGTTTCTGCAAATTTTCTGTACATGCTTAGATACATTGGGCATGAATCTCATTACATGATTGGGCACAAGTTCCCACTAATCAACCTGATTCCCACATTAAATAAAGAAACCTCCCACTCTCACAATAGTACTTCAAATTTTGACATAACTAGTGTGTGTTTGGGGGGGGGGGAGAGAGAGAGATTCCACAACTGATATCTGATGTAAACCAAATTCACCTTGATATTCATTTTCTCAGAGTTACAGTTGGGTGGTTTTCGTGCTGACAAGAACCACAATCGTGCATTAATAGCTTAATTGGAAGGATTTTTGTCTTATGTAACATCGTTTGCACATTTATGAATTGATTGCCTCAGTTCACAGTGAAAATAATACCAACTTGGTTCCTGAAAATCAAAATGAAAATATTTATTCATATTAACCTGGTAACTACACTCTACAAACCTAGCTGAAAAGTTTTTTATCTTTTCCCATTATCATTAAATTTATGTATTTAAATTAAAAATTAGAAAATATAAAAGCGCTGTCATCTTAAAAAGGACAACTGTAGAGGATCAAGAATTGAAATTAGGGATTTTACGTGCGGACTTTATTATTTTTCAACCAGCAAGGATTGTAAATGTAGATTAGATTTGAGTTTCTAGCCTCGACAGTCTACATACAAATAAAGAATGATATAAATAAAGATCTACAGCTCCCACAAAAATTCAGTTATTCACAACTTGAGAACATTGGTTGAAATTTATGCATGATCTTGTTTATTTGCATGAGATCTTTATATACATTGTTGACCCATTCTCTAATAGCTTAAATTTTTGGAGCAACTAGTTGCTTAACATGGTATCAATGTTGGGTACAAGTCTCTCCATTTGGTTTGTTTGTGCAAAGTTACACTATTATGTTCTACATTTGTTTGCAGTTTATTTTCCTCTACACGTACGAGTCCAAGGTCGCATATGGGGGAGGAGGGTTGTGAGAGCTTGATATACATTATTGGCTCATTTTCTAATAGCTTAAATTTTTTGAACAACTAGTTGCATAACAATTTGAACCATGTAATGTTTGTGATGGTTGGCTGTTTATAGAAGTGGTCTTAGCAGTCTTTTAAACTGATGATGTGGCAGAAAATCACGGACTGACTTCTTTCTGCAGAAATATTTTTTTAGTTTCTTCACTTAACTAACCTTTATGATGTACAAATATATTATGGAAGCAGTTATCTTTAATCACTATGTCTCCATTTTTTAGTTGATGGGGTAAGGGAGGGAGTTTTGATGCATAATCTTCAGTGATGCACTGTGCACATGCACGGGCTTGTTTTGTATTGCACACATTTAACTATATCGTCTGATTTTATATTACTTTCTCAGGGGAAAAAAAACTAAAACTAAAACTGACACCTTTTCTTTTTAATCTCAATCTTTTCCAATTCATGCAGACATACTTTGATGCCCCTGATGGGATAGATCCAGTTGCTCTTAATTTGGGTAGCATGGGAAAGGGCCAGGCTTGGGTCAATGGCCACCACATAGGGAGATACTGGAATTTGGTTGCCCCAAAAAATGGATGTCAAAGGATTTGTGATTACCGTGGTACTTACAACTCAGATAAGTGTGCAACAAATTGTGGGCAGCCTACTCAAATCTGGTATACTTTTTTGAAGAAAATAAATCAAATATCGATAATGTTCTATTGCTGAAATTGCCATGTTCCAAATTTTTCATAATAAATGAAAAGTAGTATAAGTGGCTAATTCAACCAATGTTAAAATCCACTCAACTCAACAAATTCTTATCCCAACTATTTTGTTAGCATATCCTTCTTTACTATCTCTATCAAAGTTAATTTTGATTGGCCCTGCCCCCTAGCATGAGCCTTGATTATGAACCATGTCACTCTTCCTCAGCGGTTAATTCACCCAATGCTGCTTCCATTAAACTTTGGGGGCATCGTTTGCATATACAAATGCCCATTAAAGAAATGTGTTAAAATGCCATTGCCATTTTAATATAGTCATCTTTGATTGATTTCCAGGTACCATGTACCAAGGTCTTGGTTACGGACATCGAACAATTTACTTGTAATCTTTGAGGAAATAGGAGGGAACCCATTCGATATTTCAATCAAGTCACGTTTTACTGGAACAATTTGCAGTCAAGTGTCAGAGTCCCACTATCCACCTCTTCGAATGTGGTCCCATCCAGATTTTATCAGTGGAAAAATATCAATAAATGATATGATTCCAAAAATGCACTTGCAGTGTGAAGGTGGGCATAGAATTTCATCCATAGAATTTGCTAGCTATGGAACTCCAAAAGGTAGCTGCCAGGCATTTTCCAGAGGCAACTGCCATGCACCCAATTCATTGTCCGTGGTATCTCAGGTAAGTTTGATTTGTATTTTCATGTCAAATTACACTGCACATATAGAAGCTTATTGAGGAAGCATTGAGACTTTAAATTATCTTGAAAGTTTTGAGAATAATGTCAAGATGAGCTACTGCCATCTATCAACTCTTGGCAGGGTAATCTAATGGACGGAAAAACCTGCCTGTGTGTAGAGCTGTATTGAATTGATCATTAGGTTCTCTGGATCATTGGCATATAGAGATCTATTGAGCTAATGGTCTCATTAGCAAATTTCAAATAAAACTGTTCTCTGAAGCATTGTTGATATTATTTACTCACTGAAATAGAGAATGTTTGCACTGCTAAGGCTGTCTTGTCAGTCGGTCATTGAATTGTAGGTCAGTGGTTTGGCTACTAGAATCATTGCAATTGTGTAAGCCAATTCAACCTGCAACCTCAAAGCATACTATGCTACTGTCAAAACATTGTAAAAGAGGGGCTGTTTCGCAAATCATCTGCTTTGATTTTTCAGTGAAATGACAGCAGGGTCCCTTCAACTTGTAATGGGGCATATGCTGTTATTGCCAACATGTTGACCATTGCTACGACTGTAGAGGAGCCAAACTATGATGCAATTAAAGAGGTGCTCCCAAAAAAATAAATAAATAAGTCTTTTGGTTAATGGCCCAATACTGGTGTGCTTGTCAATCCGAGCTCTAAGTGGCATGGGATGCGCACAATTGCACAAAGTATTTTTGGCAGTTCTATCTGAGAGGCTGTTTTTATTAATGGCCCTATCTATCTTCCCATGTGCAATTCATTCCAATAAAGCTTTCTGTTTCTTTGGCAGGCTTGTCAGGGGAAAAATAGCTGCTCTGTTGGAATTTCGAATGCCATATTTGGAGGTGACCCATGTCGACACATTGTCAAGACTTTGGCTGTTGAGGCGAGATGCACACCATCAACAAATATCGGTTCTTCAGCTATGAAGTAACAAGCAGCTGACGCAATGAACAGTGCTTGGACCCTTTTAACTATAGGATAACCCACACTGGATTCTCTTTCACTGGTGGTTTATGTATTCTGCTGTCACGCTGTATGAATTCTCCAGTTGTATCTATTTGGGCTTTCTATGCTGAACTGCTCCATTTGACTCCAGTTTTGGAGCTTGTATACATGTTGAGAATAAATGTTGTTTGATGTATATATATGCATGCTTGGTAGTTTCATGAAAGGTAAAGGGCATAATCCCAATTCATATTGTTGGTACAAAATATTGCTGTCGCAGGACCCCGAGGTGCCAGGTCGGACAACCAAAAGCAAATACTCCTCACCTGTCCTATAAATAACAAACCATGCCGATCCCGCCAGAAGGCATGGACCTTTATGAGTAATGGAGCGAAGGCCACAAGAAAGATGGCTTTGCCATCACAAAACTCTCCGAACTAACCCACAAGGGGATAAAAGTACTATATATGGTTCATATAATGGCTGTCTAAGATTAAGACCAGGCCTTAGAAGACTCCCTGAACAGGATTCGACCAGAGCCATGGTCCTTTAGGATTCAATGGAACATGCGGATTTGAGGCTAGAATTGCGGAATCATCAAAGGAATGCCTTAAGAATCTAAGCTGACCGCCCGCGGCACACTCTGATCTTTCTGAGAAAGAAAGAGCTGTCACATAAGGTGACAATCTGACAGTATTAGTACGTTAGCAATTTAGCATTTAATGCTCCTTGGCCAAAACCAAAACCAAGTTAACCGAACTGCTCTGCACTTAAACTTACAAAGCGAATTGAATTCGAGGTGTTCTAAATCTTACCAGTAATGTTATTTTTATCAAACATTTTATTAAGTTTTTTTATTTGCTTTTGTGCCTGTTGGAGTATTAGTGAATTTAATTTCTTGGTGTTAGGCAATGAAATTTATTGGTGTTAGTCATGTCAAGTGAGTCCAACATATTTGATTGACTAGTATCAAGAGACTGAATTAACTAGCATTCATATATACTAAGAAGCTGTATTGATTAGCACTTAAATAGCTACAAAAGCAAGTAAGAAAATTTGGTAAGATTTGAATAACATTACTCGAATTTTATTCATTAAGAAAATTATCAATTTTGCTTAAATTTAAAATTTTGATTCTAATCCAATAAATTTTAATATAAAATATTATGTAAAATTTAAAATATATAAAACACAACTCAATTTAATAAACCGTTATATAATTTAAAATTTTAATATATTTTATAAATTTAAAATATATTAGTTTTTATATAATATATAGCAATTAAGACACATGTCATCTATGATCAATTCGTTGCTACATTGAATTAGTTTAATTCATATCCGATCTATTTAACTAAAAAGACACGAAGGATTTGGATCAAATTATTATTTCAAATTCTTTGTACCATATTCGAAAAAACAAATCAATGATCCATTGACACCTGTATCTAGGTGAAATTCCTTCAGTCCATCCTGCAACATATGATGCCTTAAGGTTTAGTCACCTCAAACCAGACCTCTTTGAGGAACCATCATGTTCACGTATGTGATTCAGACCTAAACCATGCCCTTAAGCTCCAAACTTCTAATGAAACTAGACTACTCCTTGTCACCCTTGCTGTGTTTTTTATTTGATTAAGCAATGTAGGTTAAATGTTTAATTCACTATGAATAATACCAAATGGAGAAGGACTAAGGTCAAGAATTACAATCACAATCTTAGACTTATCCTCAACACTCTGAAGTGCAATACACATAAGGTAAGTAGAGGTGAGATGTTAAAATCATAAGAGTAATGTTATATATAACGTATTTTCTCACTTCTAGTCACAATGTGATGGAACCCACTAAAATGAATGCACGTGAATCTCATCGCTTTATTTCTAAGAATGAAAAAATCTGTTATGTTTACTTTTTTTTCCTAGAATCAATGCTTCCGTTATGGCTATTCTCACTATGCACAGTTAGTTTTCCATGTAGGCTTGTGTTTTGCTCTCAGCAAGCTTTGTGGTTGGCTTATTCGTATATCTTGTCCCTGTACTTTTTTACTGTTATATCAATGAAGTTGTTATTTCCACTGAAAAAAATGAAAAATGAAAAACCAAACTTCTATTCTGTTAGGGAGCCCTGTTAGCACTCCACTTTTTTTGCCAGGAACTCCACTTCAACTTTTTATTTTAAAATAAAATTACACATTAATTGAAAGTGAATGTAATAACTATTTTTCACATATAAAGACAATTGAATAATTTTACTTTCAAAGTAAATTTCCTTTTGGCTAAAAAGAGTGCTGAATAATATTTCCCATTTTATTATTTTTCATAAGGACACAGATGAAAAAACAAAAAAAAAAAAAGTGTGTCAAGCAAGGTATTAAATGTATTTTGGACTATTTTCAACTTTGGTATGCTATTCTAGGTAGGGGTTGCTGTCTAGAGTGACCAGTTATGATTCCTGAAAAGAGACCTCCAGAAAAAATAAATAATACTAATTGATCTCCTTTATTTGGTAGGATTAAATAACCTGTTATCATCAAAGTATAAATCTTCATATGCAGCCAAACCCATGTTAGCTAAAGTAGTCCAGGATAATTTTCCTTGGGCTGAAATCCATGGCCAAAATACTACTATCACAGTCAAACATGTCCTGATCATTTTCTGTTTAAAACAAAAGGATTTGGTACACCTTTTGAATGGAAAAACCTTGTGGTGGGTGTTGTCAAATCTGATTCATTTTTTTTCAATTTTCCCTTATTTTTTCTCTTTTTTGGGTTGTTGGTCTCTTTGAAGATAGCCATGGGCGGGACACCATGACCAAATTGGAAATCTCAGAAGTCCTAAGCTATTTATGAGGCATGATACAAGATAGATCACTGTTATCTAGAACTGCTTCCCTAAACTGGAACAAGTTATAGATGCTTCCCTAAACTGGAACAAGTTAAGCTTCATCAAACCATGTTTATGTAAGAAGTATGTCAATCTTGTTTGGATTCATCTTTCAGAAATTCTTATGGGCCTATTCTACAAAGGAGTAAAAACACAAAGAGCTCAGCATCCCAAAAGTGAAAATTCTTGAAAGTGCTTAATTTTACAATACTAGAAAGCATGGAAATCATATTAATAGTTAATTAGTTGCCTGATGAGAAAGTAACATATAACTATGCATTATTAAAATAGAAGAAAAATAATATGATTCTGGGAGTTTCTCTCAACATATTTACTGGGAATATGTAAAGTAAAAAGAGAACAATTAGACACACAGGAGAAAAGCAAAAGGAATTCAAAAACGAAAAACATAACCACACAGAGAGAGAGAGAGAGAGAGAGAGAATGTTTCCCATCTAAACTTCATTTTTTTTCTTTTCTTATTATCATTGAAAGCACAGAAGAAAAAATGCACTTACAAGAAAGTTACTCTATACATAAGACAGCTCCTGAACTATATGTAGTATACAAGCGCACAAGTGCTTTCTATTCATCCATGTCCAAAAGATATCATTTTCTGCCCCAAGGAAAGCAGCAACAGCTCTGAGAAGCAGAGTGAGAGAGATCAGAATACTTTGCAAAACAAGCGAACTAAATGAGCCCGAAAAAATATAAAAAAAAATGTTTTGCTCCCTTGCAATAGTTGCAATTGCAAAATGACCAAGACAGGCCTTGCATTTTCAGCAGAAATAGAAACCACTAATACAAGGGATCCACGTACCTTGGAATTGACATTTCCATATTGCTTCTGACCGTTAGAATAGGAAGACTCAGTCGCCATGACAGGTACCTTTCCTGCCCCACTCTGCCTTTCCTCTCGCACTCTGTCAAATATGTGGGTGAACCCTTCAGCTGATGCAGGGTCACTTTCATCCCAATCACCAAATTTGGGGACAGCAGGGCTGTGATCAGGCTGCCACATGAGAACAAACATCATACTCCTTCAAATTAGACCACAACAAATGGGTTTAAAGATATTCACAAAAGTTGGTAGAGAATAAATATAAGACAATGCATAAGAAACTTCTGGCTGCTTAGGGCGTCTAGCACGTGCTTCACAGAAATTGTCCTTTCTACAACCTCTTTCAAAGGGTCTAATAGGTAGCTTAAGAATTTTCTTCAATCTCTATTAAAATTTCCGAAACCATATGCTTCGCTAATTAGTGGGGAAAAGATGAAAAAGGAAAACGAATTGCCATGATTTCCAAAATAACGTTTCCACTTTGGCTATTTGGAGATCTATATTTTGAATTAAGAATGTAAATGGTAAAATAATGTTTAAGACTACAACAGGCCCTAGGTGTAGAAAATAACTGTTCCTTGAGCAGAGCTGCAAAGTATAAAAGTTTTCTTCAGGAGCCAAAAGATTCTCCGTGCTGCCTTCTTGTTTGTCCTTAATTCTCCATGTAATTGCTCATAAACATAAGAACAGACAGAGAACTTGGTACCTTACAGCCGATTGTGGTTGGCCGTCATAATTTTCCAAGTTACTCTTTTCTTTTCATATAAAAGCTCAGCCATCAATCAGAATATTAAATGAAATATATCAAATTATTTCACCTTTAACTATCCCTGTGTAATCTGGATCACCCTTTTCAAACGAGCATCTATAGGAGCAAATGTGTGTCAACATTTATGCAACTTTCATAATATAGATAACAAGATACGAGAGAAAAAATAATTACAGTTTCATCGCCTCGATTAACTGATCTCAATCGGGATCTTCCAGGTGTGGAGGGAGCAAGGCCATGACTACCTTCAGATGCCTTTCTTTCCCACGAGGGAGAAGAAACTCCACTGCCTTTGCCTCCAACCCTTGCCTGGTAATGTGGGTGTAGTGGTGAGTGTTCAATGCTGTGATCAGACCCTATACTTTGTCGGGCAGCTCTTTTGGCGTTATCACCAGTGCTTATGCCACCGTGACGATGATGAGGTGAGTCAGCAGTGGCTCTCCGACCTATAGCGTCATGGCGCAATGGAGAATCAGTTAGTCTCAGCTCGCCATCTTCACGGCTCAACTGGCGCTCATGCCTTGGTCTTAATACAACTAGGCCCTTTGGTGCGTCTGATTCTGACTTGCTGCTTCCAGATCTTACACCACCATGACGTTGATGAGATGAGTCAATTGCAACCCTCTGATCTAGATTGTGAGGGTGCAATGGAGACTCAGATAGTCTCCTGAGCTCACCATCTTCTCGGCTTGCACGATTCCCGTGCTCTGAACTTACTGCATCTGGTCCCTTTTTGCCTTTCAGATCAGCATCTTGTTTTGATTGAGGAGCTTGAACTGGAGGCATATCATTGTTGGGAGTGTCCTGGGGGTCATTCGGATTCATCTTCTTACCACTTTTACTCTTCCGTGTGCTATCAAAATAGACCGTGTAAGGGACATTTTCTTCACTTTCCCAGTTGCCAAACTTTGGTACCTGTGAACGTTGCTGCAAGAATAAGGAACAAAGTTAATAAACACAGATAGCCAAGAGATAAATGCACACAAGTTTTCCAACACTACCAAGAATGAGGCTCTCTTTTAGACTCTAAATTAGTCAGTCTAGGTAGGAAATGTTTCCAGATTGCTACAAGGTTCGAATTTGAAAGCCTACTCTAAAGTGAAGAAAACTGACATTCTCTCTCCTTTCTCTGTGCAAAGTTGTTTTCCAAGTAATAAGCTTGCTATTCACAATATACATGCCTCATTAAACTGAGAACATGTTTATTAATTCAACAAAACAGAAAAACATCATTGCTGTAGCGGTGATAAATCATCATCTAATAGCATTGGTCTTTTCCTGATTTCATTTTGTTAAACAGTCGAGAGTCTTAGCAATCAAGGTGTGTCATATCTTGCTTGGTTAAGCACCACAATTTCCACTTAAGAGGCCTATTTATAGGCCAATTAAAAGGAAAACTGAATAATTATTCTAATGATTCCCATGTCAAACAGCCTTATTACGAGTCGTATTGATGACTCCTAACAAGACTCTTAAAACATGTATAAGTTTTCATGGGTCCCACAATTATTTGCTTTACATATTGCTAAAAGGATGTGCAGCCTGAAGAACATTACAGGAGACCTAAGGATGCATGCAACTTATCAAAGTTGCAAGGGTGATTCATTGGGAATGATTAGTAACTGGGAGTAGGCTGAACTATTCCCTAGGAACAGAGGATAGAACTCAAAAGATCCTTGGATAGGTTCAGAATCTCATAAAATAGTGGTCCATTTTTGGGATAAGCAAAAATAAAAATGAGACAACCACCATCCTTAGTGTGAGGGGTGCAAGTCGGCGGGTTAACCCGAGCCCGACTCGAAAAATTACGGGCTGGGGCAAAAATATATGATACCCGGGCCCGAATTTAAATGGGGACGGGACGGGCCTGGCCAGGGAGGTCGGGTACCCGGGCCCGAATTGTCACCACTTAAAACCATATATTTTATACCTCAATTAATATGAACCGTTAGATTTCAAACATGTAAATGATTTTGACCATTCATTCCATTAATATTACAAATATGTAATTTTTTTTTATTATCTAATTGTATTGACCTTTTCAAATCTATTTTCATTAAAAATCTTTGCCTTTTTGTCTTTAGAATTTGCACGAAACCCGAATCAGAAACCCAACCGAGCCAAAAACAAACAAAAAAAAAACCCGAATGTTCGGGTACCTGAGAAAAACTCGATACTAGGTTTTTTTGTCAGGCTCAGGTTCACTCTTCGGGTTATTCTCAGGCTCGATGGTTTGTATTGCGGGCTGCGCCTGGTCAAGCCTCAAGCCTAACCCAGCGTGACCGAGTTGCAGCCTTAAGTGTGAGAGAACTAAGAAGGGTACACCTCTAGTCCGTAATGTCATGAGTGATTACAGTCTCTTGTTTGTTACTTTCAAAATATGATATTCCTCTGTCCTAGGTTAAGGATTTAGGATAATATCCACTTCAGCCCCGTTACATCCCTGTTCAACGCCTATGACAGTATGGACGTAACCACTCTCATGGACGTAGGCACATTGTCGAATCAAGTAAATTCTCTGTGTCGTTTCTCTCTCTCTCTCTCTAACTCTTTTCACCAAGCTTGCATGGATCATTAATTCACAACACCACCCTTATCCTAAAATACAGTAAGAAATTGCTGGCTATGTCAATATTAAAAGTTCCTAGAAACATAATAAAAATATCATAATATCATATGAGAATTTCTCCTCGACCAATCACCCATAATAACAAGTTCCATTTTCATCTGACACACTTCAAAACAAATCCCTCTAGTTACTGCTTAAAGGAATAAGATTACATAAAATTATCTAGCTCAAGCTGCTCAGTGCTCACCTATGCATCCATGATTACTGCTTGGCATCAAAGTTCCAGAACACGTTTTCTAATTATATAAAAAAATATTAAAAATAAAAAGATAAGAAAAGATAATCTAGAGAGAATTCTTTTCTTATGTTTTAGTTGATAGGTGTCTAGTGAGAATTTCCACAACAAACTGGAGAAGAGTTTAAGAACATATCTTGAATGGGCAAGTGGAGTGGGGGTGTAATAGTAGGGTAGAAAGACAAAAATGAAAGATGGCTTGGCTAGGACCCCCTTCCATCATTTTTATTTAATGTAAAATTATCTTCAAGGTGAAGAGAGTAGACAGAGCATCGGAGACTATGTTACCACCACACTCATCTCCACCCAAATACCCCTAGTTAAAGAATATCTAATTTATCCTAATTAAGACATCTAGAGAAACAAGTGAGCACAACCAAACACTACTAAAACTAGTTTCCAATCATAAGACACCAATGGTGAGATGATTGAACCATTGGTGGGCCCACATTGATGATTCTTATTTTTTTGTTTTCCAAGCATATACTCTGAGGTGTTGTTTCGCATTACACGCTCTTCATCAAACACCAGAATGATCTGACAACTGCCTTGCTAGTTTTTGTTGACGATATAATTGTGACCGGTGACGAGACAGATGAATTTAATAAATTAAGGAGCTATCTGGGTGATGAATTTGAAATCAAGGACAATGGTCAACTGCAATATTTCCTTTGCATAAGGGTGGCAAGGTCAAAGAAAGGGATCTTCATCTCACATAAAAAGTACATTCTATACCTCTCAAAGGATAGTGGTATGCTTGAATGTAAGCCAATATAAGGCCCAATTGATTTGAAGATCGATCTAAGTGAATAAGAAGGAACTATTATCTCAAATCCGAATTGATATCAAAGGTTAGTTTGCCAACTAGACCTAATATAACATTTGCTGTTGGAGTCATCAGCCCATTTATGCATTCTCCTAGAATGCATCATTTGAAAGCAGCTTATAGAGTGCTTTATATTACAAATCAATGCCAGAAAAATAATTTTGTATTCTAAGAATGACGATATGAGAGTAAAAAGTATTTACATATGCTAGTTGAGCAAGATTGATCATTGACAAAAGGTCTACATCTTGGTATTGTGTGTTGGTTGGAGGTAACTTAATGTCTTGATGAAGTACTTATCGAAAAAGACTTGGCAAAGTAAAAAATAATCGTCCAGTGCACAAGCTAAGTTCAGAGATATGGCGCATAAAATGTGTGAACTTATTTAGTTAAAAGTTCTTTTTAAGTAGTTAGCCATAAATACTCCTCTGCGATGCATATGCATTGTGATAATAAAGCAGTAATTAGTATAGCTCATAATCCCATCAAACATGAAAGAACCAAGTATATCAAGGTAGACAAACATTTATCAAAGAAAAGCTCGAGGCAATTTTATCTGCACACCCTTTGTGAAGACAAATGATAAACTGGCTGAAATTCTAAGTAGTCCCTACACGAGTTATATATAATGCAGTAAGTTGGGCATGTGTGATATACCTGCACCAACTTGACAGGGAGTTTTGAATAATGTTTTGTAAGCTTATGGAATTAAGTTAAAGTTGAGGCCCTTGAGGAGAATAATATCATTAACAATTATATAAAAGAAGGCTGAGGGAGAGAATGTATCAAGTTTTTCGTCAGCTCTCTCTTTGTCTCCTTTATGTTTCTTCTTCTCTTTCTATCTCAAAAGCCCGGTTTCCATCTCAATTGGTTCAACCACCCAGTACTCCCCCACCAACTATTTGCCCCGACAGTCCAGGGGCAACCTGAGTGGGAGGGACTCACAACAGGTCTCGTGGGGTCTCCCGTTTGAGCAATATATTTTTGCTGAAATCAGTGAACGACACATTTGTCAACAGAACATGCACAGACAGACAAAATGTATAATCCAGGATGAGGCCATATATTTGCTATATACACACCATACACTGCCAAGATAGTATGCAAATCAAGCAAAAATACACATCAATTCAATCGGCTTATGTCCATTCTACCAAGAGTGAAAGCAAAAACAAATATGAACTTATAATATATATATATATATATATGCTTTTTCATAATTATACTGTATTGAATAAAAACAGGTCAAGTGGCAACAGCAAATAAGCAACCAACCGAAAACCAAACCCAATATCATACAGTAAATCAGCGCACACACACACAATCCAAATTGTAAGATTATCTAACTAAGTTATAATTAACTAATAATCTGAAAGGCTAGCACCCCAGACCCCGTCACGAACACAGTCAGTCTAATTAACCAAAACCTAATCCCCAAAGTTATCTTCCCAGAAAATAAAACCCCCGCCTCCATGAAATTTATTAAAATGAAAAACAAAACGATCCTCGGGGAAATTGAAAACAATTTGGCATCATCCAAAAATCAGATGAACTAAATTTTTCTGCTCCATGAGAGACTTACATATAGTTTCTGAACCTACCCTCCAAGCCGTCAACAACAAACTGAAACCCAAACAACCCAATACTCCAAATCTATTAAACATATTATCAAACTCCACAAAGAACATATATTACTACCCATTAAATCTACAACATTCAAAGCCACCTCTGCAATTCAAAAAAAGAAAACGAAAAGGGAAAAGAACATTGTCCGTAGGTCCAAAAGAAGAAGATCAAGAAGAAGTAGAAACTCACTGCCATTAATCTTCAATGAGCTCGGGGAAGACCTTTCAATAGATTCAATCTTTTCTTCACAAATGCCAACACACAGAAGAAGAAAGAGGGAGAGGTATGACCGGTTGACTGACGCCACCGGTAACGTTTGACTCGAGTCTTTCTTCCTCTCCTTAGAAGACTCCTCACAAGTAAGTCAGTGCGCCGGTATTTTTAATCGCTGTCTTAACTGTTTGTCGCTTTGTGTGTAACCGACTGCTACGGAGAGTAAAGAAATAACTGCTACAGTGAGGAGAGTGAAGTGGTATTTCAGGGGGAAATCCATGGAGTTCCGAATTAATTTTCTTTCCAGTTATGCCACTTTGTTGAACTTCTTAATTCATTGCTTTACAGAAGTTAACTCAAATGAGTTTTTGAAAAAATCACTTACAAGGTGCCTCTTGATAAATGTTTCTTGCCTACATTTTTTTTTTTTTTTTACTCATGCACATTTTCTATCATTTTTACTCCCACACAAATTTAGGAATTTTTTACCTTATTCATGCATATTTTTTGTCACTTTTCCATTATTTTTTTGACCCGGTGCATTTTTTAAAGATGTATTTTTAAAAAATATTTTTAAACCAATTTTTTTAACAGAAATATTTTTTTGAAAATATTATGACAAGCACAATCCTTTAGATTTAAGCCTAAGAACCAAAAGAGATTATCGAAAAAAGTCAAGGTATAATTTATGTCATTATTCACGGGTACTTTTCCCACTTCCAAACACCCTGAACAGCCCTAGTTTCTTATCCAAACCTTTATCAACCCCAAACCAAAACCTATAGTTGGAAAATTTTTAAATATTTTAATTTTCAATAATTAAATTTCTTGAATATAATTAGATAAAGAGCGAGTATGCGAATAGTTGGAAAAACAAAGAGAATGCTAGAAAATGTTAGTAAATAGCCAAAAGTTTACATGACATGTAGAATCAAGAGTACTTGGGTGCATAGAGGATGAGCTTATTTTTCAATCCATATTCATAAAATTTTTGTTCTTTTAAGAAAGATATAGTAAATAAATTGGAGACGTTTCAAATAAATATCTGCACAAAATTTTCAATTATCCAACAGTTTGTCTAAGACTCCAAGCTTAATATGACAACACATGGGAACTTCTCAGGGCCTGTAATAGTAGTGGCGTAGGTAATGCCAATTTTCAATGCAATATAAAGGAATTGTGCATGAATAACAAAGTTCAGATTTTGTTCCTTACGAAGACAAAATCAAATCATCCCAATATCGACAATCTCTTATCTCAAGAAGTATAAATATAAATACAGTGAAGTTTGGTTCTTATAGTTAGACAAATAAATGAGCATAGAAAATATCAATAAAACCTCCAAAGGGAGAAGATTAGAGAGATGTATATTTTATCTCGTTAAGCTAGTCTAAACTTGTATTCAGCATGGTATTTGTTAACCCGCAATAAGAAAAGGGAACGTGAGAACAAGAAAAATTAGGGAACAAATTCCGTTAATCACATTTCTTTGTCTCTTTTCCCATTAAAATGATTCTACGTTCAACAAACTTTCCTTATCAAGGTAAGACCTTAGAGCATATCTAACTATCGTCTGCAAGAAATTATAATTTCAAGGAATGTAAATATCACTTTTCTAAGAGTAGAATAAAAATCTCATTTAGATAGATAAAAAAAAAAAAAAAGAAATAGATTTTCAAAGATGGCAACAAAAAGAAGAAAAATAAAAACCATTTAATGTGGACTCTGTGACAATAATGCAAGAAAAAGAGGGGAAAATTGTATTTACAAAAAGGTCAATTAGATACAAACTATCAAAAATAAAATAATAATAATAAATTTTCGATTTTACAAACTGAAAAAAAGAAAGAAATAAAAGAATGTTGATAAACACAAAGCAGAATATGTATAGGTATATTCTCATTTCTAATGTTAAACTAAGTAACAAACACACATATATAGTCAAATAGGACATAGTTATAATGTAATTATATTAAAAACAATATTGCTGCAACATTTCTTGGACAAGGGATGTATAGGACTGGAAAAATTATTCAAGGGGGGCATTAATGGGGAAAAATCAGTTAAAGAACTTCATGGGAGAAAAACTGGCTGATAAACTACTCTAAAAAAAAACAAACAAGTTATGGCTTCTTTTATTTTGATCTTAGTTTTCTACTTTGATATTTCTTATTATAATAGCTTTTGCACATCTCTTTTTATTAGTGTCGACATGCATTGATCAGATAGGTACACCTAAAAACATTGTTATAACTCGTACCTTGGAATGCAATGCAAGAGCCATATGCGTAAGTAGTAGATAAGAATAATAAACCATCATGCATGTAATCTAAATCTCATTCTCAATTTTGAAACTACAGGCCAAATTTGCCTTTCACTTTCCTGCCACTGGGAAGAGGCGAAGAGCACCCTTGGGCTTCTATGTCTTTCTGATTCTGTTGATTATTATTTGTTGTTTTGCATTCTCCTTTTGGAAACTGGGCTGCTTTAACTTTACATGATTGTGTACTTGGGCAATGTGTGGGGGAAGAAACAATTCAGGCAAATCAGAAATTGATATTACTTTAGATAGAACAACCAAGAAGAACTACTCGAGGAACAGAACAACTGGCATTGATTTTGAATCTGATTGGACAAATTGTTATGAATGGATCACCACAGCATGAATATGGGAAAAAAAAATTATTGGTAAAGTAATATTATGAAAATCTATCATAATGTATATTAAAATGAGAAACATCCTTACATAATTTTGAAGCAACATCACAAATGACAAAAAAGTTTCTTCATTAATATTTGGTGTGGAATAATTTTTCCTACTTTCACTTATTGTCATTTTGTTAATTTTCAAAATCTAATTCTCTGTGGATCTTATTTAATGATAAAGTGATTATTAAATTAATACATATAAGAATTGTCCAGAATTTTCAATTAATCATTTTATATACAATGGAAATAAAGAAAATGTTCATCTTTATCTTTGCTTCATATATATATATATATAGAGAGAGAGAGAGAGAAAGAGATAGATAGATAAATAGATAGGGATCTAGAAATGGAGACACTGCATTTATTGACAGTGCAAACCGAAATAGTTATTACTACTTATTACTAATAATTTTTTTTATTTTAAATTTTTAATGGTTGAAAGTTGAAACCATATTGTTTGTCAAATATCAACACAATAAAAAGAAAATTTTAATAAAAAATTCTAATTTATAATTTAAATATAATTCCTTCCACAATGTTTTATATATATATATATATATATATATATATATACCATCCATAATTTTATATTTTCTCAACTACTGGTTAAAGTGATGAATTATATTCAATCTCTTTATATTCTACTGTACATGCTTAGGTTATTCTGAGTTTCGTCTTCAAATCAAAAGGAGATTTTGAATTATATATTATTTTTTCACTATCTTTTATACAAAAATCAGAAAGTAGTGAACAGTTGAACTGATTTGGATATACCCTTTGTTTCTCAGCTGCTTCTGTAGTTTTTCAATGGTTGAAACTTCTTTCTCAAGACATTACTGGGCATCTTGGAGGGGCAACTCACTTACCAAATCTTTATTAGATGCTAGTGAAAGTAGACATTTTCTTTTATTATAAAATTAGATACCTTCTTTTTGTATATGCAGCTCTGAGTTTTAGCAGGAAAAGGATTCTTGCTGTATTGCATATAGAATTGCCTTTTCTAATCTCAAAACAGTTCTCAATTAACCAATAAAATTAACACTCGTAGAGTAGAGAGAAGAAATTGGAGTCTTGCGATGGTGCTTCCTCACGTGTTGACCTTAATGATCTGCTTATTGAAATTCAAAAATTTATCTCCCGTTCTAAACCATTGCAAGAAACAATAATATAATAGTATATATTAATAGAATATAAGTGAACACAAATTAAAAATATACGAAAATTTGGAAGAAAAAAAACTGAAGAATAAGGTAAAATAGTTACGCTGTGGGAGGGAGGGGGTATTTTTTAAACCTGAGTGCACTATCATTTTAGTTATTTGGAGTGACACTATTTAGCAGCAAGGAGTCCACAGCTACCCAAATATAAAATTTGAAAGATAGAAATCACAATGCAGCAAATTACCTGTTGTCTTTGCTGCTACAGCTTCTTGATAGACGATGGTCACAAAAAAAAACTCTCTCACAAATTATCTACTCTAACAGACTTTGAGATTTCAAAGTAACTTCTTGTTCCTAATGACATTAGAAAAGAAATGGTTTACCTAGAAGCAAATGGTTTTATAAAGTATCTTAAAACATAGAAGTGCATTAATTGAAATTATAATATTTACCTCACCACAGTGTTAAAGAAACCACACAAGTATTTTATAAAGTCACCATAATTTATCTTGCCAAATATTAGCCTTTGAGGCAATCTGCTACCGCCATAATATATGTACACCCGAGGAAAGAAAAGCAAGAGATAGATAGTCGTTTAGACTTGCAACAATGGAGATAAATATTCAAAGATAAGTGGTGGTCAAAACTCTAAATTCAGTCATTTTTTTTAATACATATTTACAGGTCATTCAAATACATTCATTGATTTTTTAAAATGTCATTTTAATGAATAAAATTAGAAAAAATATTAACTTTCACTTTTCAAGATATGTTTCACTGAAAATGTCTTCTTTTTTTTTTTTTGGCAAAAGTAAAGAGACTAATCCACCCTACTCTTCATCTTCTCTTTTCAAAATAATAACCCTAACCCCGTCACCACCAGCCCATCCTTACCAGCCGCCATCGTCCCTCTTCTTCCTCATGGTTATACCAGCCGCCATCGTCCCTATTCTTCCTCCAAAATACTTCCTTTGCCCACCACTACAAGCAAACAACTCCAATCTTTAACCAACATCACTTTCCTTCTCCCATTATTGCAAAAATAAAAAAGACCCTGATCACCAATCACCTACCCTGCCGCCGAAAAAGAAAATGTGAGATGACCTGGTGCAATTGTTATTACGTGAGATGCAAGATCTACAAACGTTTGATGTAACTAATACAATGTTGCAACTGTCCGATGTTGACCCACAAACTTCAAGATACACATTACACGTATCATACCCGATCCTACCACCAACTACCATGTGCTTCTCTATCACTAATTATTTTTTCGATCTCTCTTTCTACATGCTCTCTCCACCATTTTCAAGAGCTTATGTCTTGACAGAGCTATAAAAATGTGAGGTGTGTCTTCAAAAGATACTTTTAAAGGCTTATTTTGAAGAGACACCCTATTAATATCCTAGCATCATGTTATATCATATGCAAACTACCTCTTTGATTTTCATTTTTTTTCATTCAATCACTTCAAACATATGTATTTATAGGCAAGGGAGTGGTGCATCTAGATTCGGGAGTCGGATTGACTATTTTTTGACATTTTGCACACCAAAATCTTAAAATTCAGTACTTTCAAAAATATAAGTTAGTTCACCCCTTTTAACATGCAAAGTGCCCTTTTAGTATTATATTTTTCCATCCAAACACTTGATGTAACTATGTTTACGAATTATGATAAAAAGAGTTGTAACTCTTGGTTCATAATCGATTTGACTATTTTTTACATTTTTGCCTCCAAAATCTTAAAGTTCACAACATTATGAAAAATATAAGTTAGTTTGGTCCTTATAAATTGCAAAGTCACTTAACTTAATTGTATTTATGAATGAATGAATGAAAAAATCTAAATCAATTTGTTTTTTTTGACTTTTTTATCTTAAAATTCACAACTTCGAGAGATATAAGTTAGTTTGGTACTTTAATGTGTAAAGAAAGATTATTTTATGTGAACATTGTCTTTTAAGTGATCGAATTGCTATGAAATATATACCACTCTTCTTCAATGAACTTCAAACAACACGTTGATGTTAATACAAAAACACGTGGCTTTCATTACAAAAACAAGTGTCTTTCATTTTGTAGCAAAATTATGCCCAATGAAGCAAACCAGTGTATCACAATTGATTCAAACATTATATCAAATAAGTTGGCTTCATCAACATGTGGAGCAAAAAAACATTTATTTGAACAAATGATAACAACCAACTTGATTGAAATATGCACCCTAACATTGAGATTTATTTTTGAGATGATATATATTACAAAAACTTATAAGTAAATTGTGTTTAATATAATATCAAAAAACACAAAGCGTACCTTTCAACTTAAATGACTAAATGGAGCTTTGCGAGAGTGAGAGTCAATGAAGAGAGTGAAAATAGAGCCTCCCTACCTAATTTAATTTGAGCTTTACAATGAAAGTGAGATCAAGAGTGTGTGATAGAGTTCTCAATGGTCGTTCAAACACAAGCAAACATAGATTAAGATTAAGTGTAAATGTGAGATTGGGAGTAAAAATATATAGAGATAGTGATGAAATGAGAGTTGAGATTTTGGAAAGTAAAGTTACTAACCTCCAATTGTTTAATATAGTGTGTTTTAGTAGCTATTTCTATGTCTAACAAGGGTCACGCATGTCTTTGACAAATGGGTATAAGAAAACACTGTGCACTTGACCACTATGAGTAATGGTAATGTATTATATCGAGCAATTTAAGACTAAAGTGAAAAGAGATTTTTATGAACTTATAGAGGTGTCATTTAGTATAATGCATTTAAAAGCATATTTTGGAAAGACACCTTTAAAGGAAACCGGGAATGATTTGGAGAGAAAAAAAATATTCAATTAGAATGATATTAATTCACTCGTTTTAGATTGTTAGATGGAGAGAGAAGAATATAAAAGATTGAGAGAAAGTTTGAGTGATTAAATTCACTTTTCCAATCTTTTTAAAAGTTTAGACATTAAAAAAAAAAAAAGATTCACTTAATGATTTCTTTTTAAAATATAAAAAACACCTTTATATGAATGAGTTAAAATTAAGACAATTGTCAAATAAAAATAATATAATTTTCAAGTAGTTTAATACATTTTCCTTTGTTTTCTACTAACTATTCAAATAATAAATAATAATAATTTTTATTTCTTTTTTAATTATTCAAAAAGGTGAAGTTAAATACATTTTTTTTCCTTTTCTTCTATTTATCTTATTTTATTTTAAACAATCTTTTATTTTCATTTTTCCTCTTCAAAAGTTTCAAACAAAGCGTTTAAAAGAGAAAAAAAACATATGAATTACAAATAATTTATAAGAATGAAATCAGAAGAAAAGAGAAAATAGAGATAGAAGCCTACGAAGCTACCCATATTTTTTCCCCATTCATCTTTAAATTATGCGCGTATACTTAGTTCTTAAAAAGGGGTGAATATCATTAATATTTAGTGGGGAATCTAGACTATTAACATATAGAACAAAAAATAAAAGTTGAAATTTAAAGGAGCCTTTTATTAAAAAATGAAATTTTTTGAGATGGTAATTTTTAATTTTATAAAAAATTCTATAAAAAACATGGATAAAATATTACATTTTTAAAATTTTGGGGGAGCCATCCTAGCCCTCTTTGTATCTGTCAATGTTTATAATTTTTTTTATTATTTTGTTTTATACAAATGATGTGAGAAATGAAAAAAAAATTACTGCATGTACAATAGAGTCGTGTATTGGGTGGGTGGGTGGGAGGGGGAAATGAATCTTTCCATATCATATTCGTGAATGACTTTATTTACTTTTATAAATTAATACATAGAAATTTGTTCACAAATCAAAATGGGATTTCTATTGGATCGTCCCATTGTACGCTGTCTCAGGTTTGGTCCAATTGACTCGGATCACAATCATATAAATGGATGTCGGATTAAATTTGGACCAAAATCCGATCCAGTTACTAGTCCACGTGGATGTATTCGCAATGTTCTGCCCTAATAAGCCTATAACCAAACAGTATGCGCGCGAGCACTCATTCTCTCTCTTTCTTCCTTCTGTGATAATCGCCAGTCATACGAATAACGCGAAGAACAAATTTAGGCTCCAATTTGTCTTTGTAAGCACAAATAGTTGGGATAAAGGCTTCCTTGAGTTGAGTTCAAGCAATCACAAACTCTAGAATTTACAGATGGGAGATGTCTCCACCGGCGGCGGAGAAGATCGAAAAGTGCCGAAGCTTCCGGTACCGGGCAAACGGAACATTCTTATCACAAGCGCCTTGCCTTACGTCAACAACGTCCCTCATCTCGGCAACCTCATCGGCAGTAATTACAACTCTCCTTTCTTCCACTACACACTTGTATTTGCGCGCGCGTGCGCGTATGAATGGGCATATGCATATATTTGTTATACCTACTTTTTTCTTTCCATTTCTGTTGGGTAGGTGTATTGAGTGCGGATGTGTTTGCTCGGTATTGCCGACTTCGCGGCTACAATGTGATATATATGTGTGGGACTGACGAATATGGGACAGCGACGGAGACAAAGGCCATGGAAGAGAATTGCACACCTCAACAGATTTGTGACAAGTAATATATTTAATTGAAGTTAACGATTTCATGGAAATTTTCTTTAATTTATGCTCTATTAAGTCATCTTATACGCAAAATAAAAATGCAAAATGGATTGATTTTGTTTTTTTTAGAGAGATTAGTTAGCTACTTGTGCTAAATGATTATAATTTTGTTAAATTGAAGAGTAGAGGCAAACTCCATGACAAGCATGCATAACATCCACTATTGGAGGACCATCAAATAGAAGATAGCTACTACTTGTTGCAGACAATGTCCAAGATGGACTTATAAAAATGACACAGGAGCACCTTTTGGGCTTAGGGACAAAACTCGTGAAGGCTTGCCACGAATGAGAAACCAACATGGATAGTACTTTCAAATAGAGGTTAGGTGTGTGTCTTATATGGTATTAGAGCTACGTCATACATGCGCTCCAAGGTGGACGACATAGGACACTTCTAACTTGGAGGTGCCTTTTGGGCAAAACAATGACAGCTTGTCATTGGTTTAGAAGTTTAGGTTCACCAGTGATCTAACAGATCAAAGCGGAAAATGCTTTTAGGTGGTGGCTGGTATGCATCTTACACAAGACTAACAGACCAAAGCGGATAATACTTTTAAGTGGTGGTTGGTGTGCGTTTTACATGGTATCCAAGTTAGGATCGTGCCTAAGATGGAATTATAAAGACGACGCAGGACACCTCTAATAAGGAGGTGCCTTTTGGGTTTAGGGCCCAAAGGGACAAACTCGTGAAGGTTCGTTGCTGGGCTGAAATATTAAGCTTACTAGTGGGTTGTAGACCAAATCCGACAATACTTCCAGTGGGGGTTGGTCGTGTGTCTTACCTTACTATCTATGCCAGGGTCGTGTATGCATCAAGGTGGGCCGATATAAGAGACGTCCGGTTTAACTTCCAGTTGAAAATATTGTTTGCTTTGTTCTGTCAGCCTATTAACGAGCTTAAGCTCTCAGTCCAATGACAAGCCCTCATGGGACCCTAAACCCAAAAGGCGCCTCCAAGTTAGAAGTGTTGTGCTTCGTCTTCTTTTTTTTTTAATAAGTAAAGATATATATTATAAAAGGTGCCCAAGGGGGGCACACCCATACAAAAAACTACATTAAATTTACAAAGGTCTCAAAGACCCCAAAAAATCTACTATAGAAATGGCAATAAACCTCATCAAAAAAATAACAAACGTAAGAAGTGTTGCGCTTCGTCTTTACAAGTCCATCTTGGACATCGTCATTCAATATAGACGGCAACACTATTCAAAATTTAGGGACTGTGATATTTTTCTTTTGGAAATTGTTTTTCAATTATTGAAAGTGGAAGAATGAAAATGACACCATAAACATGTTTTTGAAAACTTTTTGTTTTTTGTTTTTTTTTTGGATAAGTAATTCACACACCCATGTGCTAACTGGGAGTTGAACCTTGCACCTTCCCCTTTGTGAGTAATAGGAGAAACCACTTGAGCTAACAGTTGGTGGTGAAACTTTTTCTTCTTTTTTTTGTTTGTTTTGTTTTTTCTCAAGGAGAAATAGGGGAGCAGCAGGTTCGATGTTCAAATTGGATATAGAAAAGGCCTATGACCATGTTAATTGAAGCTTTTTACTATTTCTTTTGCTAAAATGGGATTTGGGGATAGGTGGAGAAGATGGATTCAAACATGCATTTCTTCTATTTCTTACTCAGTACCTGTTAATGGGTCGTCAACAGGCTTTTTTCGCTCCTCTCAGGGGGTTGAGATGGGGGGACCCATTATCCCCATTCCTCTTTGTGATCGTCATGGAAGCTTTGAGTAAGATGTTGGATAGAGCTATGGTAGGAGACTTGTTGAGGAGCTTTTCTTTGGAGGGGGGATGGGCAAAAGAGTAGAAGTGTCCCATTTGTTGTTTACTGATGATACACTTAATTTCTGTGAAGTTGAGGATAGGCAAATTTTTTTTTCTTAAGATGCATCTTGCTTTGTTTTGAGGCTGTGGTTGACCTAAGGGTCAATATGGGGAAGAGTGAGATTATTCCGGTTGGTGAGATAGAGGGAGTTGAGGAGTTGGCGTAAGGAGTTGGTTGTCAAATAGGCTCTATCCTCTTTGTATTTGGGTTTGTCGTTGGGAGC
This sequence comes from Nyssa sinensis, assembly GCA_008638375.1. NCBI lineage: Eukaryota > Viridiplantae > Streptophyta > Magnoliopsida > Cornales > Nyssaceae > Nyssa > Nyssa sinensis. The sequence continues at coordinate 8,183,532 of CM018045.1, forward strand.
TTTCTTAACATTTGCAGATATTTGGGATGTAGTTAATGAAATATTTCAGCGTAGGTTTGTTGGGTGGAAGAGAGAGTACCCTATAGAATCTGCCTCCTCACTATATGTGTTTGTTCTCAATGCTAGTTTCAGTGGAGAAGATTTAGTGGGACTTCTCATGGGAAGGGAAGGAGGGAGGCTTCGGGTATAAAGACTTGAAGATGTTCAATAAAGCTTTACTTGGAAAATGGTTTTGGAGGTTTGTGCCAGAGAATCATCCTTTATGGATAGGAGTAGTGGCTACAAAATACGGGTGTGAGGGAAGGGGTTGGTATGTGAGGGGGGCTCATGGGTGTAGTGTTTGGAGGGCTATTCAAAAGGGGAGGGAGGAGTTTAGCCATTCGATGCATTTTAATGTTGGGAGGGGTTTGAGAGAGAGATTTTGGAAGTACCCATGGTGTTGTGACATTCCTCTTATGGAGCAATTTTCATCTTTGTACAACATAGCTTCCAACAAAGAGGCCCTAATGGGGGATTATGTGTTGACTTTGGGGGGTAATATGGTATTAAGCCCATGTTATAGGAGAAATTTTCATGATTGGGAGTTGGCGTTGGTTGAAGCTTTAATGAAGTTGTTGGAAAGGTGTAGTTTGTGTGGTGAAGAGGAGAATAGGTTGATATGGAAGATGAGTAGCAACAAAAAGTTCTTGATGCAGTCATTCTGCAAACATTTGTAGGGATAGAGGTTTCATTTCCATGGCAGCTTATTTAGAAGTCCAAAATTCCAAAGAAAGCTGCGTTTTTTTGTCGGTTGGCGACTTGGGGTGCAATCCTTATGGCTGATAATCTCCACAAGGGAGGTTTTCATCTTCCTAGTAGATGCCAGATGTGCAACTTCTCATCTATTGTAAGGTGGCAAGGGATTCGTGGAATTCAGTGCTCTCTTTTTGGGTGTAGTTGGGTGATGCCAGCGACTGTAAGAGATGTTTTGATAGGTTGGAGATGTGGCCGCATTAGAAAGGTTTTGATACTAGCTTGGAGAATAGCCCCTCTTTGTCTTTTTCTGGTGTCTTTGAAGCAAGAGGAACAAGAGGATTTGTGATGAAGTAGAGTCAACGAATTGGAAGTTTAAAGACTTTTTTCTGCCCTTTTTTTGGTTGAAAGAAGAATATCAAATTTATTTAGCTTTTTTGGGGGGATCTAAGCCTTTAATTTTTGTGGCCTTTCCCTTCTTTTGTACATGGGTGTGCCTCCCTCGGGCACCTTGTTAATATAATACACTTTTATCAATAAAAAGTGATTTCCTGATAATGGGCGACTTTCAGCCTTTCAGGAAAGTAGTAAAGATATATTTTTATGTTGTCAAGGACTCAGATGCAGTAGAAAATTGAATACAACCCTTAAACATTGCATTTTCTAAATTTTCTTTGTTTTCATTTTCACCAATATTTAGAATGAAAACTACGTATCAACAGAAAAAAAGAAAAAGAAAGGATTGAAAACTGAACGGAAATGAGTTTTTGGAAACAATACCAAACAGGCCCTTAGAGGATAGTTGGTTTTTGTATTTGGGATAATGTTCTTTTGTTTTCAAAAATGGAAGGTTGGCAGTTTTTTTTTTTAAATGAAGAAATTTCAACCTTGACAAGTTGACACCTATTGTTGTTGCCTGAATTTGATCCTCACTGCCTCCAAGAAGGGCCCAAACAACCATGTCTAAGACAACCTTCTTGGACCCTTGAAAGAATATTTGAATTCCTTCATTGTTCTCAACTGTTGAGACACTTTGATGTAGGTGAGTGTGTGAAATGGTACCAACATTAATGCAGGACAACATTGTAAAGGTAATAATAGAGCCTGATATGATTCTTATTATGGTGGGTTGAGGTGAAAAAATGGTTTTGAGATTTAGCACTTTAATGTGTAGAAGAAATCATGTATGTTTTATGGATGCCGAGGGGTTAGAATTGGTGGGATTTTTAGAGATGTTTGGTTACCGGAAATTCAAAAAAAAAATGTTACTTTTTTTTGGGCATTGTTATTTTTTTATGGTTTGGGGTGTTAGATTAAAAGCCAAGAGGTAAGCAGAAGGTTAGGGTTGATTTGGTTGGGTAGAATAAAGGTTTATGTGGCTGTTTAGGGACTGTTCTGGGTCCCTTGAACAGTACTTGGTGACTGTTTGGGTGCCTTTCGGTTTTCCGTGGTTGAAGGATTGAAGGAGAGTGGATTAAACTTATTTAATAGGGTTTTGGGGAGCACAAGAAGGGGAGAGAGAAGACTCCATGGTCTGGCGGGTTGATAAGAAGGGGAGGTTCATGGTGAAGTATTTCTTTCACTCTTTGATTAGGAAGAAGGTAGTGGCATTTCCGGGGCAATTGATATGGAAGTCTAGAGTTCCTAAGAAAGCAACTTTCTTTTGTTGGTCGGTGGCTTGGGTGGGAGGTTCTAACCTTGGATAATTTGAATAAAAGGGGATACCATCTTCCTAGCCGGTGTTTCTTGTGTAAGAGGGAGGAGGAGACTCTTGGTCATTTTTTTGTTCATTCTAGGGTGACACGGGATGTTTGGAATATGGTTTTTTTGCCTTTTGGTTTTAGGTGGGTGGCTTCTTTGAGGAAGGTGCTTTTGAGTTGGAGGGCTAGTAGAATGAGAAAAGATTTAAGAAGTATATGGAGGGTTGCGCCTTTATGCCTTGTGTGGTGCATTTGAAGGGAGCAAAATCGTCGTATTTTTGAAGATAAATAACTCCCCATTTGGGATCTTGACTCTTAAGGACTCCTTTTTGTGTTAATACCCAATGCCTTTAGATTCTTTTGTGAATTTCTTGGGGGAGTTAAGGCCTTAGTTTTTCCTTAGTTTTTTCGTAGCCAACCCCCTTTGTTTTGTAAATGGGTTAGCCCCCTTAGGGCTCCTTGTTTATAATATACTTATCTTACTGATCAAAAAAAGAAAGAAAAGGATTAACCAGTTCTAGTTATGGCTTGTAGAAACTTTAATAGTGAAGAAAGATTAAAGGAGAGAAGAAGAGAGTCTGAAGAAGTTAGGCATCAAACCGCAATTTCTATAAGCATCACATATAGGGCTAGAATTACAGCACCCAATTCTAAAGAAGTTTTGGAAGTTATGAAAAATTCTCTGAAGCTTTTCTCCATTGAATTGAAGGATTACATGGATATAAATAGGCTACTAGCCTCTTCTTACTGTTACTAGGACTTTGACTTGAAAATTAGAAACTATAAACCTTGACTCACTATACTTATGAAGCCAAGTAAAGACCGTAAAAAGGAATAAATAAAAGAAACCGATAATATAATACATGGACCCAGTGGTTCCCCCCCCCCCCCCCTCTCTCTCTCTCTCCCTCTCACCACACGCACACAAAAAAGGAATTATTATTTTTATTACTTATTTCAATAGTTTTTTTTTCAAAAAATATATTCAAAAGAGTCCCCCTAAATTCTAATACTTGCACTATTGCCTCCCTACTGCTACTACATCGACCCTTACTACATAGTCCATGTCCAGAAAATTTCAAAATTATCATAATACTTTTGACTTTTAAAATTTGAGAAACATATAGAAAAACTGACCAGCAGTGTATTAACTTAAAAATAAACAAAAAAATATGACAATGCAATAATTGAAGAATGATTATGAGAAATCCCAAGTAGGTCTTGTTTTGAAATCTAACCAAGTTCTAAAACTCTCTTTTTGTTAAATTTGTTCTTTCTTAAGTTTCTTATTGATTGCATCACACTAATAGTTGGGATTTGGTTATTTTTATTTTATTTTTTAAATTTCCATATCTAGAAAGCATAACTTCAAAAATGCATTTTAGAAGTTGTTCCCCCCCCCCCCCCCCCAAAATTTAACCACTGGCTATTAGCTTGAGAGATATCTCTTGTTACTCCTTCTGGGATAGATGTAGGCTTCAAGTTCCATGTGGATACATGTGCGTCATATTCATAAAAACTGCAATTTTGAAAGTCGAGCCAAATTGGCCTTAAAACCTTGAAATCTTTTTTGCAAATTGGCCCACAAAAGTAAAAACCTTATGGATGTCCCGTAAGTTTATAATCTAGGAGATACCAACAAGCTCTAGCTTGGCCAGTGCCTCCTCCACTTCTCCATATGGGAGGTTGAGGGTTCAAGCCCCCTTAGGGGCAAAGTGTGTGTCTGATGTACCTATCAAATACAAAGTTTATAAGATGGGAGATCCATATCAATAAATGAAAATAATATACAAACAAACAATGCTCTATAACTCTTTGCAAATTGAAAAAGACACTGACAATTTTGAGATTAATGTGATGATGGATGGTATCGTTGTTGAAAACAAAGATAAAGATGATGTTTGTGTGATTTTGTTTGGATTTGTAGTATATGTTGGTTGTTTTTATGGGATTGCTTTGTCATTAATGGCCTTCTGTCATTCTTGAGAGAACGTATGCAATATTTATTATATAGATTTGTTATGCGATATGATTGTGCTAGTTTATATAGATTTGTAGTATATGTTGTTTGTTTGTACGGGATTATCATTAATTGTCCTCCTGTCATGCTGGAGAGAATGTATGTAATATGTATTTTTTTTTATGGCATATCGATGTTATGTCCCTGGAGGACACCGTAATTTTGATAAATTGAAAATACATGATTCACAATGAATATGATTTGATCAAGAATTAACCTTGGTGGTACTGATAAAAAGAAGAAGAATTAACAAGTTGGTTGTCAGATTGTTGGATTTTATTCCTTCTGATTTCATTTAGAACTAGAATTTAATTCATTTGCCAATAAAATGTAGGAGTCTTGTCAATAACTTTAAGAACCTGAACATACATGGCATCTCTAGTCCTTCTTCTTCTTTCTAATCTTGTTTTTCTTGCCTTTATAGATATCATGCAATTCATAAGGAGGTCTATAAATGGTTTAACATAAGTTTTGATGAATTTGGACGCACATCAACCCCGCAGCAGACTGAAGTTTGCCAAGCAATTTTCAAGAAACTGATGGAGAACAATTGGCTTTCTGAGAACTCAATGCAGCAGGTACAATGTTGTCACCTGCTTAAACATTAAGTTGATCTTCCCTGATTATAAAGTTGATTCTGTTGGTTGGGAGTGTTAGCTTGTACCACGACCTGTATATCAACATATATGTTATTTGACACCTTATTTAACTGGAATGTCTTTTATGATGCAGCTTTACTGTGATACCTGCAAGAGGTTCTTAGCTGATCGGCTTGTGGAGGGTACCTGCCCAACACCAGCTTGTAATTATGATTCTGCACGAGGAGATCAATGTGAAAAGTGTGGAAAGCTTTTAAATCCTACAGAACTACAAGATCCTAGATGCAAGGTGCATACATGACTTCTTATGTGTGGACATTATTGTTACTCTTAAGGACTTGTTGAAAATGGAGTACATGAATTAAGATTAACTTCTACATTTTGGCCAAAGTAAGTTCTAATTGGATGGATGGAGACTTGCTTTTACTGGGAGCCTTATATACATATATATTTACTAGGAGCACCCATCAAAATTAAAATTTTTAATCTGTGTAGAGGGCTTTCAAATGGCTTTAGGCCAAGTATTATGACATTTTTTCAGGGGTTGGAAATACCCCGAGTAAAGCTTGTGACTCTTTAGGCTAAGGCTTGTGATGTTTTTATTTATTTTTAAAAACACCAGTAATTGAAAATTTTGATTAGAGTTCATTTTTTCTTTCACATGTTGGACTGAAGTACATGTTTTTGGTGAATAATTGAAAAACTAAATTCACATTTCTAATACTTGAGCTTGCTTTGTCAACAGGTCTGTCAGAACACTCCACGCATCCGTGATACAAACCACTTGTTTCTTGAGCTCCCTTTGCTGAAGGATAAATTAGAAGAGTATATCAACAGCATGTCGGTGGTTGGGTCGTGGAGTCAGAATGCTATTCAAGCAACACAGGCATGGCTTAAAGAAGGATTGAAACCACGATGTATTACTAGAGATTTGAAGTGGGGTGTTCCTGTTCCACACGAGAAATTTAAGGACAAGGTTCTATTTTAAGATTTTCTTTGTGTGGTCCGTGTCGTGGCTTGCTTTATATCTTTATAGTTGTCAAAGTCAAATAAAACACATGCTGATTACGCTATGCTCTTTTGCCCCTTTCCCTGATTCTTGCAAAATGATTATGTTTGTTCCAATCATATGATTGTTAGGTTTTCTATGTCTGGTTTGATGCACCTATTGGATATGTCTCAATCACTTCATGTTACACACCTGAGTGGGAGAAATGGTGGAAGAATCCTGAAAATGTGGAACTTTATCAATTTATGGGCAAGGATAATGTGCCATTCCACACTGTAAGTACAATATTCTATTCTAGATATGCTTATTTCTGCATGAATTGGGATTTTCTAGAAGTAAAACTATGCTGACATGGGATGACGGTTCCTCCTTGCAGTGATTTTGTGTTATTGTTGATTTAATCATTTCTAGTTTGAACCATTTGGTCATGATTGCTTTCTTGCAACTCTTTGACTTCTGATTTTCCGTTGGTGATAACTTGCACTGGATGGTTTGCCACTTGCATTAGTGAGATAGTGTGGGATCTAATAGTATTGAAATGTAACCAAAGGGAAAATCTTGAGGATGATGTTGTTTTGCAGTGCAAGGAATATTTTCCCAGTGTGGATGCAACTTCGGTAGCTCTGATTCTAGGAAGGGAGGTGCAGAAGAGGTTTTGGATTTTGGTCTAGTTAGTATAATTGTTATTGCATCCAAGATTATTGGCATTGTGCTTTAAAACTTTTAGGTGGTTGAATGATTCATATCCCATTTGAGAGTGTGTGACTTGGAGGGTGATGAAACCTAGATAGTATTTTCCTTGCAAATTTTTGTGTGGCAATAAGGTTATGGTGTAGAACTGTAGCAGTAATTTGTAAGATTGATGTCATCACAACCCGAATCCACTTGCATAGTATTTTCTGCTTTGGGCATAGTAGCAGCCCTCACAAATTTGTACTCTACTGCTCCCATACACACCTAAAGGACGCTATATAATAGAAGAAGATAAAGCTATGTTTTGTTTTTATATGTAAGTAAATTGCATTAAAGGCGCCCAAGGGGGATGCAACCAACAGTACAAAAGCAAATCTATACATCCACGGCCTCAAAGACCCCCAAAAAATAAAAGACGCAAGAAGATGGAGCTATATTTGCCCAGGTTCAAATGTGACGGGGCACTCGGATATGGCCCAGAGTTATTTGTTAGGAGATGTTGATTATCTTATCTTATTTACCTATTTTTAGGATTTGTTGTTAGTTTCCCTTATTATTCTTTTAGTATTTGTTTGTGAGAGCCTATTTAAGGACTCTAATGTTTGGTTATGAAATAACAAGGGATCATTAGTAATTTTCTCTCTACTTTATTGGTGTGGATGCCAATAACTTGTTCCCTAGGTGCGGAAGCCTAGGGTTCTAGATGTGGGTTTTCCTTGGGTGTAGATTCCTAAGGTTGTCCTGCATCAACTTTGGAATTGGATGATTAATAATGGAGCCATCATGTGAGTTGCCTCAGCCAATAAGTGGATAATCGTTGGATAACCTCATTCACTGGAATCCTGTTTAATCAGTATGTCTTATATACTGTTTGGTTAGAATTGCCTTAGGTACGTTCATTTCAGGTTTATATTTTTGTTGCTGGAAGGTAAAGTTCTGTGCTGCAGAGGTGGCATACTTTCTGAATCATTTGTATGGTTGTTGAATATTCTGTATTTTCATTGTTTGGAAACATTTTCAAATAATATGGTTCTTTTGAGAGTGTTGTGTTCGATTGATTTTAATGGCCCGGAGCATTTGTTAACCGTATATGTAAATTTTTTTGTAGGTGATGTTTCCATCCACACTTCTTGGAACTGGTGAGAATTGGACATTGATGAAGACTATCAGTGTTACTGAATACTTGAACTATGAAGCAGGTTAGTCAAAAATCAGGGTTTTTAGCCAAATGCAGGATGGCTGAGGTATTATGGCTTTGGGTGGATGAGCAACAAATAACCTTCCTCTCTCACGTATCCCTATGTTTTGTTTCTTGAACATTTTGTTTCAATTCAATGTTATTTTGAATGGTATGTGCAGGGAAGTTTTCAAAGAGTAAGGGCATAGGAGTTTTTGGAAATGATGCAAAAGATACAAACATTCCTGTAGAAGTGTGGAGATATTACTTGCTAACTAATAGGCCAGAGGTCTGATTTCTCTCTGTTATCTGCCATCAACTTTTCTCGTCTCCTCCTCCCTGCTAGATACTCTACTTTTGCCAATGCTAATTCTTATGGGATGAAATAATTAGGTCTCTGACACCTTGTTTACATGGGCGGACTTGCAAGCAAAACTTAACAGCGAGTTGCTAAGTAATTTAGGCAATTTCATCAATAGAGTCTTGAGTTATATCGCTAAAGATCCAGGTTGGTCAGCTGCTTGCGGAATTGAAGCCTTCAATTTTGGAAAATACATGCTCTTTAATATGTTTTGTTGTTATGCAACTGCATATACATATTTGACTTTTATGTTGCCTGGGGGATGGCCAAGCAAATTCAATTTCTTTTTAACACACTTTAGAAGCTCATTGCCATACTTTTTGTCTTCCATAATTATGGAGCAAACCATTTTCAAGCTTTCATGGGTGTTGGTTTGGTCAGTTTAGGAAACATGCCCCTGATGGGGGCCAGAATGGTGTCTGACATGTGTTGGACATACATTGGAAACATATTAACACATTCTTGGAGGATAAAATACTTGAGTTACACTCTCTTTAACAACATAAATTTTTAAATGAGTTGGTGGTTCAACATGGAATCAGAGTAGGTAGAGGTCCTACATTTGAACCTCCACATCTCCATAATAATTATAATTGATACACATGTTGGCCCGCTTGTGGTGGGAAGTCTGGCCATACATGAGGGGGTATCTTGGAGGATAAGTACTTAAGTTACACCCTTTCTAATAGTTTAAGCTTTTAGATGAGTTGGTTTTTAACACACATGCTGTGGTGTGTCCTTATATTTTAAAATTCTTCCTTCTAAATTTTGTAGTTTAGAGTCTTTAGACATGTTCAGGACACAACTGCATATAGTTTTGACATGGCAGGGTCATGCAACAAAAATTTTAAAAAATAGGGTTTAATGTGTAAAAATTAGATTTTTTGGTTTTAAGAGGAAAAAAATGAAAGAAGTCTACAGAAACAGCTTTTTATTGTTATTTTTGAGGAGAGTAGGAGGGATGAAAATGGGGCTTTTATTCTCCTAATCTTTTACCAATTAAACCGAGCATTGATGATTAGTTTATCATTTTTTTTTATGTTGTTTAGTGTTTGCTGTATTGGTGCATATTGTCCGTTCCATGTCTTATCTGCACTTACATATAAGTTATGTTCTTGTAATTGCATCTCCCAACAACATTTTAATGACAGTGCCCATTCACAGAAATTGATGAGAAACATGTGGGATATTGTTCCATCATTCCTGATGCTCCTGGTGCAGAATCACATCTCTTAACGAAGTTGCTGGGAGAAAAAATTGGTAACTACGTGGAGCAATATTTAGAAGCCATGGAGAAGGTGATTGATTCCATGGTGGCCATATTTTATTCTTGCATACAGCTGCAACCTACATCGCTCTTCCATTTGTTTCCATAATAACAGTCTGTAATTTGACATAGGTTAAACTAAAACAAGGATTGAAGATTGCAATGAGTATTTCTGGTGAGGGTAATGCATATTTGCAAGTAAGCCTGAAACATTGTTTACAGCTCTCTGATTTGGATGCTTGTTTAATCATAAATTCTGCTAAATTCCTATTCATGGAGAGGGCTTTGTGCTATTTTTGCATCACTTCCTAAGACCTAAAATGCTCATAATTTGATATACAGGAGAGCCAATTCTGGAAGCTTTACCATGAAGACCAACCTTCCTGTAAAATAGTTATGAAAACTTCAACGGGACTAGTATATCTTCTCGCTTGTCTTTTAGAACCTTTTATGCCATCTTTTTCCCTTGAGGTACTTTAACTACCTGGAGCTTGATGTAGCATTTTAGGAAGGATAAGCATAATGTTTTACAGAATTTATCATGTTCATCCATGCCGGGATGTTTTTGTTTTTCCTGTGCCACTTTTTAGGTACTTAAGCAGCTTAATTTGCCTCCTGAAATGAAAGTTCCACTTTCTGATGAAAAAGGAGATATTGGAAGGGCAAGTAGCCCCTGGGAGATTCTACCTGCTGGTCACAAAATTGGAATGCCAGAACCATTGTTCAAGGAACTGGTATATAAATATATCTGTTGCACTGAATGTTATCTCTTAGCTGTTCTGGCTGTATGTGATGTATTTGGTTGATAGCTTAATCATTTGGTGAGAATTGGGTGACGTGCAGAAAGATGAAGAGGTGGAGTTCTTCAGGGAGAAGTTTGCTGGAAGCCAAGCTGATAGGATTGTGAAGGCGGAAGCTGAAGCAAAGAAAATTGCTGAACAATTGAAGCAAACAAAAGTTTCAGGTTATATTCTTTTCTTTTCTTTCCATTTAATTGAATTATCAGTTCCATATTTAATTGTTAATTTTACTGATTGCCGATCCAGCCAGTTCTTGCAGCTTATGTATCATAATTGTAATTTGATTTCTGGGAACTTCTTAACATCCTCATTTCGGCTACACACATCTTATTAACATGTTGTTTCCTAACCGCCCAACATTTTGTTCCATACAACATGTAGCTGTTCTATAAAATTTACCTTTCAATTTTAAAGGTATACGCCGATCACGTAATACCCCAGACACACTTCTCCAACTACTTTAATTCTATGAGTAACATCATCTCCAATTTCTCCCTCTCGATGAATAAATGAACTTAGATAGCGAAAATTTTCTCTTTTTATTAACTCTTGATTTTAGCATCAGCCATCCATTTTCTCTTGAGAATATCTAATATAAATTATGCCTGCCTGTTCTTGTTCATGCAAGTTTCAATTTGTGCAAGCATTTTTGTATTTTCATTGTTCAGTGAGATTTGGTTAGTCTATGTTGTCGCAGCAATTTTTTTTTATAAAAAAAAATTGCTGCATTACCTGTCTAACCAGTGACTTTAGCATCAGCCATCTCATTTGGTTATAAGCGGCTCTGGATAGGTTGAACCATTGGAAATAAATGACATAAACAAACCAGGGGCCCTTGTGATATAAAGCAGCATATGCCTCACATGGGAAAACTTCCTTGAGAGAATGATGCTGTTATTTGCAGATGAAGATGCCCAAGAGTTTTGGCATCTCCTAATACGGAATCCATTTCCCCTCAACTTCAGATAAAATGTTATCATTTTTTTTTATTAGTAATCCGGGTAAAAAAAATATTAAGGCTTCTGTAATAGGTACCACAAATTTTAGCATATTCTTTTTGTTTCAGAAGCGCTGACATGTTCGTATTGGACATAATTAGGGTATTGATATGCTTGTTGTTTGGATGTTTGTCTTTCAGACACCAACAGTTGTATCACTGTCATTCTTACCTATAACTATACTCTTTGGCCACGTTTGAACGGCGGGATAAGAGAGTTGAATAAGATAAAAGTTATCCTATCCCATGTTTGGTGTCTTCTATTGGATTGGATATCTATATCCCATCAACCATTTATATACAGGTGGGATATAACTTATATCAAGGGGGTGGTGGTATTAGAATTATTCCATTCCATTGGAATAAAGATATAACGTCACATCATCAAAAAGAATTACAACGCTACAATATAGAGAGATGAAGACGTCGAAAAGTCAAGTTAAAAAACTAAAATTTTTCTTTTTTCATTGTTTTTATATGTTTCAGATTTTTTAATGTATTTTTTATATTAATGAATTGACCGTTATATGTATATATATACATACATATGCATATATGTAATCATTGATTTGGATGATTCTTAGTAATTTTTTTGAGTCAACCCGAAAGTTATAAATTGTTATATTTTGACTGATGTTTGCATAATCACAATATTTTAAATTACATATATTAGATTTTGTAATTGATTTGTGATTAAAATTTTAGATTCCTTGTGGCATGAGCTGCAAGCTAGATATCGAGAAGGCCTTTGACCATGTTAGTTTGAGTTTCTTGATGGGTATGCTGGTTAAGATGGGTTTTGGGGGCAAATGGAGGAAGTAGATTCAGTCGTGTATATCCACAGTCTCCTTTTCGGTCCTCGTCAATGCCTCTCCTGCAGGCTTTTTCCGTTCTTCTAGAGGCTTGAGACAGGGGGATCCCCTATCTCCTTTTCTATTCGTGATAGCTATGGAGGCCTTTAGTCATTTTTTGTTCCGAGCTGAGGAGGTTGGCCTCATCAAAGGCTTTCAGGTGGGGGACAGAAGGGGTGTGGTGCTGCCATTTCTCACCTTTTGTTTGCTGACGACACCATCATTTTTTGTGACCGTACAATGCGCTAGTTTCGTTTTGTCTGATGCATTCTAGTGTGCTTTGAAGCCGTGTCAGGTTTGCAGATCAATCTTGCAAAAAGCAGTATTACTCCGGTTGGGTCGATTCAAGAGATGGACATGTTAGCCAGCACGTTAGGTTGCAGAATGGGCTGCTTTCCCTTTGCTTATTTGGGTCTTCCATTGGGTGCTTCTTCGCGATCCATTGGGGTTTGAGATCTTGTGGTTGAAAGGTTTCTTAGCAAGCTGTCAGGTTGGAAAGGCCAACTCCTCTCTAAGGGAGTCAAAAGCACCTTAGCCAACCTCTCCACCTATTTCATGTCTCTCTTCCCTATGCCGAAGTCAGTTAGTAGAAGACTGGAGAAGATTCAGAGGGATTTCTTATGGGGCCACGAAGGTGAGTGCAGAAAGATTCATTTAGTTGATTGGGATAAAATCAAGAAGCTAATGTCTCTCAGGGGTTTAAGGGTGAAAGATTTGAGTATTTTCAACACAGCACTTTTAGGGAAATGGTTATGGAGGTTCGGTGAAAGTGATGGGGAGCTGTGGAGGGAGATCATTGTTTCTAAGTATGGGTGTGATAATGGAGGTTGGTGTTCGGGCTGTGCGGAGGGGCCAAGGGGATGTGGTCCCTGGGGATACATTAGAAGTGAATGGAGGATTTTCAAGGAAAAGTGCAGTTTTGTTATCGGGAATGGCGGTCGAGTGAAATTTTGGGAGGATGTTTGGAATGGGGATGAGCCGCTAAGGGTGAAATTTCCTATGTCATACAGTCTGGTTAACAACAAGGCGGCTTGGGTTAGCAAGTGTTTGGAGAGAGTTGAGAATAAGCTTGTCTGGATTCCTTGTTTTAGGAGAGACTCCCTCGATTAGGAGTTAGAAGAGGTGGGCTCTTTCCTTTGTCACATAAAAAATTTTCGAGCTATGGAAGGAAGGGAGGATAAGAGGGTGTGGCTGCCGAATAAGAAATCTTTTTCTGTTAGCTCTTTCTATAAGAGCTTGTTTGATTTTGTAAGCCCTCCCTTCCCTTGGAAGCTCATATGGCACTCAAAAGCCCCCCTTAAAGCCTCTTTCTTTACCTGGGAAGCCTTTTGGAAGGCCATCTTAACTGCGAATAATATGAAGAAGAGAGGCCTTCTCTTGGCTAGTAGGTGCTATTTTTGTCAAAATGATGAGGAAAGGGTGGATCACGTTTTCATCCACTGTCATGTTTCTTGGAGCTGTTGGCACCTTGTTTTGCACTGTTCGGTGTCTCCTGGGTTATGTCAGGATCCGTCAGAGACCTTTTGTTGGTTTGGGTAGGGTGCAACCTTCCGAAAGAGATTAAGAGAATTTGGAGACTGGCCCCAATTTGCCTTTTGTGGTGTATCTGGATTGAAAGGAATAATCGTGTCTTTGAAGATGTGAAGTTCTTTACTCCTTTCTTTAAAGACGCGTTTTTGCGCTTATTATTTTTTTGGGCCAAAGAGGCTTTCCCTGTAAATGTCTCTTCTTTTATTGATTTTTTGGGGTCTCTAAGACCGATGTAAAGTTTTTTGGGGTTTTTGCCCTTGTTGCCCTTCTTGGGCACCTTTATTAATATATATATTTTTTTTGATAAGTAAGAAGTATATTAAAAGAGCCCAAGAAAGGCAAAAAGATATTACAAAGGCCTTAACGACCCCAAAAAATTCACGAAGGAAGAAACATTAACAGGGAAAGCCTCTTTGGCCCAAAAAAATAAATAGCTCAAAAATGCATCTTTGAAGAAGGGAGCGGGGAGCTCCTCATTTTCAAAAACATGGTTGTTTCTTTCCCTCCAAATACACCACAACAAACAAATAGGGGCAAGCCTCCAAATTCTCTTGATCTCTGCAGAAGGGTTGTGCCCTGCCCAAGCCAAAAGAAGATCCCTGACTGAGCCAGACATAACCCAGGAGACGCCGAAGAGGGCAAAGACAATGTTCTAATAGCTCCAAGAAACAGGGCAGTCGATGAGAAGATGAGCCACCGATTCCTCTTCCTGCTGACAGAGATGGCACCTACTAGCCAAGAGGAATCCTCGCTTCTTCAGATTATCCGCAGTCAAGATGGCCTTCCAAGAGGCTTCCTAGGCAAAGAAGGAAGCCTTGGGGGGGGGTTTAGAGTGCCAAATAAGTTTCCAAGGGAAAAGAGATCTTTCCAAAGCCACCAAGCTCTTATAAAAGGAGTTGACAGAAAAAGAATTTTTTTTTGGCAGCCACACCCTCTTATCCTCCCTCCCTTCCGTAGCATGATAATGACATAAGTGGCCAAGGAAGGAGTCCACCTCCACTAACTCCCAATCGTAGAAGTTTCTCCTAAAGCGAGGAGTCCAGACAAGCTTGTTCGCAACACTTTCCAAGTACTCGCAGACCCAAGCCTCCTTGTTGCTAGCCAGATTGTATAATAAAGGAAATTTCATCCTAAGAGGCATGTCACCGCTCCAAATGTCATCCCAAAATTTGACACGCCCACCATTCCCGATAACAAAGCAACATTTATCATTGAAACCCCTCCAATCCTTTCTAATGGGCCCCCACAAACCGCATCCTTGAGGCCCCTCCACACTGCCCGAGCACCAACCTCCATTATCATAACCGTACTTAGCAACAATGATCTCTTTCCATAACTCCCCATTGCTTTCACCGAACCTCCATAACCATTTCCCTAAGAGGGCTGTGTTAAAGAGACCCAACCTTTTTTAATATACATCTTACTCCTTATCAAAAAAAAAAAAAATTTAGATTCCTTGTGTGTATATATTTGAAAAAAAAAATTAAATGACTTTTATAAAAATAAATTTTGAAGACCAAACCTTATATCCGGTAGGCATCCAAACATAAGGATGTGATATAACAACATATTCAGGCCTTTTATTCGAGTCAGTTCTAAACACTAGATTGGAATATTCAATGTTCAGGATTTTATATCCTATCCGATCTAACTATATATTATCCAATCTCACCTTCTTATCCGGTTGTCCAAACAAGGCCTTTGGATATATTCCCTTTTAGGTTGAAGGATAGTTTTTTTGAAGTGTTTATATGTTTGGATTTAAGATAGTTAACCCAGTGTAATGATTCTTTTGTAGAGTTTTTGGGGGAGTTGAGACTTTATGTGAAGCTCTCTCCCCTTATTTTGTATATGGGTGCCCTCCTTGGGCAATCTGTAATGCACATGTTACTTATAAAAAATAAATAAATTAAGAGGCGCTAAGAGGGTGCACCCACATGCAAAAGGAGGAAGGACTATATAAATAATATACCCATATGACAACCAAAAACTCACCAAACTAAACTCTCATAATGTGTAGAAATTTTTTAGAAAAGAAAAAAGAAAAAACTATAAACATGACCAAACCTCTTTTGAGCCAATAAAAAAATAACTCCACCCCTTGAGAAGACCTATTTCTTTCCCTCTAGACCGACTGTCAAAAACATAATGGTGCAGCTTGCCACACAGGCCTAACTCTGCGCCCACGCTATTCCCTCTCCAGCTCGAAAGAAGCATATTTGTGCAGACATCACCAATGCATCTTAAATAGATCAAATAAAAGGGCCCACCTCTCTCTAATTACTGATAGTGGTTCATTGATTCCACATCCTTCTTTTTTTTGATCGGTTCGATTCCACACTCTCCTTACACAAATAACACCAGTTCATTGTGATATTTCTTCTTCAAATTAGGTTGTCTATAGTAAAAATCTTACCAAAAGCAACTGTCCAATAAAATCAATTATGTTTAGCGGGACTTTAGTTCTCCAAATAGCTCTCCGTGAGAATCCCCTTTGATCCCCTCACACAGCTCTCGATAAAAGAATTTAATCCCAAAGAATCCCCTCGTTGTACTAGCCTATCTCAAAAAGTCTTCCTCATTCCCATCAATGGATTGGGCACACAAGATGCCAAAAAAGCCACAACCTCGTCCACCTCCTGGTCCTGCTTTGGTCAAATGAAATGAATGCCCAGGCCACCCCACTGTTTAATACACAAAAGCAATTAGCAAGCTTGCTTGCTTATCAACCGCTTGTCTGAACATGCTTGGAAAGGTTCTGGAAAGAGGGCCATCTCCTGATGCAGAACCAGTAGAAGGGAAAGAATAAAGAAGAGAAGAGAGGGAAGGGAAGAGAGAAGAAATAGGGAGAAAGAGAGGAGATAGAAATCAAAAGGGAAGAAAAAAGATATTCGGTTATTCAATTCAATCAAAGGTACCAATCCATTGCATCCCATGCCTCGGTATAGGCAAATTCAAACTATTGAAACTCAATCAAATCCTAAAAATAAGGAAACTAAAGCATATGAATATGAATATGAATATGAATGTGGTGTGCTTTAATCAATTGGAATTGTACTAGGAGTGTTGTGTTTGACAGGTATGGAGCTTCCACTATGTAGATGAAAATAAAGAAAATTTTTGCAGGTGTGCCAACCCAGTCGCTTTTGAATGCCTCATAGCCGGTCATGCGCATTAATTCCATCTGTGTGGGATTTGGGTCATGCAGGGAGGGAGGGAGGGGTATTTCTTTCTTTATGTTATTTAGTGTGGGTGTCAGCCAACTGCATTTGGGCTGCAGATGTGTTTGTGCCACAATGAAAGCCAAATGGGGCCTTTATTCAGAAAGTGTAGCCCCTCAAACACATCTAGATTTGGGTTGCTGGGATGGAATATAATTTTTCAGACAAGTCTTTTACATCTTTGTTGATTGTTCAACTGCGTGCCATATAATGCTGATAGAATCTGTTCAGAATGTTCTCCCTTTTTATATGCATGGGTCTGAATTTCCTCTATGTTGTGTGACTATCATTGTTTTTGTATGAAAAATATCTGCAAAATGGTAAGTTTCACATTTGAATATTGTCCAATTGCTAAGAACAGCATCCCATTAGCATTCTCTTGACTGCTTTAACCTTAAGTTTAAGTTTGGGTATTTTCGGACATTGCAATTTATAAATCCTTAAAAAGTTATAAGCACGAGTTTATGAACATCGTCTTACTGTTTATATATATATATTTCATTTAGTCCTTCTGCATTGGTTATACATTCTTGCATTTTCTTGTCGATGCCTTATTGGGCTTTATTGAGTAAATGCATACTTTTTGTGTAGTTATTTTCATTTATTTGTTGACTAGCTGTTCATACTTTTGGGAGTTGTTTGGGATTAGTCTAAAGCCCTTTTCCCTGTCGCATTCCATATTGCCTTGTTATCTGGACTTTGCGTATCAGAGAGAAAAAAGAAAAATCCTTACTAATGTTGTTAGCACACCTTTGCCCTTCTTGATGCTTTTGTGCGTGTATGGATGTAACAGAAGAATTGTTCTTGTTGCTTACTTCCAGCTTGCTGTTGTTTACACCAGATGGAAATTTAAAGAAACAACGGCTGGCAAAATCTACAGCTGCTACCAAATCTAAGGCCCCTGCTGAAGCAGAGATTAGCATAAGTAGACTTGATATCCGTGTTGGTCTTATTACAAAAGCTCAGAAACATCCTGATGCTGATTCCTTGTATGTGGAAGAGATTGATGTGGGTGAAGGACAACCTAGAACTGTTGTTAGTGGCCTTGTCAATTATATTCCCCTTGAAGAAACGCAGGTTTCTGTTCTCTGCTTTTCCAGATTTGCTCTTTCCTTTTCTTTTCCTTTTTTTCTTTTTTCCTTTCATGTGTGTGTGTGTGGAAAAAGTGGACATCGGTCTACTGGTTTGCTCACAATGATGATCCTTTTGTCAGAATCGGAGGGTCTGCGTTCTTTGCAACCTGAAGCCAGCGACCATGCGCGGTATAAAATCACAAGCAATGGTTCTTGCTGCTTCCAACAATGATCACACCAAGGTAAGTAAATCCAGTTTTTCCTTTGAACTAGCATCTTCGTCTCATTGTTTTCCTTTCTCAAAGTGATGGCATCTTTCAGTGCTGCTTGAGAATGGGGGATGTAATGCCTGTAATCATTCCCTAATGAACTGAAGGAAAAGAATAATACTTGCAATCAAGCCCTTCTATGCTAAGAAAGAAACAAATATTGTACCCAAACATGGACATAAATTGTTGCTTTAGTGTTATGCTCCTTTGCTCTTCCATCCCATATCTTCTACAAGCATATTAAGTCAAAACACTTTTCAATTTGTAAATTAAAATGCAACATAATAATTTCTGTTTGCTCTGTAGAATTGTTTTGGTGAACATTTTAGCTTGCTATCTGTTCATAGAAAAGATTTTAGGGTTGTCAAGTAAATAGTATGAGGTGTTTCATAGATAGTTCTATCATGTTAAGATTGGATTATTGGACATGAATGGATGGCTCAGGAAAAAGTAAAGTGTTATGAGGTTATTGCTGTTGGTGCAATTTCAGGTTGAATTGGTTGCCCCCCCTCAATCTGCTCCTGTTGGAGAGAGAGTCAAGTTTCCTGGGTTTGAAGGTGAGCCTGATGATGTTTTAAACCCAAAGAAGAAAATCTGGGAAACAGTTCAAGTGGATCTGCACACTGACAAGGAACTGGTGGCCTGCTACAAAGATGTGCCATTCACCACATCGGCTGGTGTTTGCACGGTTTCAACCATTTATGATGGGTCGATCAGGTAGGTAGATCTCCAGAATATTCGGGTGAAACAAAAAGAAAATAAATTTTCATGACATTGCCTTGTTATTTTTCTTATTATTTGTTGTTATATTATTTTATTTATCTTGTACCGATAAAAACCAATTTTCCCATAATGGATTATGTAAAATACTAATTGGAAACGCTAAGTGATGAATGTATTAACTAAAAAAGGGTACAATACTGTGCTTTCGATGTCACTAGTGCTTGCATTATATCAGCTACTACTTGCCAGAGTGCTATGTTTTCTTTTTCCCTGCTTTTTATATTTTGAATGGACCATTTTTTAAAAAAATAAATGCTAACTAGACCATAATTAGTGATGTTTGTATTGGCTGATGAATGAAAAAAAGTAGATGCCGCCTCTTTCGATGGAACTTGCAGTTCATGTCAGCTGGAAAAAGATTTTGTTTGAGAGGAGCTGGGGAACAAATGCACTTCATGAGCTTTTCTATAAGTATTTTCCTGTTAACCCAAAATGCACAGAAAGTATAACTTTCTCAAACTCTTGAAGTTACCAGTGGGAATGGTTTTTAATGGGTGTTGTTCCCTTTCTCCCGCATTGAAATGGATTCGAGGTTTTTGCTATTTAATTTGGTATGCCTTTAAACATTCAGGTTAAGGATGTTACATGCAAGGAACTTGAACATTTTATCATGTTTATACAGTCTAACATTGGGCGGAGGAAGCATTGCATAATTAGTCCATTTCACTTGGAAGTGCCCCTATTACCCAAGGAAATGCATAATTGTAGAAGTAATTGGTACAATTACTGGAGGATATGGAATTCAAGCTGTGTGGCTTTTTAAGTCCGCCGTCAAATCCCAGGGCTCAATCCTGGGCAGGCGAAGTAGCTCCTGACTTGACTTGGGAGTTTTCAACAAGTCTGGAGTTCTCTATCTCTGACTGGATCCTTTAATAGTATGGGATCTTCTGATGACTGAGATTGAGAAAATATTTCTATTTTCTCAAATACGTCTTTTCCATTCTTCAAATTTTAAATTTTTTTATTTCTCCTAGCAAATGAAATGTAAGGCATTTTTGAAAGAGCAATACTAATTTTTTTTTCTCATTTGTTTCGCACATTTATTTTCATTTTCTCACACCTTACGGTTGATTAACCTTACACATGTGACAAAATGAAAAACAAAGGTGGGGCTGCAACATTTTTAATTTTAAACGAGCCATATATGATACAAGAGCAACAAGGAGAATGATAAAGAAACTTCAATAATATTTCCTACTTTTTTTCTTTCTTAGAGAAAAGTCCCAATCGAGTGGAAGCGGAGTGATTCACTCTTTTTTAAAATTAAAAAAAAAAAAAAAACAGTTAATACGGATTCAATATTATTGGCTCAATGATGTTATAATAAATTTTTTTCCATTTAAAAGGGAAGTCCCAATAGTGGGACACAAACCCGAAAAATTTATTAACGAAAAATATAATTAATAGCGGTGCTTTTGTCAGTCATGAAATTTCAAAATTTTACTATATAAAAGAATGCAATCAATAGCGGTGCTTTTGTCAATCATGAAGTTTAGAATTTTGCTATATAATTGATGTGTGTGTATTATGTGGACATGCCTGTCATAATGTACATGTATCAATCATTTCACGAAATTTTAAATGTATCAATTATATTAGGGTAAATTACACTTACCTCTCCTGAAGTTTATTGATATTACACATGGATCCCTTGTGGTTTGAAAAATTACACTAACCTCCCTTCTACTTTAATGTCTGTATCAAAGACCTCCCCTCCGTTAGTCAACTGTTAGTTGACTAAACGGAAAATGTTGACATCATCTTAATTTTTTTCAAATACCAAATTTACCCTTTGAGTTTACTCATTTTAACAAAATCTTTTTTTTTTCCTATCTTCTCTCTGCAATCTTTCCTATCTTCTCTCTCTCTGAATTACTCCACCGCCATACCCTAATTTCAAGCCTGATCTTCTCTATCAGAGGATCGGACGGCTGTGGTGGGAGTGGGAGATCAATGGCTTCAGGTAAACTGCAAAAAGAAAAAAAAAACAAAGATTGAAAGTTTGAATTGGAATATATTAACAGATCCAAAAATAAATTGAAAAGTTCAGATTTTATGCCAAGAATTAGCTTGAAATTAATTGGAAAATGATTAAATCAAGTTGTAAAAAATTCGGATTATGCAGATGAGAGAAATCGAGTGTCTCTGGCGGTGGTGTTGGTGACGGTGGTGGCTATGGCTATGGGATTGGTGAAGCCTCTGGCGATGGAGATTGGTGGTGGGGTCGGTGACGATGGTGGCTACGGCACTAGTGGTGGTGACACCTTTGGCAGTGGATTGTCTTGTTCATAAATTTCCTCTGTTTTGTCATTGATCATTCATAGGGGGAATACGTGCTGGAGGGGGGAAGTTTGCGGCGGCGATCGGCCACAACTGGAGAGCTTTGAGTACGGTTAATCAGAATACCCTCACTGCTACGAACATGACTGTTACCATTCAGTGATGAGTTAGAAAGTATTCCCAAATTTGGATTCTTAATTCCTCTCGTGGCAGACTGAAGAATAGCTACAGCTGCAGCTGCATCTACACTGACTCCAAATTGTTGCTGGGTGGCTTTAGAAGGTCGATCCTGTCCATCTTGGAGGATGGGTTGCAGAAATTTGTGGTTGGGATTTTTAGAGGATGGGTCTACGATCCATCATGGTGGTGGGTTTGTGTATTTGTGATTTGTTTATGGGTATGTAAAATATGGATGTGAGGGTTTGTGATTTGTTTATGGGTTTGCAATAAGATGATGTGGGTTTCATTGAGTTCTTGATTTCTTCTCACATGGTGGATCTAAAGCATCGTGATGCCGCCATTACTAGGATGGCTCAATTCGAACACAGCAGTTGGTGGAGGTAAACTGATGAAGTGCTTGAACAACACCAAATGGGATCAATTTCTTTCCCCTGCAATTCGTGGGCCTCTTGGTCTTGAATAAGAACATCAGTTGGCTCCCACTTCCAAGAAGACGTGATCAGAATCCTAGTCAGCTCGGTGGTGTTGTCGATGGTGGTAGTGACGACAGTGGAGGCAGTGGGTGGAAGGAAGGGGAGGGAGAGAGAATAGCGTCGGTGGAGGTGGTGGGTGGAAGGAAGGGAAGGGTTATAGGTTTCTGTGGTGGGTGGAAGGAAGGGTAGTTTTGTCATTTAATCATGATCTGTAAGGGTAATTTAGTAAATGAATCTAATTCGTTAACGTTGTTTGGGGACAAATTCTGACAGAGGGAAAAGTGTTATTTTTGAAACCATAAGGGAGGTTTCTGTAATTGTCAGAAACCTCAGGAGAGGTAAGTGTAATTATCTTATTATATTATAAAATTTTAAATTTTGTATCTGACGTAGCAACTCTCATGTAACTAAATGAAGCAATTGGTTGTTCCAATGCCTGCAAAATATGGGAGCAACTGGTAAATAATTATTAAATAGTTTTAAAGATTATATGAACAATTATACATGTAATAGTATATTATAAATATATGTGTGATACATCATTTGATTATAGAATCATTAGACTAAAACTATTGAATAATGAACAATATTACATGTATATTAAATAATGTTACAATAAATTATTAATAAAAAAATTTAAATTATTATTTAAAACCCTATCAATAATTTAATTACATATCATTCTAAATATAAACTTTGGTGAAAAATTTAGAACATGGAGCTTGAAAGCCCTGAATAGTTTTTAATGGCTGTGGGTGGCATTGCACGTCCTACACGCGCGACCTCCAAGGGCTGTCAAAGTATATTATCGAATTATTCATAAGTAGGATTATCCAATTATTCAGTTGCCTTGAAAACCGTGCCCGAATAGTGGATTAAAACAAATCTCAACGGCCCATAGATCTGATCCAACGGACAATATCCTTTCCATTTGAGTGCCGGCCCGCATGTGTTACCCGAAAAATTGTTTTCGCCACGCTCTCTTTTCGATAGCCCTAATGAATCAGCTTCCCTCTTTCCCTGTTTTTCGTTTTTGAAAACCCAAATCACTTTTGTTTTGAGAGTAGAGAGAGAAAAATGAAAAGACACTGCTCTTGCAGAGAGATTTTAGAGATGGACTTTTAGCGAGACCTCATGACTACAACCGGGGCAGCATAGATCGGTTTGGATGGTTACTAATCTTTTTTTTCCCTTTCCTTTTCATTTTCTCTTTCATTGTTATGGCTTTGCTTGGCTACTTTTTTTCTTTTCTAATAATTTGAGAGTTATATATATATATATATATATATATATATTGGATGCATTAGATTTAACAATTTTAGTATCAAAGGTTTGGATGCATTTGATTTGTTTCTAATTCTTTTAGTAATAGGGACATTAGAGCATTAATTAGTTGCATAATTTGAAAGTACACTTTTTGGTAGGAGACTTGCTTTCAAACATTAACCTAGGCCATCTTACTCAGTGTCTGTGGACTCAAGTTATGCTGGGTATTGAGAAATTGCATTGTGGTTGTGCTTGTTTTTCATTGAAAAAGGTCGTTTAACATAACCTTTGTGAAGTTTTAATTATTTGATTAATTTCGTTTAAGTGTGATTTGTAATAGCGTTACAGGGGCATTGTTTGTAAAACTTGGAATGTGGTTGTTACTGGTGCATGACCTCTATATGCATTTTAACTTTATATTCAACAAATTATCATGGTGAGATTGAATTTAAGTGTTTTATCCACCTTACTTGATAAAAAGAAAAGCACACACCTTATTACAGCCAAGAACACCCCTCACAAGGGGAAAAATTCTTGGGCCAAACAATTTACACATCACAAGAAGTAAAGTTGTGACTTGGCCTTCAGAAGTGCTTCTCAACAATAAGAATAAAAAAAGAAATAATGATTTGGTTCTGGATTGATGCTTGTCAATTATGAAGAAAAAATAAAGATATAAGTAGTGGCAGATCTAGACATTAACAAAGGGTGGGAAAAAAAAATTAAATTAAAATTTCAAGGGGTCTCTTTTAAAAAATGAAAAACTTTGGGGGGCAATTCCTAATTTTCAAACAAATTTCTATAGAAAATTTGCGTAAAATATCATATATCTTTTTTTTTTTTTTTTTTTTTTTTTGAGGGGGGGAGGATGGCCACCCCTTGTGTCTGCCACCGGATATAAGAGTGAGTTGGTTCTTGTCAATAATAAAAAATAAATGAAGATCTAAGAGTGAATTGATGCTTTTTCTGTAGTCATATATCTTTTCTTCAATTAAATCCTTTGTTAAAAGTACTTGAAACTATAAGGAACCCACCCTTTTTAGGATTGGGTATTAGCTGAGGAGACAATTTATGCTCAGAGTTGTAGGAAAACATGTGGAAGTTATTTTTTCTTTTCTTCTTTTTTATTTTTTATTTTTAAAGATCTTAGAAAGGTCGATGGAAGCGTAGAAGGGGGAAGTCAGGTGTGGGTAACAACCCCTCTTCACAAACTAGTGTTATGTTTGATGAATAAAAGGGCAGTCCCATTACACAGCACTTCTGCAACTGCAAGGTCTGGAAAAGGTTAAATATATGCAGCAGCCTATGAAGCATGGACACTATTTTGTCTCATGTATCAGTGTCGGACTTCACAAACTATTATTATGTTTGATGAATCCTTGTCTCATGCATCAAATGCCCAAACTACCAAGAGCCCAAGCTGCCTAACATAACCCAACTAGTGATCACCGAAGAGTCACCCTCAATCATGGCAGTATAGATCCCCATCTTGGCTGCCTCCCTTAAACGTCTTGACACCTTGGTGCGTGATACATTTTCCATGTCTTACGTGACTTGTCGTCTGGCTCCTCACATACTAATGATACTGATGATAGTTATTGGGCTAGATTTTTGCTATCTGAATATTTATAAATCTAACTTACCAAAAAATAAATCAACCAGTTTGTTCAGAGATGGATACTATAATGAAAAGATTAAAAAGGTCCAAATCTATTATGGAACATATGGTGGATTATGTTGCGTGGCATCATTTAATGATGCATGTTAAAAGTCCCTTGGAGTGTTAACTTTATTGTACATATGAATCTTTTTTGTTCAATGGAAATTGAATAGTTACTTCTTGCTTTTAAACTTTTGTTAGTTGAAATTTTACACATCTAAGCTTTATTTCAGTTACGTTGGGATAGGTTTTAATGGTGATAATAAGGATGATAATTATGAAGATGATTCTCAGTTCTTATCAGTAGCTATCTTTGGGGCACGTGGGGTTTGAACTTTTATTTTTATCCCACAGACTACTGATTGTTTAATTTGTTGTCATGTTCATGTGGGTTTTGAAAGGTCAAGGCACGTAAATTGGAGGTTTTGAGAGTCCAGCAACATCTGGAGGTTTTGAGAGTCCAGCAACATCTGGAGGTTTTGAGAGTCCAGCAACATCTTGATATAAGTAGTTACATCTGAACAATATTATACATTGGGAATATAAAATTCAAGAATGGCCGAGGGAATATCGAGCTTTTGGGGACCTGTCACATCCACCACTGAGTGGTGTGAGCAGAACTATGTCTACTCTTCTTATATCGCGGAGTTTTTCAACACATTTTCAAATATTCCTGGCATTCTTTTGGCACTTATTGGTCTTGTAAATGCCTTCAGACAGCGGTTTGAGAAAAGATTTACTGTCCTTCACATATCAAATATGATTCTTGCCATTGGGAGCATGCTATTTCATGCTACACTGCAGCGGTTGTAAGTATTCTTCTCTGATGCCCCTCTAATTTTGTTAAACATGCAGAATGTTGATTGAATCCTTTTTTTTTCTTTTCCGTGTGATAAAAATAAGCAAATATTAACAAAAGGCCAAAGGGGGTGCATCCATGGTACAAATTTATTACACAATGAGTGCACACAAGAGCACGCACAAAAATTGCAAACAAAAGACAGCAAGACCCCTAAGCACTATTTAAACCATTGAGAAGTCGACCATTGGGGGAATTTTCTTCACTAAAATAACAAAATCATTTACTCCTTGCCTAGCTAAAAAGATATGCACACTGGTCCACTTGGTTTTCTTTTTTCTGAAACTGATCTGTAATCAACCTGTTCATTGCTGATGATTTTTTTGGCCAAATTATGAGTTCAAAGTTTTTAGGAGAACCAGAATGTGTCCGCCATATTTATGAGCATTCTTCCTTGACATATTTTCTTTTCCAATTTCATTCATTGGTGCTTTTTTGGACAAGTTATATGTTTGAAGCCTTGTAACACAACCAGAATTAATATATGGCTATAGCGTCGTTCTATATCACATCTATGCATAAATAATCCTAAATATTATATACACCGACACCACCCTCTCTTAAAGAGACTACCCCATGGATGCTTATTTTAGGTGTTAAAAGATAGTTATGTTGATCTTGTGTGCAAATTTCTGTTCTGATATCTGTTTTAGCTTGTACAACTATTCCATCCTAGGATACCTAATCCATGTAAGGGTCCCACAAATTTCTGCAGAATCTCCAAAGTAATGCAACCAGACCACAATTTGCAGGTTGAGCTTGTAATTTAGCTTGACTTCTATGGGTGTAGATTTGACCATGATCTGTAATATAGATGGTTTATTCTTTGAAAGACTTGAGATAAGTGGCTTTACATGGTCTTGAACCCTAGACCAAATACACAACCAATGCTTTGCTAACCACCAGTCTGTTTGAATTCTTTGTGAATTTTTGAGCTTTTTATAATAGTTGTTCTCTTATGAAATAATATACATGTACCCAAATACTTCCACATTTATGCAGGTGCTCTCGAGACATGCGTTTTTTGTGCAAACTTACTTGTGAGGCATTTTTTTTTTCTCTATTGTAAATAATATATAGTTTTTATTTTTTGACGAATATTTTGTAAATAATAATTTGAGGACATTTTTCTATTTGCAAGTCTAACTTCGGTTGCAAAATTGTCACTCTCCCTACCAGTTACTTTGATCTTCTTCTTGGGGTGTTTTTTAAGGCTCCCTTAGTGTGGGATTCGGTGAAAAGGAGGTTCAAAAGAAGATTGGCGGGTTGGAAAAGACAATACTTGCCCAAAGGGGGAAGGTTGACTTCGATCAAAAGTTCGCTATCCAGCTTGCCCACATTTTATGTCAATCTTTGTACCACCAAGCTTTTGCTTGAGTGGTATCTCCTGCATCTCCCAAAGAAGAGGTTGAGGGTTCTCGTCTCAAATGGGACAAAGTGGGTATGTGTGTCTTACTTATCGAAAAATAAAAATTATGTCAGTCTTTGTAACCCAGCTTTGGTTGCTAAAAGGCTAGAAAAGATAGAGAGGGACTTTCTTTGAGGAGGCTTGGGAGGGAGAAGAGTCCAAGCATCATCTTGTGGCATGAAAAAAAGTTTGCTCGCTCGTACAAGTTGGGGGTCTTGGTGTTATATCATTTTACCAGCTCAATCAAGCTCTGTTAGCTAAGTGGCTCTAGAGATTTGCCACAAAGCCTAATTGCTTATGGAGGCAAGGGGTTGCGAGTAGGTTCGGAGTTTTTGCTAGCGGTTGGATGTCTCCAATGGTCTCTTCTTCCTATGGGTTGAGAGTAGGTTCGGAGTTTCTTATGCAAAATCCTGTCTTTCTTGAATTTAGCTAGTTCAGTTTGTGATTTAGTTTGGAAGCCTTGGATGTAAAATGATATATGTTTTGCAAGAAATATAAACTTATTGTTTGGTATCAATCTACTCTGACCGCATCAAATCAGGAATTTTCCAGTGCCTACATCTTCACATCATCTTTCAGTCTTAGAAACTATGCTGGCAACCCATCAAAAGAAAAGAAGGAAATTTGGAGGATTGTTTCCCCTTCTTTACCCCTCCAAAATCCTTCTCCTCTCATTTGGTTAATATTAATGGTGCTAATGATGACTTATACCCAAAAACATAAAAATAAAAATAAAAATAAAATAATGCTGATGATGACTCAGAGTGTAATTAACTAAATGTTGTGTGACTTGAAGAAGGAAAAGTTTCTATATTGTGCTCAATATGAGGCACACACTGGTTCCCATCCTCCTTGTACCCCCATCTAAAATACATATCTTGGAAAATATGTTGTCTATATTTTTGTTACAGCCATTAGGTTAAAATCAAAGCAAAGTTTGTGGCTTCAACCAATTTAATGATTTTTTACTATTGTTATCTATAATTAAATATGTTTTATTTAATTTTCAGGCAACAGCAAGGTGATGAAACACCAATGGTATGGGAAATGCTGCTATATATTTATATCCTCTACTCACCAGATTGGCATTACCGGAGTACAATGCCTACCTTTTTGTTCCTCTATGGTGCAGCATTTGCCATTGTGCACTCTCAGGTCCGTTTTGGAATTGGTTTTAAGTTGCATTACGTGCTACTTTGTCTTCTTTGCATCCCAAGGATGTACAAGTACTACATGCACACGGAAGATAGATCTGCAAAACAGCTTGCAAAGTTATATTTGGTCACCTTATTGCTAGGGAGTCTCTGTTGGCTCTGTGATCGTCTGTTCTGCAAGGATATCTCTCACTGGTGCTTCAATCCACAGGGTCATGCTTTGTGGCATCTCTTCATGGGTTTCAACTCATACTTTGCAAACACATTTTTGATGTTCTGTCGTGCTCAGCAACGGGGATGGGATCCAAAAGTTGTCCACTTCATGGAATTTTTTCCATATGTGAAGATTCAAAAACCAAAGGCACAATGATTGAAGTTACTGCCTGAGAAATCTCTAACTTGGGGCAGCTGCATGGTTTTGGGCAGGTGAGTAAAAGCAAGTAATTATAATTCAATTTTGTCATTTTGTTTTTACCCTCTTTGAAGAATGTAATGTAAATGGTGATTGAAATTTGATTTGGTTGGTTGGGATACTGGTTAAATCTTCACTGTAAAACAGGTGTTTTGCCCCCAATGTACCCATATGTACACACTTCTACTGATGGTAATTGGATCAGTTAGTTATCAGCAGGACCTGTTTTCCCCTCCTTTTGTAGAAATTTTGGACATTGATTCCCCCCCCTCCCTCCCTCCCTCCCTCCCTGCCTTCATAGTTTCCTATGAAAATGCGTGATCTCATATCGACAGGATAATCGTTGAATAGATAACTTTCCAACAAATTCATATTGTAATTCTTTACGACTATGATTGATTTATATTCAAGATTTATCAGGCAGGAGTGTTTTATCTACCTTTTTCTTTTTTCAATTGGACAATGTGGTATGAAATTTAGGGACGACGCTACATGCGCTTCAAGGCTACATTTCGATTTGTGGATTTATCAAGAGAACGGAAAATGGATATTATTTTTCCTTCTTTGCTTAATATGAAAAAAATGAAAGAAAAGAAAAAAAAAGAAAATTTTATTATACATGTCATTCCTCTTTGCTTTTCTTGATTTTTGACCTTTTGAGTGGAAGAGAAAATAGGATTAAAATCGTTTCTCTTTGCCTTTTCTTTTCCCTCACTAAATTTATAATTCAAACGTAGAGAGTAAAATTTATTCAATGAAAAAGCTTATGCTGCTCGGTGTAAGAACTGTTGAGGCTTCTATATCCAGGTATGGCTCTAAATATGGTAACGTTTTTTGTTTTTGGTTTTATAAAATATCAACTAGTTTGTTTTCTTTTTATGAAAATAAAAACTGAAAACACGTTTGGTATAATAAAATTATTTTTAAAAAACTTAAATGAAGAAAAGTGTTTGATAACCAAATAGCATCAAGTTTAATTTTCATAATATACATTCTCATTCAAGCTTTCATTAAGAATTTAATTTCCATTGTTTTTTATTCTTTATCATGAGTCATATCATGATAACCAAATGTATTTCTTACTCCAATTTTCAAAAAAGGTGAAAAATGTAAACAAAAATGTTATCAAAAAAAAAATAATAATCAGAATTTAATAGTGTCTTGACTCATTTTGAAAAAGTTTCCAAATATTGTGAACCTTCTTATAATTAATAAACATTAGATAAAAAATTTATTATTAATTATTAAGTTTCTCATACTTTTATTAACTAAATTTTTTTCCTCCTGTGTGTGATTTTTATTACTAAAAATGACTACGAAATTTATCAATGACATTTCGGTTTTTTATTAAAAATACATGTTCAACTTAAAGCATAAAGAAACTTTAAACATCCTTTTAAATTAAAAGAGTTGTAATTCTAGTTCTATTCATTTCTTATATCTGCACTTTCATATATTCCAAAATAATAATTTTACAAATTCAAATGGCTACAGGCAGATCGAGCAACACCCACTGCAATGAACAATTACATGAGGGGGAATGTAAACATAGAAAATTATTTCTGCAGTTTTGGAATCATAACAGCCAATCGCAGCTTGCCTAGCTGCGATAGTCTTACAGGATTTTTGAATATTGTTATCCTTGCCGTATTATTACCTAATAAAACAACATGTGCAATGCTGAAAGATTCATCTTTTTCAACTGCGAATTGCCACTCATTCACAGATATATTGAACCAGTCTTTCCTAGCAAATTTGGTTGCTTTATAAAATTCGCTTTAGAGTAAGATTCTCCAACATCTTGAATAAACTACTGGAAAGAACAAGTTACCAACGAAAAATTCTGTCTTACTATCGGAAAATGAAAATAAAAAATGCCCAAGATCCAAAGATTCATTATTTAATTAAATAAAATAAAGGGAATAAAGAATACCTAGCCTTAAAAGGAGTCTGAGATCTTCTCCAAACTTGAAGAACTGCCACAATGTCATCAAGGTTAACTTGAGTCTTAAACCCGATATCACTCAACAACTTTTCGCTTCTAACCTGTTTCATAAAAAAAAACATAGCATAATAAATTATTCAAAGAATCAACACAAGCTGAATCTTCCATTATTATTATTTTCTTTCTTTTGTTTTATCTGTAAATTGTAAATAAATGAGGTGAGATTAATAGAAAGATTGAAACATTGATTACTTATACCCGAAGTTCTTATATATATATATATATATATTAACCTCTTATTTTATTTACATGCAAGATATAAAGTCAAATCTTTATGAAAAATTATGTTAATTTTATCTGATCTCCTAATTGTTTATTTCACGAACTTTTAAGAGTCATTAATTTATCTGAATTTTGTCAAGTTTGTTCAATATTACCTTTGAATTATCATCAACTTTTATTATTCGAATACGTTAACTTCTATTCAGTGTTTTCTATTATATTGTTCAATCTATTTGATTTATTTACATATGCTACGATGTTTCTAAAATTCAAACTATGTGTTTATTTGTTGGTACAAAATAACATAATAATACATAGTTACTATTGTATTTTTTTCTTCATATTTTTATATAGGAATAATAATTTTATTTTATTGATTTATTTATTTTATCAATAAAATATATTGTACAAAATTATGAATTAAAATAATAATTAGATCGCTTTTATATCATATTTTGAGACTAGGCAATCGTCTGATCAATAAACTAAGTTTATCATCTAAAAAATTTGACAACCCGAAAAATTTGACAACTATGGTATAAGTAGCCGAGCCGGCGGCATTGTCTTAGTTTTATTTTTGTGAGGTGTATTCCAGGCATTTCCCATGGTTATACCACCATGCTTTACCACGTGCTAACCAAACAATGTTCCATCCTTATTATGGTATAATACTCACCCGCACGGCCAACCAAACAGTATATATGATTATTACAAGATACTTCTCATCCCACTTATAACACGTCCTGGGATAACTAATACCAGTATGAAACATCGTACCACATACCATAATGCAACCAAACAGAACCAAAACTTCTCAAACTAGTTTGTTAGGAATATAAAATGAAATAAAAAAAAACGATCAGGAACTAGCTCCAATCCCATATGTGCCAAATTTGAGGTTTTGAGCAGGTCCTGTAGGTAAAGTAAGCGGCACTACTTAAACTAAGGTCCAACAACCAAAGCAAATCCATTTAATGAGAATCCAATTTCATATGTAATGATGGATCATTCATGGATATGAAACCCAACAAAAAATATATTTGTTTAGCATTCTTCCTTTCATCGGTTGTCCCCAGCTTTTGTTTAATTACCACTCATCAAAAAGGGAAAAGAAAAAAAGAAAAAAATGTTTAATCATCATTTGAAGACAGAATTTTTTTTTTGAAAAAGACCATTGTCCAGTGTTGGTCCTACTTAGTCTTTGCTAACATTAGAATCAAATAACTTTCAGAAAACTCAGCCTGTCATTGACAATTGACACAAGTGTCTCTGAATTACACCCCAAAAAGAAAAGAAAAGACATATCACTCTGAATCTTACAATAACAAACAGTAAATGAAAAAAATGTAGTATATATTTGATCAATGGTCAATTTACTAGAAAACAGAAAATAAGCACAATCATAAGAACACAGAGCATAAAGTAACCACAATACAGCCAGATGCTGTGTCATGGACACTTCCAAAGAACGTCGTTGAACAAGATCCCCAATAACCAAATCCATACAGACTTGACAGCCTTTTTTAAGGATCAGATGAATTGCTTCAGAAACTCTGTAGCCACAAGCCTCCCTCGCGTGTTCACAGACAACTTCAATTCACTTATCTCCTTATCAATATCCTGCAATTAGGAACAGGAATGCACAAAAAAGTCAGCCAAAAAAAAAAAAAATTGACAACACAGCAGAAACAAATATAACCAGGGGACAGCTAGTGGGGCTCCTCCACTACCCACTTGCATTCCTAAATATTATTTTTTTAATAATCAAGAACTTACTTTTTGGAGTGCAAATGAATAATTGGGAGGGGGTTAGCTTCAGCCCATAAGAATAATGAATACAACAGGGAATTATTTCCAACCGAGTATATTGAACTCCATTAGCGCCATCATGATTACATTTGAGGCACCAACACACACGCGTGCTAATAAATCTTTCCCAATTAAAATATAAATAGTAAAAAATTAAAATTTGATATTACTAAAAATTTGATTTGATCAATAGGTAGAGGAAATATTTATACCCACACACAAAAACGCATGCCATTAAATAGATGAAATTTCACATGATGAAGAACTTAAACCATCAAATGAGCTTGTATCAAGTGAAAGTGCCTGAGAACTTATGCTTCTAAGCTGAGGCTCCATTGGAAATTATTCAGTACATACAATAGATTAAGTAAATAAACAAACAGAGCCAGCCAGATATGCTTCCCTCAATTTAATTACTTCGTGTGAAACCCACAATTACTTGAAACATAATTATACAAAAAAGCAACCTTTCTAGATTAAATGACCAGATTTTTCAATCATAGTTTTCAGTCATCAGCCTGGCCAAAACATGTCCAAGATTGGGAGTTGGAACCCCCTTTTTTTCCCCAAATCTTCAAATGCTTTGCACCAGTCCAAGCTCCAAAGTTCTATAAAGGTTCTAAAATACAGTTATTACCCATTATAAATTCCACTTTTGAAAAAGAGCCCCTTAAACGTGATCAAATTGGGATTAATGATGTATCAAAATTTAGGAAATTAAGGCATATTTTTAATCCCTAATCATGAATTCTACATATCAGGCTTAAAGAGTTGAGAGCAGAAGCTGGTTGATGAAAAATATAAAGACAATGCCCATGATTCCATGAACATCAGGATTTTACATTTTTTCCCAAGCCAAGGTACATTCAGATACTAGCAGTATTTTATTTGGGCCGGGGGGGGGGGGGGGGGGTGTTTACGATCCTCAAAATGTTCTTTTATTATTTTGGGCCTTTTGAATTCCTAAGGTGAGTCAACCCAAATTTTTTTTCTTAAGGTGTAATAGGTAGCTTACTTTTGATATGTATGCCAGCTATCAAGCTAAAAAAAGACTGGCACAATCTGCGTGGTCTGATGGACTCTGGTTTGCACAATTATAGACCAAATGATAGATTTAGAGCTTCAATTTTGGATAATAATCCTACATTGGGATCTCAGCTCAGAACAATTTTTCCCACCACAAATTCCAAATGGCTTTGTTAAGAAAGATAATGGTGCGAATGCTATTTCTAAATCCTCTGTCCTTTTTGAAATACATTCAGATTTCTTTCTTAACCTCACGATTCTTGTTGAACTTACATCGTCTGAGTTCCCAGATTTTTCACTACATATACTCCATTAATCTCCTAACATTTACCACACATGAAATTGAGCACAATTTTGCAAAGAAATAGCCCACTTGTATCTCGAGGAGAGATATGAAACATGCAGAAATTGCAATAGAAAAGAAAAAGGGAGGTTTGTGATGATTTTTGAATTTTTTCTACTAGTGTTATGTATAATTTGGATTTTCCTATGTTATTTCGTAAGGAAAACACAATTTGACCTTCCATGGCATCAGGTTATACATGAAGGGGGGATTGTGTTAGAACAAAAAAACAAAACTAAAGATTTATCTGGAAGCCGAAACAGATCAAACTCAACATGGTATGTTGCAACTTCAAAGATCAGCATTTCCACCCCCATCAAAGAAATGTCAATTCCCGTCCTTCCAAACCCTTCAACATACATAACGGAACTACTTGCTACATTCTCACTCTACACCATAACCGGCTACTCACCACCTCTAGCACCGAACTAACCCAATCAATACCAAAGAATGAAAGACAAAGAGGCCACAACTTCTTTACCACTAGGCGATGAAGGAACAAATGATTCACCGTCTCTTCAGCTCCTTTGCACATACATTGGCGACCAAATTATTGATTGGTTATGAGTTTTTTCCAATGCTAATGTCCAATTAAAGACAGCCACCTTCTAAGGAGCAGTGGTCCGCCCAAATAGCTTTCCAAGGAAAGCCAGAAGATCCTGCTCCCTAAGAACTCAATAGAAAGAGTACAACTCGAATTTCCCAACCTTCATCGTCATCTACCTAGTGGAGTCTGCCATCATAGGAGACCATCTCCATAGAAGAGAATTTATTCTCCCTCATTTTTGTCTGATGTCATTGTTAGAAAAAAAGGCGCAATGGTAAGGTTGCTCTATTGTGACTTGGAGGTCATGGGTTAGAGTTGCTGAAACAGCCTCTCCGTTCGTTGTGGGGGTAAGGCTGCATACATCCAACCCTCCCCAGATCCCGCAGTGGTGGGAGCCTTGAGCACTGGGTTTGCCCAGAAAAAATTGGTGGGTTATGTCCTCACTCATTGCTGATATACAGCTGCTATTTGGTTCATGCATTATTCTTGGCTAAACGGCCTACTTATAGCCCTCTATTTCCCCTTTCTTCGGGGACTTCAACAGGCCTTACAATCTCATTCGTTCACACACAATATAATATGTGTAGATAAACGAAACGTTTCCTTCTTCTTGGGGATCAGTTCCAACCATGGAATACTGAGGTTTTTGGTCATATAGGCAACATTATTTGAAGATTAGCGTGTCTTGTAGCTTCTTAGGAGATTCTAAAAAGAGAGATATGCTGCCCCTGGACCCAGAGACATCATCTTCAAATGAGTTCTGAATTTGAACTTTTTTCCCCCTGATAAGTTCGATTTTGAACTGCTTTTACAAGGTTTCACACAATGAGGGTATACGACTGTTAGTTTGCTCCTTTTCCTCACAAGCTTAGTTTTTCAACCAGCTTCTTTTTCCTTTTCCCCCCATTTTGACTAGTGCAAGTAAAAGTATCATTCAAAGCACATATGGTAGGGCACCCATGTCGGCAAATATAAAGGATGTATTCACAGTATCATATACATTGCCATAACCTCATATCCCCAAAAAAATTCTCAAAGAATTGATCAAAGAACAAAGAGTTCCCAGTAACCCAAAAAAAAGGGGGGGAACCCAACCATGTGCTTTAATTTCCAGAATCCAAACAGGTAATTCCTCCCCCTTTGAAGTACCTTGTATTCCTCTCTGCCCATGTAAAAGCACAACTAGGCCACTTGTAGCACAGCTCCAACCCTCCTCGCTGCTCTACAACCACTCCAACTTGCAAGCAACTTCCCCACAGACTTGAGGCATCATTTAACACACTCCAAAAAGAGCAACAGTAGTTTTTCAATTGTTTCTGCAAATGGGAGTTTTTTTTTTCCCCTTATTTTTTGATAAGCATTTGGGAGGTTTCAATTTGAGGAAGGAAAAGCAGTTATTCCAGAATTATTCAGAATAAAATTAAAATTTGTTCAAATACTTTTTATGAAATTCTGAAATCTTCTTGTTATTGAATTGGAGTAATGTGAATGTGTTTTAAGGAAAAAGTCAAGCATCCACTAAAATTGTCATTTCAACTACTTGGGGTCAACTAGGCTTCTCACTACTTGCAAACTTAACGATAAAAGAAATAAAGGAATGTCCATAATTATTTCATGATAGAATAACCAAAGGAATACATCTCACCATTGTCTATTCATATGTAAGTTAAAAAAGAAAAAAAGAGCAATGGCAAGTTTAAGATTCAATAAGGATCTTGCCTCCATGAATTGCACAATAAAATCGATTAGCTTGTGCTTTTGCATCTCCTCACAGTGATAGTTTGTAATAAGGAAACTAATGTCATATCCCTGCAAAGTGAACCAAATGAAATAAAATAAATTTAAAAATAAGATGGAAGAATTGTTAGAATATGTAAACCATTAAAAAGAATAGAACAAAAAAAGACAGAATTTAGTTCTTACCAAATTATATATATGTATATGTATATTATATACATATAAGGTTCAATAACATTCTTACCAAACAGACTCTTCGCTCGCGGGGGTGAGGACCCTCCCCACACCCCGCAATGGCGAGAGCCTCGTGCACTAGGCTAGCCTTTTATATATATGTTAAAGTTCTTATTATTAGAGTTTTGTTTTTACAGCTTTACTATTTTCTATTATTGTTTAAGTTTTTAGATATGCCAAAATACTATAGGGGCAATATTGTAATCCTTTGGAGTTTTGATCATCGAAAGGGATTGTGAAACCGCAGCTCACCTGCTCTTGAACAACTCTCCCTCCGAAGGGTTTCATAAGGCTCTTCTAGAGGACTGCAAAACCTATCTTAGAAAGCTCAAGAGCTTCAAGGTGGCCCACACCTTCCTTGAGGGTAACCAGTGTGCCAAGTCTGCCAACATTACAGCGAACCTCGGAGTCAACCAAAACCACAATCTGGTGGTGCTGAAGTCGCCTCCATCTGAGATGCGCGACCCCTATTGGCAGACATGGCCTCTGTGGCCTTTGTCAGATTTTAAGGTTCGTTGCCCTTCTTTCATTTTTCTGTTTTTTTCTTGTTTTCTTTCCTTTGCTCACCAAAAAAAAATAAAATAAAGTATATGGAAAATATATTCCACACTACCAGATTTATACTACATTCTTCTCTCTCTCCAAACCCTATTTTTCATCTTATGTGCATTTCAACTTGGTATCAGAGTGACGATCAGAAGCCAGATATCACAAAAAAACACAGTAGAAAGCATCATAATAGATGGGCAATATAAAATAAGAGCTGACTTTAGCATTTCCTAGCAATGACGTCATGCTCAAGGATCCCATGCCTAAATTTTGAATGAGCATAGTGCAAGTTCATGTACAGAATAAACAATTCAAATTCAAACAAGATTAATCTTGCCCTCCCTACTGGCAAATATACCATCGTTATAACAGCCTAACATTGATATTCCATCACGTTTTCTGGAATAATAATGTAATATTATCTTGAAGATATTGTTGTCAATCATTAAACTCTGGGTTTCTTATCAAGCAGCATGAATTAGAGAAGTTCAACAATTCATTGAGATGATAAGATCTATACCTGTACTGGTTTTCTCCTCAGTACCTGAAATGCTTCTGCCCTCATCGACAAAAATCTAAGAAATTTTTTAGTCAGTATGTTTTCTAGTTCATCTGCTTGCTTTACCTATACAACAAGAAAGAATATTCATGTAAGACAATAAAGATTCAATTCCACATACTTCTGAGTTCATATAAGCATTAAAGGTCCTAGATAAAGCATAACATCCATTCTAAAGGATGAAAGGAAAAATAACATGACAAAAGAGGATGACGGGTCGCTAACTATCTTGATGCAGTCAAGAAAGCGCTCCATGTGCTGAGTTTGAGCTCCATTAGAAATCTCATGAACCATTGTCTTGAGCCAAGCAATGGTGGACTTGATTGAACAGCAAACCTACATGAACTAGTTTGAGGTTTGGTTTTTGATTATTATTATTTTTTTTTGATAAGTGAGGTTTGGTTTTTGATTATATTATGCAATTGCCATAGAACAACTTTCTAAAACATGTGAGGTTTATGCCTTGTGGTTTGTTTTGACAATACAATGGAAAACCCCTCCAGTTTCTGCAATTGCAGCCAAAATTCCCTAAAACTTCCATCAACTTGTGAATTCACGTTCAAAGGGCCCTTCATTTTCCATATATTCTTGTATGGGAACACATTCTCCCTCACTCCTGAAAGTGCCTCATAATAAGAGCAGACCAAAACCTAATCTATCTTCCTTGCCAATCCTTGGCTTGCATCCATTCAGAAGTAACCCCCTGATTAACTCTTAACTCCCAATATTGAAAATCTAGCCTGAACCGCAGATCCCACTGTCTCATTCTCCGACACGACGATATAGCCCACCAGTGAAGCGTCCTCATTGTTTGGTATTCTGAACAAGGCCGGGTATCTATGCTTCAAAACCAAACCCTAACACCATCCATCGTGCCAGAATCTAACATTTACCCCTTAACCTATCACGCTCTCCCCACACATGCACTTCATGCACCATCTTCCTCCAACCTCCAGTCAACTCTAGACCTCCCCCTAACCTTCTCCCACCACTTATGACTTCAAAAGCAAGTCGTGGTCTCTACCCAAACTGGGATGGACAACCTCCACAACCACATTCACACTTCCGTCGTTGCAGGTATATGGTTCTTCATCTTCTTCACCCGAATCGTTGCCCACCGATGGTGGCTTCTCGACACTGTTCCTCCAACCACAAACACAAATCCCCCAAACTTGTTGCCAAAGCCCTCAACACCTCTTCAATCCATAACGATAGTGGCAATCCTACAAAATGAACCCATACCTGCTTTGGTTCAGATCCAGCCTTATAACAACACCCTACCAGCACCTACCAATCTAGAAACAGGGGCTCCCCATCACAAATCCTTTCCTTCTTGTGCAATATTCAACTTGCTTCCTCTCTTGATGGAAATTCCAGGCACAATAAAGCATTTTCACTAAACCAACCACAGGCAAACTGAAAATTAAAAACACACTGACCATTTGAGGAATCCCTACATATTAATAAAGATCCATATTTATTGATAGCTTACACAATGAAATTCCATCATGAAGGCAAACTTTATAATATAAAATTTAAATAAAATCACCATTACATATATTCTACCACAAAGATTAAAAGATATCATGTGCTTGAAACTGTATATCTGATCTATGAATAACAAAAATGGCATAATAATTATGTAAATATAAATTACTTCATCTCACCTTGAGGCTTATGCGCAATGAGTTAATAGATGTTTCGATTAAACATTTTTCAGCCTCATTTCGACATATCAGAACCTGAGATAGAAATAGCCAAAATAAGAACAGGTCCATGTACAGAAAAATTAGATATCAAGGAAGTAACACAAACTGCGGCGTTAATAGTTTCAATAACCCATTACACAGAGAGAGAGAGAGAGAGAGAGAGAGAGAGAGAGAGAGAGACGGAGAGTAAGATAGAATTGCAAAACAAAAATAAAGCACTCTCTCTCTCTCCCCCTCCCTCATTCTCATGAATGGCACTGGTGTTGGGCCAAGGAGGTGGAGTTCAAGTCACATAAGGTTTACTTTTAGCCTACATCAATGCGCTACATCATTATTCAGTCAACATGGGGTGGAAGTACTACTGCTGTATCAAAATTCAGGGAACAAGTCCAAAACTAGTGTAACCTACTCTAAGAGACTCCGACAAGTTGATTGTAAGTCACCTCATTAACTTGATCCATAAAGACAAGATCAAAGGATAGGGATTAAGCTTGCTGGTTCTGATTCTAGTGTGCCTGTGGCTGTATGTGTACATGTGTTTGTGGGGTCAAGAGAGATTTTCTTTCCTAAGCACAAGATGCAACCTCATGTCTACAATGCTAAACTCAATGGGATTCAGATAAACCATCAACTTTAATAGCTACACAGTTATAATTTGAAATTCCAATGATTATTAGCAAAATCATGCACCCAACTAAAATTCTGGAAATTGTCAATGACAAAAATCAAATTATTATGGCAAGGATGAATTAATTGATGGTAACTTAATACTGTTAACTAAAGAAAGCTTAAAACAAACTGAAATTTAGGAAAGCAACTTATTGAGTAATTCTAGTGCTTGGGCTGAGATCACCTAATAATCACGTCAACAGCCCTGTGTTCAATGTATTAAAGATATTGAATTCTATTGGTGTAACATGACCTTGGTGATCTGGTAACTAGAAACAGGACCAGGCTGACAAATAACTTATTGAGGTGCCTTAGAAAAATGATTGAAGAGAAAATGGATAACCAGACCAGACTTGTCAGTTCTTCATGAACTGGCTTGGTAGAATTTCAAGTGAAAGTAACAAAATAATTTCAAAAGAAGAGCTACGCTCATTACATCCCAATTTTCTCATCAGAGTGGAGCACTTTCCAATCTGGGAACTGGTGTAGGGACTTCCATTTCTACTACAACAGTATAATAGCATGATCCTGTAATAACTCTGCAGCATGATACTGTAGAGTTTATTCCCTTTATTGTAGCTTTTGGCTAGTAAAGATACTTATGTCTTTTCATCCATGGGGGGGTGTGTGTCTTACCTGTCAAAAGATAAATAAATAAATAGGCCTCTCAGGGAAAAACGTGGTAGACTTGGATCAACAATATGATTATTTAATAGGTTTAAACTCTCTCTCTCTCTCTCTCTCTCTCTCTCTCTCTCTCTCTCTCTCCCCCCCCTTTTCATGCTTCTTCCCATTCTCCCATCTCTCTCCTTATACTAGAAGCACTTTTAGGTATCTCATGTGCTCTTCTTTTCTTCTTTCTATTTAGTCTCTCCTCCCCCTTCTCCTCTTGTGAATGAGAGGATTTGAAGACAGATGCCACCTCCCCTCTCCCCTCTCCATTCTTCCTTCTTATCTCTCTTTCTCTCCTCTTTCTTTTGTATGTAAGAGAGGGGGGGGGGGGGCACAGACCTTATTTTCCCAACACATGTTTGACGAAATTCCCATGCGAGAGAGACAAGATACAACATTAAATATGCATGCCAAAACAGAATTGAGCCCTCTGATTAGAATGATACACATGAGTAAGCTATAGTACAAGTGGAAATTGCAAGGGTCTTTATGTTAGGCCATACAATAACTTATTCAAATTCCCTCTAAACTCTTCAGTTGCACACTGGAAGAATGTGATCATTTGAGGAAAGAGCTTGGCATCCCTTTAACTGCTTAATTCTCAATCATGATTGATCCAGGACTTCATCTCTCTCATTGAAGTTATCGCATCACTTCATAAAGATGCCATAACATCTTGTGAACTGATTCTCTCAATTAGAGAAAACTGTGAAAAGGAAAAATGTAGGGAAGTTCTGGCATCAAGAGAAATTCTATATTTTCCATTAAACTGATCCTTTTCTATGAACTTCTACCCACACTGTCCTGCTTCCAGAATTAGAATATTATTTTGACAAATTACCCAATATACAGTACCCAAAATCTTCATAATGATAAATCAAAAAAACAAAGCCAACTGCCAAAACCAAAGACTAAGAAACATGATTTCACGTTTATTACCATTTGTGCTCGTGAAAGCACTACCATGATACCATCACCATTATTATTCTTATATGTATATGCATATGTATTTTTGTATATTACAATTATTTATTATCATAAGAGGGGCTATCGATTAAACTAAAATGATTGACTGACAGAGATTAACTTCATGCTTATACTGCCTGGGCATTAATGACAGCCATAAGTTTTTTTTTTTTTTAAACAAGTAATGATATGTATATAATATATATATATATGGACGCCCAAGGAGGGGCACAACCATGTAAAAAAGGGTTTAGAAGGCTAGAACAGAAGAAAAGACTAGCCTTTACAATCAAATCATCTATAGAATCTTAAAAACTATGTAAAGAATCGGAGATACCCCTGGACAACAAAAAAATAGAAAGAATGTAGCATTATGTTTTTTATCCTATAAATCAGAGCTTCCACATCTTCAAAAAACCATCTGTTCCGCTCCTCCCAAACACTCCACATGAATGGAGTGCTGTTATCAGAACTTGCAAACTCTCATCATTGAAATTGCCAGCCATACGTTTCTTAAAGACAATAACCAGTAAAGATACAACCACAGTTCACATAATAAGGAAATCATTTCACACAAAAGGGAGGGGAGGAGGCAGTACATGAGGCTCCAGCACTGCAGGATTGGGGGAAGGTCAGATGTATGCAGCCTTAAACCAATGATATTTAGGTCGCACTGGAGCAACTTTAATTGAGAGACAAGACCCGCCCTCATTTTAACAAAAATAAATAAATAAATAATCTCCAAATACTTATATCTTATAAAACAAATATAGGGTAAAAGTTTGTTTGCTTTCTTTCTTTCTTTCTAAACTAACGGCTAAAGAAAAATTAAAAGTGAGCATGCTCCATTGTTAAACACTGAGGTAATTTCCATACGCATCATATCAAAGAAACTTTATTCCCTCGCTTCAGCAAACTTTAAGGGGAAGCAGTCATTCATGCTAGCTAGAAGTTTCCAAACTTGTTTATTTACCTGATGCAATCTCCATAGGCTTTTCATCTATAAGGAAATTAAGCAGGTGCCATCACTCAAAACTCCCTCAATCAGAAGATCTACCGAAGTCTCTTTGAATTTTACGCCCTTGACAGAGAATGAAGGTTCGGACCTTATTGGTAACTATACAACATTTCTTTTTTTTTATCGGCAAAGATAAACTATATTAAATATACGAGGCCCGAGAAGGGCAACCCAATTTTACACAAAAAGGGGGAACCAGCAACAAAAATTAAAGCCTAAGATCCCCCAAAAATTTCATAAGCCTGTCTAAATAGATTGGGTATTCTTCTTTAATTCAAAAGAAAATGGTTTTCAAAAAAGTATCTTTCAATTTCCATGGAGGAGACTTGACGCCATAAAAAAGTCTTCTAATCTCTCTCGCCAATGACACCAAACAAGACAAATCAGTGCCATTCTCCAAGCAATTATCAACTCCTTCCTAATTGAAAAGTTTCTTAACATTGGCCGGCATAACCTAACTACAACCAAGAAAGGCAAATAATAAGTTCCACACGTCCCACACAAACTTGCAATGCAAAAGTAGGTGATCTACCATTTCTTCCTCCGCTTTGCACATCGGGCATCAATTATTATCCACCGTAATAATAGCTC
The DNA here is from genome assembly GCA_008638375.1 of Nyssa sinensis. Classification (NCBI taxonomy): domain Eukaryota; kingdom Viridiplantae; phylum Streptophyta; class Magnoliopsida; order Cornales; family Nyssaceae; genus Nyssa; species Nyssa sinensis. The sequence goes on from CM018045.1 coordinate 8,226,962, forward strand.
CCCATGGTGCCTCCCACGCAAAAAATGCAGCCTTTATAGGCACTCTAGACCTCCAAATTAGCCTCCAAGGAAAGGAAATGTCCTTCCCATCCACCAAACTTTTATAGAAAGAACACACCGAAAAACAACCATCTCCCCTCCCCTCCCCTCCCCTCCCATTTTATCTCATCCAATCTCCCCTCCACCAAATCCACCATACACAAAGAAGTCATAAACTCCCCCACATCCCCTAACTCCCAATCGTAGAAATTTCTCCAAAACTTCAGACTCCAAATCCTCCCCCCCCCCCCTCCCCTCCCCTCTCAATGCAATTCCTAACCAAAGCATCCTTGTCAATGGCGATGTTAAAAAGATTGGGAAACCTCTCCTTCAACACACCTTCCCTATGCCACGAATCCCCCCAAAAACTTACCCTCGCACCATCCCCAATATCAAACTTAATACCTTTGGCAAAAGTATCTCTCCCTCTACTAATGGCTTTCCATACCCCACACCCATACGACTCCACCCCAACTCTAGTGAACCAACCCCCCACTTCACACCCATATTTAGTAGAGTAGAGATAATGTCTCTCCAAAAGGCATACTCCTCCATAGCAAACTTCCAATTCTACTTGCCTAACAAAGCTTGATTGAAGAGTTTCAAATCTTTAATTCCCAATCCCCCTGTCACAATTGGAGCTTTCACCTTGTCCCAACCAACGAGGTGTAACTTCTTTCTCTCCTCTTTGCCCTCCCACAAGAACTCTTGCTGAATTCCTTCAAGCTTCTTGCTGACTGAAGCCAACATCGGAAAAAGAGACATGTAATAAGTGGGAAGATTATGCAAAGTGCTTCTAATGAGAGTTATCCTCCCCCCTTTCGATAAATATTGGTTCTTCCACCCAGATAGTCTCTTTTGGAATCTTTCAATAATTGCATCCCAAATTTCTGTGTCCTTGGTAACGCACCCAAAGGAAGCCCAAGATACACTGAAGGGAAGTTGCCCACTCTACAATCCATACACCACGCCATCACCTCCACATTCTCCACATCCCCTGTTGGGATAATTTTTGTCTTCTTTAAATTCACTTAAAGTCCTGAGAGCCTCAAAGCAAAGGAAAATACACCTCAAGAACCGAAGTTGAGCCTCCTTTGCATCACAAAAGACAATGGTGTCATTTGAAAAAAGTAAATGAGAGATTTCCACCCTTCTGCCATCCCCCTCTCAACATGCCCCCAAGGCCCCTCATCCTCTTATGCACACTTTTAAGAATTTATGACTACAATTTTTGAAACATATGCCTGGAAATAGAGCAGAATTAACAACAGCTTTACAAACAACATAAAATGGCAAACAATTTTTGACAAAACAAGTAATACAGATTTTTTTTCCTTATTTAAGTAATACAGAAAAATATACTATCATATCTAATATGAATGAAATGGTTCTTACAGGATTTAGCAGCAGTTCTGTGCTGGTCCTGAAAAATACAAAGACAAACGTTAGAACCATATAGATGCAACATATGCTATAAACTGGATGTACACATGGCATTGGGGATGGAGTCATGGACACATAAACAACCACATTAATATGCATATAGGGAAAACTATTACAATAATACAAGTCTGTGAATCTAATAAAGCTACTGGCTCCAATCATGGAAACCAGAATTGATAAAGGCCTCTGCATGATGATTATTAGGTTAAAAAAAGACATAGGTGAAATTACATAATCATATAGGGCATCCAGATTATCTTTCTTAGGAACTCTAGTTTCCAACCAAAAGTTCCTTTTTGTGCTTACACCACGATGAGAATTGTTGTGTACATTTTCAAAACCTTTTATTTTTCATAAAAACACAATTTCAAACTTTTCATTCACTGAAAATGCTTTATTTATTAAGGAGACGATAAAGAAAAATTGAAATCCTACAACGACCAGCACAAGAAAGTAACAATAATCAAGAGATCCAACAACAATGCATGAACGTACTTTAGTTCAACCTCTGGTTTGTTGTGCCTTTCAACTTCTTGACATGGGAAGTTCTGCAACCACCATATGGAAAGATGAGGTTTATTTTAGCAAGTGATGATAAAGTACCATAATGTCCAAAGCAAATAAGCTGAAAGGAAACATTACTTCCACGTGGATGTGCTAATGCATCAATTGGGAACTTCATTTTGATCATCCTATCAATCTCTTGCAACCAAATTAAGATAATTAACTAGTCATACCCCAAGAAACAAGTCTTTAGCGAGAGAGTTTTTTGTACTGTCAGATAGTAAAATTCAATTATTGCCACACTTGCCAATGAGGGTATAATCTAACTTTCAGCCAAAAAAATAACTTTGCTTACTAAAGTCTGAAATGACTTTTAAGGGCACGCAATTAATGCAACAATAGGCTTAAGGAGATATTTCTAATTTCCTTATATATTTAACCTATGTTTGGTTTAGATTTTTCAAACTAATTTTGATTATTAGGTAAATGATTATTATATGACGAGGCCGAGCTCCCTTCCCTTTGGGCCGGCCTGTAATTCAGCCCAACAGCGATAGCCCCTTGCTTCCCAGGCCCACTGTTAATCCCCCTCCCACAATCCAGCATGCGTCTTCCTTCTTGCAGCCCAATAGGAACAGCCCGTTGTCTATTTCCAGTGGACGTCCCCTGTCTAGAGTGAAGCCCCGATCTGGGCTTATAAGGCTCTAGATGGGCCGCCCCAGGACCATTGTTAAAACCCCTTCTCCTTTGGGCCAACCTGGAAGGACCTTCATTCAGCCCAACAGAGACATTCTTATACGGAATTATGGATATCCCATTTCGAGAGTGAAGCCCCGAGATGGGCCTGTGCACATGATGAGTGCGCAAAAGTGCACTCAAAATGCCCTATTTTTGGATAAAATTGCTAGAAAGTGAATAGAAATGTTGGAATATAATTAATATTATTTAATTTAACTTCTATTTACAGTGAGGGAAGCATTGGAGGTCAAAGAAAAGCTATGGAGTATATTGTGTAATTTTTGATTTTTTAGCAGATTCGACCATTGAGTTTCAATTGAGATTTGGATGGCATTAGAGTTTTCAGAATGAGAAAGTGTTCTTCAATAAGTTTTTAGAGGACGTCTTGATCTTTTCAGAAAGGTATGGTTTGCAAAAGTCGGAGTTTGTTTGGGCCTCCAAATATTATTTCGAAATCAGGCCTGGAAAGCTGCCGCGAATCTGTCCGACCAGTCAACTTCAAGCGGTTATAACTTGAGCTTCCGAAGTACAAATTAGGTGATTTTTATGTCTAACATTATCTACTCATCTGAGGCTACAACTTTTGTGAAGAACCCAAATCGAGATTTGTTCTTTATCTAATAGTAAAATGGGTTTAAATATCATGGCTGCTGGCTGTGCGCGAGATGAAGTGACAGCAATTCAAGAATAAAAAAAATTCAAAAAAGGAAAAAAGAAGAAGTCAAAGTTGCACGGCTGAAGCTTGAATAAAGAAAAAAAAGTAAAGAAAGATGTGGGACCCAAGGCAAGAGAACAAGACCAAAGAAAAAAATAAAAAAATAAAAAGCAACCAAGGGGCTGTTTGTGTGCATGTGCAGGTCTTGCAAAGGAGTTGTGCGGCTGTATTGCAAAGGAGTGGCGCGAGGTGCTGACTTGCGTTGTGGGGCCATCAGTTGTGCGGCTAACATTGGGCTGGGCTTTTGGGAGCGTTGAAGCAGTCGCGGTGGACTGAATGAAGGTTTAGGGCGCTGATGAGGGGATATAAAAAGAGAAAAAAATATACTGAACAAAGACGAGCAGACGGCGGCGCAGAGATGAGGGGAGAGCTGCGGCTGTGCAGCTGGTGCAGTGAGGAGCAGAACAGGAAAATCCGTCGCAGCGATTCCATGGCGGATTATTTCTTCATGAAATTTATGTTATCCATCCTGTACATGGGTAACTAAATTTTCAAGTAGAGTTAGGGATGAACTTGCACACTAGATGGTTATTTTAATTTATTTTTGATTCCAGTATGTGATTTTTATTTATTAAATTCTTTGATGATCATTCGTAATTTAGTGTTGGATTTTATTCTCCGAATAATTAAAGGGTTCAGTCTGTTTATAGATTCAGTCATGCTTTTTCTATTGAATGGATTAATGTTTTGATTATTTTTGGAACAATTAGTTATTTATATTGATTCAATTCTTTGCTGCAATATTGCTCGTTGGGTATATTGTCGTCGCTGGGTTTTCTCAATGTGAATAATAATTCGTGTGATTTAAAAGTGTTGAATGATTTTTCAAAGAGTTACTTTCAGTTTAATTTTGGTTCATAATTTTAAATCTTCCGATTGAGATTTTTGGAATTTAATTTCTCAATTGAGTTATCAGTGAATTAAGAATAATTAAAATACCATATATGTGCAAGGGATTCCCGAAACTTTACTGTCCGTTAAATTTGAATATTTTCATCCGTTATTCAGCTTGTTTAATTTTTAGTTGCATTCAAAATCACTTTCTATATTTTTATTTTTTCGTTAACCGTCTAATATTTCTGTAGTTTAGAAATTCTGTTTATTATTCTTTTAATTTAGTCTCCCTGTAGAATCGACACCCCAAAGCTACACTACAACTACCGCGTTATTCTTTGGGCGTAATCAGCACACAATGGACACCTCGGAGCAGGAGTCTGAGAGGTGTAGCATCGCGGATGAAGGTGATTTTCTCCGGTACTTGGAAGGCAGTTTCGGTCCTTTGGGCTCTAGATGGGCCGCCCCAGGACCATTGTTAAAACCCCTTCTCCTTTGGGCCAACCTGGAAGGACCTTCATTCAGCCCAACAGAGACATTCTTATACGGAATTATGGATATCCCATTTCGAGAGTGAAGCCCCGAGATGGGCCTGTGCACACAGTGGACACCTCGGAGCAGGAGTCTGAGAGGTGTAGCATGGCGGATGAAGGTGATTTTCTCCGGTACTTGGAGGGCAGTTTCGGTCTTGAACCAGCTCAGCACACTTGGGCTGCAGGTTGTTCTTTTACAGCAGATGATGAATTCATATCCATTCCAGACTCAAAGTCTCTGGCAGTAGTTGAGGGGAGTGCAGGGGTGCTCCAAAGCACGGAATTCTCAGAGAATTCAGAGAACTTTCACCCTTTAGCAGTAATTTTGCCGGACGGATCTCTCTCTGATTCCAATCTGATTCAAGAAACACAATTGGCTGAACTTCAATGTCATCAACAGACACCTTCGGATGACTGGGCTCTTCGGAAAATGGGAAAGGTGCGTAAATTGCTGGGAGTCACATGTGCAAGTTTTGAGGATCGTCTGATGGACTTATTCCGTGAAATAGTTGTGAGCAATTCTATGTCAAGACCAGGTTCTGCTAATGCTTCTGGGAAGGACAAGGCAGATAAATCAGAAAGAAGAATGAGACGAGTAATGAAGGAGTTGTCCTGTTCGGTTAATTATGGGGGTAGTAAGGAGATGGTGGCCTTTGGGGAAGGCATGGAAAGGGTCTAATTTTTCTCTCTTATGTATTTAAAAATTTTATCATGGAATGTGAGGGGTTTGAATGATCCAGATAAACGATTAGTCATCAAAGGTTTACTTCGAGAATGGAATCCTACTGTCATCTATCTTCAGGAAACTAAGATGGATAATATTTCGAGAAGTTTTGTTCGTTCCATTTGGGGATCCAGATGGACTAAGTGGGTGGTTTTGAATGCTCACGGCACTGCTGGAGGTGTTTTGGTTGCTTGGGACTCCCGTATAATCACAGACGTTGAGCACAAAGTGGGTGATTTCTCCATCTCTTGCAAGTTTCGTTTGGCTTCTAATTCCTTTGAGTGGGGTTTTTGTGGAGTCTACGGGCCTGTGACTGATAGTGCTAGAGGTTCTTTCTGGGAAGAGCTGCAGTCTATGATCTCCTCTTGGCAAGTCCCCTGGTGCATTGTGGGAGATTTCAATGTAGTGCGGTATTCGGATGAGAGGTCAGGTGGAGGCAGATTGACTTCGACAATGAGGGGTTTCAGTGAGTTCATAAATTCTCAAGGTCTGGTGGATCTTCAACTAGAGGGGGGGAGGTTCACTTGGTCTAGAGGTGGGCATCAGTCGGCCATGTCTCGCTTGGATAGATTTTTGATTTCAAACAATTGGGAGGATGTCTTTTCTGGTATCTCTCAAAAGTGCCTCCCTCGGCCCTGTTCGGATCACCACCCCGTTATTTTGCATTGTGGGGGTTTTAGTGCCGGCAAAAGTCCTTTTAGATTCGAAAATATGTGGCTTGATTCGGAAGGTTTCGTGGACCTGGTGAGGAATTGGTGGACTCCTATGTAGTGTCCGGGTCCCCAAGTTCCTGCATTGCTAGAAAGTTGAAGTTTCTCAAAGAAGATTTGAAAAAGTGGAACTGTGAGGTCTTTGGCTCAATTCAAGAAAGAAAGTAGATCTTGTTGAACAACCTGATGGAGTTGGACAGGGAGGAGCAATTGGGTACCCTCTCTGCTGAGAAAAGGAGTGAAAGAGAAGGTCTTAAAGGCCAGGTTGGGCAGATTCTCAGGATGGAGGAAATCTCTTGGAGGCAGAAATCTAGGGCCATTTGGCTTAAAGAGGGAGACCGCAACACAAAATTTTTCCATAGAACGGCGACTTCTCATTTCAGAAAGAATAAGATTTCTTCCATTGTCATTAATGATCATGTTCTCTCGGAGGAAGAGCCCATTAGAGGAGGTATTGTTGACTTCTTTTCCACTCTTTACACAGAGCCGCACAGCTGGAGACCGGGGGTGGATGATATTTGTTTGGATAGGCTGAATGGGGATGCCTCCTCTAATTTGGAGATCCCTTTTTCGGAAGAGGAGGTTGTGAAAGCCTTGGACGCTTGCAATAGGGATAAGGCTCCAGGCCCAGACGGGTTTTCTATGGCTTTTTTTAAAAGATGCTGGGATGTTCTGAAGGTGGATATTATGGCAGTCTTTGGGGCCTTCTACAGGGAGGGGGGCTTTGAGCGAAGCCTCAATGCCTCTTTCATTGCCCTCATTCCCAAAAAAGATGGTGCCACTAACATCAAGGACTTCCGCCCTATTAGTCTTGTTAGCAGCGTTTATAAGCTGATTGCAAAGGTTCTTTCTCTAAGGATGAAGAAGATTATGGGTAGCATCATCTCTCCTAGTCAACATGCTTTTGTGGAGGGGCGGCAAATCCTGGATGCGGCTCTCATTGCCAATGAATGCATTGACTCTAGGACAAAGCAGAAAAGGAACGGGATCGTCTGCAAGCTTGATATTGAGAAGGCCTTTGATCACGTTAATTGGAGCTTCTTGATGCGTATTATGGCTAAGATGGATTTTGGGAGCAAGTGGAGGAAGTGGATTCAGTCGTGTATATCTACAGTCTCCTTTTCGGTCCTTATCAACGGCTCCCCGGCAGGTTTCTTTCGCTCTTCTAGAGGGCTGAGACAGGGAGACCCGTTATCCCCTTTTCTCTTTGTCATTGCTATGGAGACTCTGAGTCGTTTCTTATACCGTGCTGAGGAGGTCGGCCTTATCAAAGGTTTCCAAGTAAGGGACAGAAGGTGTGGTGGGGTCGTCATCTCCCATCTTTTGTTCGCAGACGACACCATTATTTTTTGTGATCCTACAGTGCGCCAGTTGCGTTTTGTGCGTTGCATCCTTGTGTGTTTTGAAGCTGTGTCAGGTTTGCGGATCAATCTCACGAAAAGCAGCATTACTCCAGTTGGTTCGATTCCAGGGATGGACTTGTTAGCCCGCACGTTAGGCTGCAGGGTGGCTTGCCTCCCCTTGGTGTACCTGGGCCTTCCATTGGGTGCTTCTCTTCACGTTCCATTGGGGTATGGGATCCTGTAGTGGAAAGGTTTTTCAGCAAGCTGGCAGGCTGGAAGGGTCAACTCCTCTCTAAGAGAGGTAGGCTCACTCTTATCAAAAGTACATTGGCAAACCTTCCCACCTATTTTATGTCTCTTTTTCCCATTCCGAAGTCTGTTTGTAGAAGGTTAGAAAAGATTCAAAGGGACTTCTTATGGGGCCATGAAGGGGAGCGTAGAAAGATTCATCTAGTGGCCTAGGATAAGACTAAGCAGCCCGTCTCTCACGGAGGGCTAGGGGTGAAAGACTTGGGCATCTTTAACACAGCTCTCTTAGGGAAATGGTTATGGAGGTTTGGCGAGAGTAATGGGGAGCTTTGGAGAGAGGTCATTGTTGATAAGTATGGGTGTGGCATAGGAGGTTGGTGTTCAGGCAGTGTGGAGGGGCCTAGGGGGTGTGGTCCTTGGGGTTCCATTAGAGGTGACTGGAGGCCTTTCAATGCAAAGTGTAATTTTGTTATCGGGGATGGTGGCCAGGTTAGTTTCTGGGATGACAGGTGGAATGGAAATGAGCCTCTCAGGGTGAAATTCTCCACTTTATATAGTCTGGCTAGCAACAAAACGGCTCGGCTTTGCGAGTACTTGGAGAGAGTTGGGAACAAGCTAGTTTGGACTCCTCGTTTTAGGAGAAACTTTTTCGACTGGAAGTTGGAAGAGGCGGGCTCCTTTCTCGGTCACATTTGTCATTACCGCGCTATGGAAGGGAGGGAGGATAAGAGGGTGTGGTTGCCGAATAACAAATCTTTTTCCGTCAACTCCTTCTACAAGAGCTTGTTCGATCTGGAAAGCCCTCCTTTCTCTTGGAAGCTCATTTGGCACTCTAGAGCCCCTCCTAAGGCCTCCTTTTTTACCTGGGAAGCCTCTTGGAAAGCCATTTTAACTGCAGAAAATTTGAAGAAGTGAGGTTTCCATTTGGCTAGTAGGTGCTATTTGTGCCAGAAGGATGAGGAAACAGTGGATCACATCCTCCTCCATTGCCACGTTTCTTGGAGCTGTTGGAACATGGTTTTTGCTCTTTTTGGTGTCTCTTGGGTCTTGTCTGGCTCCGTCAGAGATCTTCTGTTGGCTTGGGCAGGGTGCAATCTTTCAGAAAAGAGAAGGAGAATTTGGAGACTGCCCCTATTTGCTTGTTGTGGTGTATTTGGATTGAAAGAAACAAATGTGTCTTCGAAGATGAGGAGCTTTCCATTCCCTTCCTCAAAGATGCGTTTTTGCGCTTGTTATTTTTTTGGGTTAAAGAGGCTTCCCCTGTTAATGCCTCTTCTTTTGTTGATTTTCTGGGGTCGTTAAGACCTTTGTAAAGCTTTGTTTGTAGGGTTTTGTGCCCTTTGTGCCCTCCTTGGGCCCTTTTTAATATACTTCATTAATTATCAAAAAAAAAAAATGATTATTATATAATTGATTAATATTTAAATAATTTGATAAAAGATGTTTGGTATTACAATTAAGCAACCAATTTCTCCAAAAGCTTAAACTATTAGAGAATGGGCTAACAATGTATATTAAGCTCTCAACGCTCCCCCTTACGTGCGACCCCAGACTCGCAAGTGGAGAGGCAAACCACTGAGAAATGTGAAACAAAATAGAATGCAAATGCAAATGAGGAATGAATGCAAATGGAGAGATTTAAACCCAATACCTTTTGTAAACAAGGCTCTAATACCATGTTAAGCAACCAAATGCTCCAAAAGCTTAAGTTATTAGAGAATAAGCTAACAATGTCTATCAAGCTCTCAACAATTACATATCAGTAAAGTAGTTTTTTTTTTTAAAAATTTCAAATTCTCATCTATAATATCGCATTCTTATTTATGGAAAGCCTCTTCATAATCATAAATAGGATAAACTGTTGGAACGCATTACAATAGGTCCACACTCATATCTAGTCCAAATTGAGTGGAAAATGAATTTGTTCTAAACAAAATCAACTTAAAACTTGATTATGAGGATCAGTTAGAAAATATTACTCGGTTAACCAAACTAGATTTTTCAAATCAAAAAATGATTTAATCACTTTTACTGATTAAATCAGGTAAAATAATCAAAGCCAAACATACACTTAGGCCTCACCAAAAAAAACATACACTTAGACTGCCTTTCTATGATTTTTGGATGATATGATCCTCTCATAGTCATAGGTTGCTTTTGTGTTGTGTCCAAATGAAGTCTCTCTCCCCTATTCCCTGGTTTTTGCAATATATTACCCTTAAAAGAAATAAAAAAGTAACATCTTCATTCTGTACAAATTTCATTAAAAAAAACACCAGTTTTAGCTAATTATGTGCCTTCTCCAGCTGTACGTCACTGAAGGTTCCATGAAAGGCTATGCTGGAACCTTCTACATAAAGTTTTTTGATTTAGAGGACTCAGCAAGACAACATAATACTCACATGATATATTGAACAAGAACATAATGCATAATCCCTTTAAATTTCAAAAGTGAAGAGAATGGACTTCACTTTTCTAGCAAAGCAATGAGGTAACAGAACTTGTAAACTACCGGAGAAGCTCTAAGACAAAAGCCTTGCACTAATTGTCTAAATATATATATTTTTTCCTGATATCAGTGATATGTACCAATTGACTACTTCACTCTGGGTTTTTTTTTTTAATAAAGAATAATTTTCGTTCACTAGTGCCAAAAAGGGTGCAACTCATGTACATGAGGCATATACAAAAAACAACCTACGGGGGGGCCTCTATACACATATTACCCAAAAAATAAATAAACAAGTCAGATCTATAACAAAAGGTCCTAAACTCCAGAAAAATAAGGTCTGGAGCATCAACTGTTTCAAATACCTAACAGTGTGATCCTACCCCTAGAAGATCTGCATATTCCTGACCCTTTAAATGCATCACATGAGATACAATGGAGCCATTAGCCAAATGGGCAAGTTTTGTTGTTGCTGCAACCCTCTTGCCAACCTCTCAAAACTCCAAGATTGAACCCAACATAACCTAACTAACCCCAAACAGAGCAAGAAAGGTGACCCACAGACCCCAAGCAACTGGACAAAGGAGGAGAACATGTGTAGGGGTCCCCTCTTCCATTTAACACGTATCACGCCTATTAGGCATACTAAATCTGCTCTTCTTAAAATTATTAGAGTTTAGAATGGCCTCCCAAGCAGCTAGCCAAGCCAAAAAGGCTATCTTTTTCTCTCTCAAAAGAAAAAAAAAAAAAAACTACCTTCGAATGAGCTTTGGTCTTTTTTTTGATCATTTTCCAAGGGGAGGCAACCTTGTAATGACCCATGTGAAAAGTGGCTTCAAAACAATAATAATTATGATTAAGAAGTCGGTAAAAAGGTACAATTTTCACATTTGGTAATTGCTATTTTACTATATAGACAATAGCATTGAAAGGATTAGAGCTTTGTTAAGTTGCATCTATAAGAATGCATAATATCAACTCTATTTTAGAAGAGATTGCAGGGCTAGGTCAGTGCTCGAAGCAAACAAAATTCCATTTTTTTTACAACCAAATATTGGCCCAAAAATACAATTCTGGGCAGGTTTTCAAAATAAAATAATGGAAGTCTAGAAGGTGGATGCAAAATATCAACGATAGCAATAGATGAGACAGAAGATATCGCTCCAAGTTCCACACAGATGAGAGAGGCTAAGATAAATTTGCACTGCTAAACTCAAAGAGTGGAATAAGCTGCCGAGCCTTTTATCAGTTTGATCTTTCAGAGTTATTTTGCTGTTGTTGCTGCAGTCATCAACAAGAAATATTAAATATTAGGATCTTATTTGTGGAGCAAAATTACTCCACATTCTGATCACATTGTGCATGCAACACCGGTAATCAGTTAGATCGGTGATCTATTTTCCAACCAATGGGCTCTCCATTGAGTCCCACATTCACGTCCAAATGTAAACACATTATGGAGCAAAGAGTCTCCTACCTCATCCACTGGCAGAAATAAGTATGGCAGCTCTTGAATTGATGAAATAATATATTTTTAAATATCAAATAATGATTTTTACCATACGCATGGCACTAAGTGGTTGCCTTGAATCTAATAAATGATAATGATCGTAACAAAAGAAAATCCAAACACAGAGTCCTATGCCAAACCATGAAAAGGAGAGTTGAAGATCAAGCAAACTTGGTAAGGAATGGCTCAGCTAAGAAAACCTTGGAAGATCACAAGTGATTGCAAGATACATAAGAGAAATTTTCTCTGTATTTGATGTAAAACATGTGTTGTCTTCATTAAGCAGTTTGCAAAAAGAGCAGTGGTTTTAAAAGGGTTGGAACTAACTCAGCTTGATATAGCTCAAACATTTTTTTTGGTGGGTTTGGGTGGGTGGGTTGGAAGAGGGATTCAGCTTCCACGAGACAATCCAAACAAAATTTGAAACCAGTGCCATCCTAAAAGAACCAAATTTAAAACTGCTTTAGTCAGTAAAGTGGGTACTTCACTGCCAAATTATGCAAACAACAATTATTTTACTTGAAATATTGAAATAACCATGAATTTCAAGATTGTTGGGTCTTCTATTGCTAATCAACTACCACACCTGCCTCAAATATTGGAATCAAATATCACAAATCCAATAACTCTTTTACCAACAATACTAGTAGGTGATAGCACAATGATATGTACCTGCAGACACATGGCAGCCTCGAGAGTGTTCCGTATGCAAGTCAAATACAATCGCAATGTGTTTGCCTGGAAACATTCTTCATAATTATTTACAGATATTTGGAAAAAAAAAAAAACAAAAAGGTAGAAATGAGGCTTAGTTGAGTTTACTTCACATTACATTTTTCTTCTTTTTTTCTTCAGAAAAGTTAATTTTTTTATTTGTAAAAGTATACTATATTAACAAGGCGCCCAAGAGGGTGAACCCATGTAAAATAAAGGACAAGCTACATCAATTAAAGCCTAAAGTCCCCCATAAAATTCTATGAGTCTAAATACAAAGGGAATTCTTCTTTTATCCACAAAAAAAAAAACCTCAAAAGTTTATCCTTAATACCGGGTTGTCCCGGCAACCAAACAAAGTGTAGAAATATATATGGATAATGTATAACCCAAAACAATGAAAGTGGGATAATAATCAACTAAACAAGTATACACACAGACTCAAGCACTACAAAGCTCTAGTGGTGCACAGTAGCAGAGGATACGCGCGCCTAAAATTCTGCTCTGCTTGTGTTTCTTGTCACATTTCCACAAGTGTGAGCTTGCACGTACACACCCAGAAACAAAAAAGAACTTATAATTCTGCTATGAACTATTCTTTTTAGCACAATTCACACACAAACGCTGTGCTTTTGCCGTGTTTTTTTCCTAACAAAATACATTTCCACATGCACACAAGAAGTATTAAAAAGTGTACTCTTTAACTGTGATTTATTTCTTTTCTATTTTATCTTTTTTCTGGATACGTCCCCAATGTTCATAAGACTAATTTCTACAAACGAGTTCTTCAGCATATAAAGAACATATCACCCCCAAACTGCCAAACGAGTGGAAGAAAATCAATGCTCATAAACTGAAATCCCGTAAAACTCCGTTTCGTTCCCCAGAAAACAAGTTGGACATAAAATGTAACAAAATTATGAATCTTTACGTTTTTTGCTGCATTGCTTTCAAATTAAAAATTACGATCAAATCATCCCTGTCCGCAGACAATTTAAAAATAATGATTAATTTTGAATTTTCTTTCCCTTTTCCTATATTTTCTCAACTGCCAATCAGATACATAAATATCATACATAGAAAGACACTATATAAAATCAGATCGAACATGGATTAATCTTACCATCGTTTGAATGCACCAAAAAAATTGATCGATCCAAGACTTGCTTCCCTGCAACTGATACTGAAAGTCTGCAGCCAATTCTCGCTTCCATTATGTTTTTCAGTTGCTCTCTGTGGTAGCGTATATGTTAGACATAGGTTGCTAAATTGCGCCCCAAGTGTACCGGAAAAAAAATTTTAAAAAAATATGACGTGTACAAAGTTTGCTTTTGCCAGTAAAACGTACAACTATAGAAGCATTAAGTGCAATTGTAGGCATAAAATTGCTCTGGTAAAAGTAAAAGCTACTTCTGGGAGAAAAAAAACGCAATGAAAAAATCCGACCTGCCGGATTCGAACCAGCGACCTAAGGATTTCCTGATGACAATGCCAACTACAGTCCTCCGCTCTACCAACTGAGCTAAGGTCGGCTACCTGTCATTAAAACAACTTATTTATACAATACAAGTGATACATTTTCCGATATTCAATATGGTTTCTTATATTCATGTGTAGCATTTTTATCTTGTTATGTTTTCAGAAATTTTGCCACCGCCCATGAAATTTAATTAAGATTAATAAGTAGACATTATGAAATTAATACAATATTTTTTGCATTTTAATAAGTTTTTATTAATATCAACACATTTGAGATCTGAAGATTCTTTTTGTTTGATTATCTTAAAAAAAATAGTTTATATTATTTTTTAAAAAAATATTTACCTTCATTTTTTATATATGTAATTATGGTATTAATGAAATTTGAAAACTATTATAGTTTATTTATTTATATGTATGAAAATTAGAGTAAATATTGGTTTAAATTTATTGCTTTAAATGATATAAATTGTTAATAATTACACTCTAAGTGAATATGTGACAGTTGAGCTAAAATATTACTGAAGGTATAAATTTATGTTAGGATATTATTTTTGGATTGCATTAAGATATATATATATATATATATATGTATGTATATATATATATATGTTTAATTGTAATCCAATACATTTAGTTAATTATTTCAAATTTTAAAACTTAAACACAATTCATTTAGTAAACAAATTTCAGGTCTCAATACAATTAACTCATTTTATGTTATAATTTTTTTAAATAAAAAAGTTTATTTATCATTTTATAAGTATAAATAATTTTAAAATCTGAAAAATTTTAAACATAAAACAAAGTAAATTGAAAAACTCTTTTATAAGTAAATTTTTTTATAAATATTAATAAACTTTCGATCTGAAATAAATTTATAATATTTTTTATATTTAAAAATATTAAATTATATTAAAAAAACTAAGATTATTAAGATCTAAGCATAACTTATTTACGATTATACAAATTAACCCGTTTAAAATGTTGTTCGACTTTGACACCCCTAAATGTTACCCGTATCCGTAATTGAATTCGATTTAAAATTCGTCGAACGAGTTGCTATCGGGTGGGTCACCATAACACACCCATTATAAACGGATTCAGGTACAATCTTATTACGATCATCATAGACTGAATCCCGATAACCTGAAGCCTCTCTTCCCTGTTCCCCAGGAAAAGAGTCGTTATCGCGTACTAAGGTATGTTTCACGACTTTCATTATTTTTCTCTCGACGTTCTATTCTCAATTTGTATTCTGAATCTGTTGTTCAAGAAGTACAGAGGTAAGCTTAGTAACCAGTCTAACATTATTCACAAAATCACACGAATACCCAACAGAGTTTGTTCATTACAGCATTCGTTCATCCGTTGCGTGTTTTGTTCACTTTAGGGCTCTTATGATAATTTAGGTCCTGTTTTTCCCTTTGTGTTTTTGGAAAAAAATTTACGAAAAAAAGATTGTTGGTAAGATCTTTGATCTATGATCAATCTTTAAAGTTGTATTCTATTATAGCTTCATCAAGCTATTCAAATTTGGTCAAACAGCTTCTATTGGCTTGGGTACCCTGTGGGTTTGAGTTTTTTTTTTTTTCCCTTTTTCCTCTTTGATTCTGTATATTTATTAGTGAGCTGATTTCCATATTTATGATACACTGTTATCCGTTATCCTTTCATTAAACGAAGGTGTACTGGATAGTTTCTTGTAATCTCAATTTGATATTTTTTTTATATGTTATTTTCCACCAAATGGAGGCATAAATGTAGTTTGCAAGTTTTCTATTCAACTAGTCGACTTGGGGAAAAACCTAAGAAATTTTTTTATGGGCTAGAAGTGTATGTAACATACAAATTGTTTGATGAGTTCAATTATATATATATATATATATATATATATATATTTCAAGTTGATTTGCTTACCAAGATATCCATCTCTACTATCATTTTACTAACAGAACCACAAATATGGATAATTTAATCTTATGTTATTTTCTACTGCTCCAACAAAATTTATTGTGCAAATAGGGTTGTCATTCTTCCTATTCTTAAAGGTTCTCAATTGAAATACCACCAAGCATTAGCTTGAGTGGTATCTCCTCTACCTCCCAAATAGGGGGTTAAGGGTTTGAATACCAATCGAGATAAAGTGGGTGTGTGTCTTACGACTCTTCCCAATCGAGACAATATCATTTTTCCCTATTATTTCAGCTCTTATTCTCCGTGTCAGATTTCTTCCTTTTCTAAAGAGCTGCTGTAGTTACTTGACATTTTCTTTTAGTCATTGTTTTTCTCGACAAATCCTTTAGGGTTGCGCATTTTAGGTTTCTACCATCCTTTTGCTCTACTTTTTAGGTTATTCGCACATATCACTTTTTTGATTCTTCACACAATCATTGAAAACTGCTGCTGGCTTATAATTGCCAGTCAGGTACGAAAAGTCATTTTGAATTGATGTTCATAGCAATTACTTATAAATATGCTTGTGTGGTTGTTCACATGAAACATACCTTAATTTCGTTTGTAACATTCAGGTTAGGTTAGAAATTCATTAGAAGTATACATGTATCCATTTGGAAAGTATACTCTGATTTTGTTTCCATTTTTAATTATATGTGAGTTGCATTATTTCTTGCAATAGATTGGTAGGGGAAGCTGTGTATAGAAGATGAACAACTCTTCAGCTCCTTCCTCCTCAAAGGCGAGAACTGGTACATCCCAGCCATCAGAAACTACATTTAAGCGCAAGCGAGGAGTTTTTCAGAAAGATTGTAAGTATTTACTTCTCTTGTGTGAGTTCTAAGCTTTGCCTAGAGAATTTTATTGTATTACCTTTTATTCCTTTTTATGTTCTTTATTTTTATATTTATTTTTGCAATGTAACAGTGCAGCACATGATGTATGGTTTCGGAGATGATCCCAATGTATGTATTATTATTTATCTCTTAAATTTATGTTTAAGTTCTTCATTGATAGAATAATATTTTCAACATTTAATAATTAACCAACAAATTAATTTGGTCATTTCCCCTGTTCATATGTTGATGGAACCACTGATAATATTTATTTAAAAAAATATTGTACTTAAGTCTGCGACAATGGCATCTCTGTTTCTCAGATAAATTTATGGTTGTTTGTGTAATGCTTATGATTTGCAATAGTTACTCTGTTCAATAAACATTTCATGTTCAATAGAAATTAGAAATTTTCAAAGGGATGTAATTTGGAATTAACTATTTTCTGTAGAGTTTGCAGAGTTTTTTTGGCACTTGACAAGTCATAGACTTTAGTTGTTGTGCATCTTGGGGTTACTTTTGATGTAGTGGAAGGAATCAAATAATTTTTTTTGGATATATTGTTGCTAATTTCCTTATAGATGGAAATGGGTACAAATTTTTTTTTTTTAATATGCTTAAGTTGATAATGAGATATGGTGAAGGGGTGATATGTGATCTATTGAGCTCAATTGCAGACTGTTGACTTTTGAGGTTGAATTTGAATTATATGATGGCCAATATATCACCAATGAGTTTATCTTTAGTTGTTTGTGTTTGGTGATGATCTTGTGAAGAGGCAAGTAGTAAGGGGTTTGAGGGATGCAAGATAAAGTGGTGGGGAGTTAGAGGGAGAACAAATTGCAATGGAGCAAGTAAAGTACAATTGTCATGAGGCAGTCCTGTGTATAATCTAAATACTTAGGGGAGTTCCTTCTTATTAAAAATCAAGGAGTTACGTTGGTCCCTCTTTGAGTTTTCTTTCATAAAATGTTTAAAATTAGGCAAAAATCTAGAATTTGTAACACTTTCTTTTCAACTTGATGATGTGAAGATCTTGCTGATTTTATGGAGTCCACTATTTTTGACATTATTGGGGATTTCTGGTTTTTATAGGTTTTTTTTTTGGCCTCCTATATACTCATGTACATTGGTTGTGCCTCCTTTGGCATTCTTTAATAAGCACGTTTTACTTGTTAAAAAAGAAGAAGATATTTTAAACTTGAAGCAAGTTGAAAACCAAAACACAGACATGCACACACACAAGATTAGTGAAAAGATGTTGCTCATTTTACAATCCACTATTGTACTACAGGAAGTTTGCATTTTCGTCTAAAATTTTCATTAGCCTGATTTTCTTGGTATTTTTTATTTTTTGTGGTCCAACTTAGGATCAGTCCAAAAAAATGTCATTAGCTAGTGTTGGTCCTGCAAATGTGGGGTGCTAGGAGTGGTGGACTGGATACCTGTTCCAAATTTTGTTACTACTAGTAAGGCTGCTCTCATACTTGAACCCATATCCTCCCACTCAGCAGCCTAGGTTTTTACTATATCACCAAGCAATGGGGATTGATATACTGCATTATGGGGAAAGGGCAGTAATGAATAGTTAAAATAACATTGATAAGCTGAAAGAGTTGCAAGATAGCTGGTTATTGGAAAGACTACCTATTTCTTTTCCGCAGCCATCTAAAGGGAACGCCAGAACATATCATGGAATCGCAAGGTAACTGTATATTCATGTATGACATAGAAAAGTTATTTGTTATAATATCTGTCAATTTCGAATCAAGTTCCCTGAATTATGGTAGATGGTGTCCTTTATTTTTCTTATGGAAGTTGTTTCTGCCAAATAAATAGGCTGGATGTACACACTGGATTTGCTCAATGCATTACTTGTATATTAGAAGTGCACAGCCATTATTTTAACTCTATTTCTTGTGTTGAACTACCAGCCACTTCCAGAAACTGTGGCTCTTGTGGAGGACATTGTTCTGGAGTATGTCACGGATTTGGTAAGCTGGGTTTACTTTCTTACTCAGATATTGAAATTTCTAATACATGCGGTTAGGATTTCAGAACCTGTCCCACTTTGCATGCAGACCAACCTTTAGTGGTAGGGGGGTAGGGAAAAGTGATAGGAACTATGTGAGAATATCAAAGTTAAATCAACTCACAGGCTCCCTACAATCGTGTGCATGTTTTTTTTTCTGGTTATGCAGTTTGGTATGATGTTTCATTTAAAGTGAGATGGAATATATTGTGACTTTGCTGTAGGTGCATAAAGCTCAAGATACTGCATCGAAAAGGGGAAAGCTTCTGACTGAGGATTTCCTGTTCTTAATCCGTAAGGTACCTTTTTTCCCCTAATATGTTGCTTATTGATTCAAAATTTTCAGATTAATTCATGAATTTAGGAGTTGATATTTATTCTTGATGAGTTCTTCTTACAATAAAACAACTTTTATTTTTTTATGTATTTTTGGCATCTGGATGTTGTATTTAGATAGATAGTTTCATTGAAAATGGTGTTGGTAATTGTTCTCTTAAGCTTACACTACTGTCTTGTCCTCATCTCAAACACGTTTAACTTTTTTCTTGATAACAAAAAGCTATTTGTACCCTTTCTGTTCTTATAGAGAATGAAAATAAACGGAAAAATGCTTCGCCAATGATGTCATGGCACAATGGTAATGGCATAATGGACCGTTGGCAATTGAGGCTCTGTTTGGTAGGAGGAAGGAGTGTGAGGCAGGAAAGGTGGGAAGGAAAAGTGAAGGGGTGGAGAGAATTTCCATTTTTTTGGTAGGAAGGACAAAAGAAGGCCAAGGGAAAAAAGTGGATCAAATATCTTTGGCTAACCATTATCTTTCTGCCTAATAATTGTTGGAAAGGAAGAAAGAAAGAATGGAACCATATAATTTTACTTTTTCAAACAATACCTTTTTTTTCATTTTTAAGAGTATATAATGGTAAAATAAAGTAACACCCTTTTTTTTTGCTTTCTTTTTATTTTGCGCTCTATAAAGCAAAGCGAGGGAGAGATTGTCTTTTTCCCTGGGGTACCTTTTCTCATTCCTCCTACTTTGTTCAATTTTCCATCCCTCCTACCAAATGACCCTAAATTTTCAGATGAAGTGGCTTCCTTCTTTATTGTCTTTTTTTTTTTTTTTTGATAAGTAAGTAATTCCTTCTTTATTATCTTAGTTGTAATTTTAATTTAATGCTTTTTCAGAAGCCACCTATTGGAAACAGGCTGGACATTGTTGTTTCATTTGTCTCCTATTAATAATGTAGAAATATTAGCATAGTTGTGCTAGAAAACACGTCATCTGGCAGCATCTTTGCACTCCTTGTATAAGATTTATTTTCACTTGAAAATGGCAGCATACAGAGCCTAGAAGGTGTCCATTGACTCATGAAAGAAAGGCTTTTACTCTCTCATTCCCTTTTCACTTCCCCAATTAGTTGCAAGGGAATCACATTGGAGCCTGGTAAAACTAAGGGGATGTCCATTTAGGCAACCAGATGTCCCTAGGAAAACGTGTTTGGCTGTTTGGCTAAACTTTTGGAACCCCCCCCCCCCCCCCCAAAAAAAGTGCAGTGGGCAAGCAGTCTGAATATGTCATATAGCCTTAAACATTTATGCTGTTGTGTGTGTGTGCGCGTATGTCTGTGTGTATATATATATACATGCTTTATATTATTCTCGATGCAGTGGACATTGGATTAATATTGTAACAACTATTTGACTTTGTAGGACTCGCCAAAACTTAACCGCTGTACAGAACTGTTATCTATGAATGAGGAGCTGAAACAAGCAAGGAAGGCTTTCGAAGTAGACGAAGAGAAGCTGGCAACAATTGAGTGAAAGTGGAGAAAATAAGCCATTTACTTTTTCTTACTCTGCTTTGATACATATATTTATGACAAATAGGTAGTTTGTGCTGTAAATTATAAATTTGTTAAACTGGTACAAGGAAATTGCGATACATTTTAATTTCTGTTGCATACAATAGACAACTGTTTGAGACTTGGCTGCTTACCAGGTTGGAATTTGAATATGTTTCCTCCTCTGTCGCTGTATTTCTTATAATTATTGATTCCCAACATTTAACAGTGAAATTTATTGTACCAATGTCTATTCAAAAGGATGCTTATGCCAAACACTGAACAATATTGCACTTCGTGCCCAATGATCTCTGTGCCTGCTGTTGTAAGAACAAATCATTCCGTCTTCCTTCCCCTTCAGTTTAATCCTTGCGATTCTTGTCTTAATCTTCATCATCGTCTAAATGTTGGACACAGAATTCTCACACTTGGAGCCTGTAAAACAGTTTTTGGCATCACGGTCATGCTTTGTGCTGTATTTTATGCTTGATTTTATATTGCAGTAGTCAGACTAAATGATTCCCGTCGTCACCTCTGCTGGAAGGTTGCATCCAAGTTGCTTGACTTCAGACAGCCGTGTCATGGAATTTCAAGAAGCATTCTCTAATCATCTGTTCTTGTTTTATCTTTTACGAAGTTATGATCATTTTGTCTTGTAAGTAATATTAGAATGTCTGAATGTTGTCCAAATATACACCACTCACACGGAGTGAATTTACCATGATCATGGGAGTGTCAAATTTTAACACAACAACGTGAGACGAAATTAACAAGTTTGGGTTGAATATAAATAAATTTGAGTCATAAATGGGTTAACACGATCAATAAATATGTTGAATTTTAATAATGTCAATTCGTTTAACATGACTTAACACATTTAATTGTAAAAAAAATATCATGAGTTAAGATAATCTATCTCACATTAAAAACTTATTAAAGTTTGAAGATTTTTTACTTATAAAAAAAGTTTATACTTTGATTTAATTCATGTCCAAAGTTTACAAAACTTAAAAGTTATTTTATACATAATAAAAAGATAAGTAACATTTTTATTTAAAAAATAACAAATTAAAATAAACAGATTAAATGTGTCAACACGTTTAATCTATTTAATAAATAAGTTAAGTTTAAGTTTTACAACTTAACACGATTAGTTAATAGTATTAAATTAAGATTGACACATTTTCGAATATGTATATTTTAACAGAGTTTGATAACACAAATTAACACCCCTAATGATGGACTCTACTCCATGTAAATGTTTGAAAATTTAGCATGATGATTAACCCCACTCTCTGCGAGAATTTGGACACTAACATTTAAACTATGAATCATTGCTCGTTTGTCATACACATTTATAAGTTGCAAGCTTCTTGCATCTAGATATGGAGGAAAAAAAAAAAAGATAAAACTTGGACAGGTCCTGCTTCTATTAAAAAAAGATCCACCCCCCAAACCCGAATGGATCGGTGTTGAAGGGTTTAGGTTTTTTCCGGATTGAAAGATTAGCTCCGATTTAATGGGACTGCTTTAACTGAACCCCAAACTCAACAATGTAATAGCTAAGACGCACTCATTTTTCCCAATCGGGACTAGAATCGGTTTGAGCTATTATTACCATTAAGTTAGTTCTGTTGTGAAATATAATGTTACATGTCAATCATGGATATAAAATTATAAATGGTCTACTATTACAGAACCATAACTCTTGTACTGTCTAGCTGAGATCAAAGAATGCGCCGTGTCCTGCAACAGCTAACAGAGAAAGAGAAGAAAACGGAAAGAATCTTCCTTCATGCTAGCTGTTTTATCTGTGATTTACACCCAATAAATTTTACAAACACTTAAACATAAAGGGAAAGACGAGACGACAAATGATTCAAAAAAGAAAAAAAAATTGTATGACTAAAAAATTTGGCGAGCTGGTTGAGAACGCATCTTGTTGGCGACGTAAAGCAGGTGGCTGATGTTTGTTGATGGATAATGTTGGAGTAACTTGAGATTAGATGTAAAATCACCCGCAAGTAAACGCCTCCGAACAAGAATCAGCATTGCACAGCATATCCGCAGCAAGGTTTCCTGCAATTGCAGTTGTAATACTCCGTATATGATTCCATCCTTGTTACCAAATAATTAGAGCACCTATAGAAGGCTAATATTATTTTGGCACTTGGGTAGTACTGTATTATTGAAAAATACTTAAATTCATGTAATTAATGTGATACAATGATGGAGTGCCGCATTAATGCCATGCCATTTGGGATCAACTTTGGAAAATGTAGCATTATTGTTATTGTATTCCTATAGAGATTGTCCTTCCTACATTCCCTACCTAGTTCTGTTATGTAAAAGGAAAAATTAGAGCTCTATCCAAAGACAAGCAGCTCTTGTAGGCACCCTAGACTAGCATAATGAATTGTGTAAGAAAAAGGAGGAAGGGGTGTGTGTGTAAACTTACTTGAGGACCTTCAGGGTCACTTAAAAGTGTATCCCAAATGATAAGGCTGTCTGCGAAATTGAATTCTTGAGTCAAGAGGAGAGTAATCCATCTAAATGCATAAAATTGGGGATTGACCTGTAATTTTCAAAGACAGGAGGGAATAACTCAAATTTTTATTACTTTCAAAATTTTAGCAGTTCTTCATTTCTAGAGCACAACCTTAACAATGCTTGCCTGAGATAGCTCAAGTATCCCAGATTTCAACAGGGTCCTACCCACTTACAACAAATAAATATAGATATACAAAGGATCCAAAATCTAACATCTCCGAGAAATAGAAGATCACATAACCAGAACTCATTTCATATCATAATGCTTAAATAAATAAATATAGATATAGAAAGGATCCAAAATGTAACTTCTCCTATAAGTAGATGATCACGTAACCAGAACTCATTTCAAATCATAATGCTTATATATATATATATATATATATATATATAACTAGTTAAGATGTGCTAAAATATATATATATATATATATATATATATATATTAGCACATCTTAACTAGTTAGAAGCACATGACATTTTTCGTTTTCCTTTAGTGAAAACATCACAAAGTTCAATCACCTCTTTGCAACATTCAGTAAGCTGAGACCATTAATCCAGCTAAATATGATTCCTTTGTCACCATCCGTGCTGCCCAATGGCACATATAAGGGTAACCACACATTGAGTGACCTCTTTTTGTCCCCAGTGGAGAGGTCATGGAAGTCTATAGGAAGAGACATCATGAGTTTAAAACTGTAACCTGATGCATGAAGCATAGGCAACAATACCAACCATGCAATATCAAATAATCAAACCAAAAGTAGCACCAAGAAAAACTGACATTCATTTTTCTGCCATTTCATTGTTAAATGAGTCTGATGCACCGCATAATATAATTGCATTATTTAATCAGAATAACTCTTAATACAGAAGGTATCTCCAGTGTGGTGCTATATATCATGGGTCTGAAGCCTGTTTTAAGAACCACCCAATTTCTTAAAAGAGAAAAAAATAAAAAAGATATAAGCAATCAAATTAAACAGCAATGTATTCAAATGGTATAAAATGGTTTACTTATTTCTATCATTTTGGAAAAGATAAAAGAGAGAAAAAAATCTTACTTTTGTTGTGACCTCAAGATGACGCCAGAGCTCTTCATCATGTTCCTTTAAAAGCTGTGACAACTTTGTAATTGTGGAACGGATTCCCACAACACTATTATCAAGTTGCTGACAGAAGTGATCCCGGAATCCACTTAATAACTCAACAAAACAAAAGAATGTGTCTGCTTCTGCAAAGGCCTGCATAACTTGAAAAGAAAAAAATGATGACAAATGAAATCAAAGACAGAAAATAGAACATATAATTATCTATGGTGACCATAATAACAAAATAATAAACCTAATTTTCACAAGAAATGAAACTTTATTTTAAGAGGGGGAAAAGGAAGAAAAGAGAGAGAGAATACAAGAACAAAGATGAGAATCCTTCTGAGCTTTTTTTTTATAGGTAAATCACCACACGCACACTTTGTCCCTTAGGAGACTTGAATCCTCAACCTCCCATAGTGGGATGCGGAGGAGGTACCAACTAAATTAGTGCTTGTTGGTAAATCCTTCTAAGAAGATAAAGGAAAAGAAATAAAAAAAAGGGGAAGAAAAAGCCTGAAAACTACACTAGTTGTTAAGAGGTGCTGGGAGCTTCATATACATTGTTAGCTCATTCTTTAACAGCATAAGTTTTTTGAGCAATTGGTGATCTAACATGATACGAGAGCCTTAGTTATGAGAGGTCTTGAGTTCAGGTCTCTTCATTTTCATTTATTCTTCATTTATTTTTTATTTCTTTGCCTCTCTATGTGCGAGTCTCAGGCCACATGTGAGCAGGAGTGTTGAGAGCTTAATATAAATTGTTGGCACTATTGTTTGGCAGATCTAGGACTCCAACAAATCTGAGCCTCTAGAGATGAAAACAAATCCAAGATCTCGAATCCCACCCTTGATCAGACAACCCAGTCCTACTTGATTGGAAAATGAGGAAATATCTTGTCTCACCTCTAAAAATACCCCAATCCCCTATCGGCCAGAATTGCCAAGAGACCAACCATTGAAGTTCGGTTTTTCTCTTCCTTTAGGTGGTGGCTTCAATCTAAGCTAAACAACTTTTTTTTGATAGGTAAATCTAAGCGAAATATCTTTATCCTTTGCAATGGGGGAATTCACCACAATCAAAAAAATCATGACTAGAGGAAAACCTTTGAAGATAGTGGAGTTTGAAATCTAAACAGAAGCGAGGTAGTGATTTCTGTCCTAAATCTTCTCAAAAGAAGAAACTCTCTCTTCAAAAATATTTTCCCTTCTTTGTCCACACCACCCGAATAATAGCCAATACGACACTCGTATACAAAGACTTGACTCTTTCCACTTCGCGATAACCCCCGAAGGAGGTTCCAAGTAAGGAGAAAACATCCACTGGAACCACCCAAAAACCACCTATGGAAAAAGTCTACCAGAGCTCAGCAGAAAAAAGGAAATGAATGAAAAGATGAGTTTTCACTATAGATCTGAATAAAACACATATATCAGGACCCTAGGCTTTTTTAGGTCCTCTAGACTGAAGACCTAGGAAACTATGCTTATGCTGCATTGAATTATCAGGGCAAGAAGTCCAAATATATGAAGCAAACAATTAACAAAGGACTGTACAAGATAGGTTTAGCTCAGATTCCCTCCTCTCCACTCAAATATTTTTTTTTCCTCTTCTCATTCTAAAAATGAAACAGCTTTATTTTGTTGCTTGAGAGCAACTTTGATTCAGAGACAAAATTTGTCTCAACTTTTTTTCTTGCCAATTTCAAGGAGTTCTCAGAAGGCCAAGTGGAGTCCCAAGTGAAGTGGCAATCCTTCAACAGAACCCCCCCCCCCCCCCCCCCCCCCGGCGGGGGGGATGTGGCTGTCCTTCAAGGGATTGAGAATAGCTGCAGAACTCTCTTTCTCTATTTCCTTTTCTTCTCTTCTTCTCGCTGGAAAAGCAACTGTACCCAACAACAAAATAACACAACTCCTAAAAAATTGTCTACAGTCTACAATGTGTGGAACCACACAACGTATATGCTTTAGTAAAATAAAGCATCCTAATTATTTTAAAAAACTATTACTTAACTCAACAAAGCCTTCCCCAACTATTTGGGATCGCTATATGAATTATGTCTCGTCATTCTACTCTATCTAAGACTATCCCTTCAGTTATATACAATTATACATTATTATATATTTTATTATTATTTGTACCAAAGTTAATTTTAGTTAACATAACCCCCGATGTGAACCATAACACTCTTCCTAAGTGGTGTAGTCACTAGTCTTCATTGTACATGATCATACCACCTTAATTGGTCATATCACTCTTCCTTAGTGGTGTAGTCACTAGTCTTCATTGTACATGATCATACCACCTTAATTGGTTTTCTCTCATTTTATCTCCTATAGGTACTAGTTCTACCATCTCACAAATGTGTTCTGAAAAACTATTACTTGTACGGGGAAAAAAGAAATAAAAGAAAAGAGAAATCTGCAAGATTATCAACATAAATGGACATTGTCCTGACATCTAAAAGGATGGGGAAGTCGAATCCTTAAGGAGATTGGAAGACAATAATTCCTTAACTAATACATATAAAATTTGAAATGTTGAAGAATAGAAAGACAATTGCTCTAAAAGCATAATTTGGGAGAATGAAAATAATAAATTGTAAATATCTTGGACACTGAAATGGTTAATCCAATGAATTAATTGAACAATCCTACTCAGTAAAGGATGATAAAAAAACAATGCCGAATTGCAAACTAGGGTAAACAACGAAAAAGCCCATCATCAAAATATGCGCTTATACTTCCATATAGCTTTTTGGAGATATGAAGTTTTATTGCTGCTATTTGTGGAGTTGTATTCTGGTAGACCTCATGTGTGCATGACATGAGCCCACATTTCGACACTTCTAGTGAACTAATACTTATCAAATAAAAACACACACACACATATAGCTGGAAATCCAATATGCAATAAATCAACTCACAACATAAGGATATTGCTAAATTCTCTATCACATATCAAGCAAAAGTAAAACAAAGCATAAGAATGAATATCACTCAGATATGAATAAAATTTGAACTGAAGTATCTTAAACCTAAAATAACACATTGACTTACCGCATATTCCTCATTAGGGTCATTTCTGAATACATAGAACAAAGGTGCCAATATTTCATTCATCCCTTGTACATATCTTATGCCTGGATTCAACTTTGCAAATACGACCAATATATTCTTCAGAGCCTCCTGAAAATAAGAGAGATGTTTAGCTTATTTAAAACACTCATATTTTCTAAAAAATATCAAGTCAAATGACAAGAGCTCACCTGATTGGATTTTGCAAATTGTGAGTCTCCAGAGAAAAAGTTCATGTCTGGATGAGTACGCTTCACATCCCGATCAATTTGCTCTATGATCTCAGTGTCCTACAAATAGCAGATGGAGTCAAGTAATGCATAATCAGTCCTATGCACGTCTTATTACCATTGCATTTGCGTATAACAGCACAAGATGTTATAATCCACTTATATAAAAAGGCCAATACTTATGTTCCCACAGATACAATAGACTGGCCAAGACAAGCTACAACACAATATGAAAATCAAAATGTAGATACAGATGGGTCATCATTGGCATATAATAGCACACTTTGCTAGAGCCAGCAGATAACATTGCAATGACAGCTGTGAGACAAAAGGTCCATTATGATATTTGAGAAAATATGCAGTGGGATATGAACATACAATTGCTAAATCATGACCAGAATATTTCATAGTTTAGACCATCTACCTGGTCAAAAATTACAATCACCAATGAGATGTTCTCAAAACCATTCATCCTTTTTCTTTATTTCCCATTCTCAAAGTCCACAAGGAGAGGATCCAAAAAGAGATTATAATAGAATAGCCAGTCACGTTGAACGTGTGTTTCGAGTATTAGATCTTGAAGGAGGACTTCTCTATAGATTAATATTTTACAAAAATATGCATTCCAAAATGCATGGGATAGAGACCATCCGAGGTCTTGATTATAGCATCCAAACAAATGTCACTTGGTATATTACCTGGAAGAATTGATTCCAGATGCTGGTCTGCCCGAGACTCAAAGGATGCTCTCCCTCAGTTATTTCTGATCTTGAGAGTAAACCACTGCATTCACTTTCCTCATTTTCAGGGTTTGTAGACTTATCCAACCTTCTTGTGATTTCCGACTGACTAGCCACAGAAACATTCAGAAATCCAAAATTTTGTACAGATACAAATGTAATATAAAAACACAGATACACTATGCAAACTTCATTATCTTAAACTTCACTTTCCACCTGATATTCACAAGAAAAATACACTGCAGAGGCTATACTAGGCATGAAAGAAATGTTCCGTATTAGGCACTGCGGCAAGAGTAAAAATATTTTGTTATACCTACTGGGTGGCAGATCCTAATCCTGATGGTGACTTCTACAAAAGGCATAGAAATGGGCAACTCAATCTTATGTCATAACTAGAATGGGAACAAAAGCCTTCTAATTGTGCAACAAACAAGTCCCTAGTCAAGTACAACTTAGTAAACTCTACATCGAGATGGGTTAAGGACCCCAACAATTACATTAGATTAAGAAAAAAATCTTAATACTTATATAAGTGAAAGTGACTGCAGAGCCTACCTTACTAAAGGGTTTTATCTGACCAAATAAAAATAAGGCTGGCGATCACTCTGATCTTAACCAACACTCAAGTTTCAGGTTAGTCAATCCAACCCAAATTTTATAGCCCCTTAAGTAGTTTATTATAGGACCCTGTCAAATTATGCAGTAATTTAGAAATCCTGTCTGAAGAAGCCAAAAGTTTAAGTACCACAAAGATGAGCCTTATTTAGTGGTGAAAATTGCCCAAATTCAGTATGGTTAACAAAGTTAGCTGCATTGTGGTTCTTTTCCCCTGTAATTAATTTAGTTACATGGATGATAGAACCACACATGATTATGATGAATGCATTAAAATTATCTGTATAACTTACAGGATTCATCAAAAGCTCCTCTTTAAAATGCTTGTATTGAGACCTCTTCTTAGCCAATTCGGATGACCAAAGCCCTCGATCACTAGGCAGATATCCCAATAAGAGCTGCCAACATCCAATAAAATACAATTTAAAACCATTACTCTAAATATTCAAATGGATTTCTTCTCTTTATTCACTGCTCTCTCATTCTATTTGAAATAATGTGAATCTCTTTTTAATTTTAACGTGATTGTTTTCTCACGCCCTTTTATAGAGGTTGCTAAGTTCTGCAATTAGATCATTTAAGCATTTTTTTCCTTCGATTTGACTCAATTTTTAGTCAATTAAAGAACAATTTGATACCTTCCATACTGTCGAACGAATGCCAGCACCATCAGGTATACCCCGTGATGCTAGTTTCCGCAGTTCTCCCACGTTTACAACCTTCCTTGAAAGCTAAATTCAACAAGAACAATCACCAATTGATCATAAAAGAAGCAAAAATGAAAAATAAAGAACCTCAAGAGAGAGGTCGACTCTGCCTGAATTGAAGAACACAAACTTGAATGAATACATTAACGTTAAATGTCAACAAAACCCACGAGAGAGGAAGTAGAAAGATACATAAGAAGAACGGAGATATACATATATGTGTTGATATATTTAGAGGGAGAGGAAGAGAGAGATAGACGGACCTCTTGTAAGAGCTGAGCCTGGCGAGAAATTTCTTCAGCCGAAGAACTCGCAGAACTCCCATTATCATTGTTAATCAGAGGATCCCTAATTTCTGGTTTCGGAGGCTCTTGTCTTGCCGCAGCCGGAGGCGGAACCGGCACGGGCGGCTCAACCGGGGACTCCGCGGCGTAGGTGGTAGTGGATTTGGAAACGTAACGGTTGAGGCGTTCGTCGTCGGGTGGAGGAGTAGAGGCCCAGAGAGAGCTGTTAAGCCAATCCGGGACTCGCTTCTTCACCATCTCGATCTCAGCAGGTTTGGCAGCAATTATCAGAGTATCCGTTTCTAGGGCTTCCAGAATTGGACTTCGCTCTCATCGTTGTCTTCGTGGCAGGCTGTAAAGAGTGCGAGACAGGTGAAGTGCCAGCCAGATTAATGCGTGATACTGATCGTAGAGACGACACGGTTATTATCTACGGAATAAGCATGACAAGCCACGTCGATATTCCGAATGCCCATTTTTTTAAATTAAAATAATCTTAAAATAATCTTTTCAACCTAAAAAATTCATTATATATTTTTTCTATCTAAAATATTAAAAAATAAAATTATTAACTTTTAATACTAAAAAGTTAAATTATTAATTTTCATCTTAATATCGTTAAAAAATATTATTTATTAAACCAAAATAACATTCAAGATAAATTTTAAAAAATACTAAATAATAAATATAACAAATTCTTTAATAAAAAAACATAATATTTTTTATTTATTCAAAATACTTAAAAAATAAATTATGATTTTATAAAATGTTATAATTTTTTAGGATTAAAAAACTTATTTTATATATTTTTTAATATTTTTTTAAATATATTTTAAAAGTTATTTTAGTATAATCAATAATATTTTTTAACAATGTTTAAATGAAAGTTAATAATTAAACTATTTTATATTATAAGTTTCTTTTTTTAAACTTTTTAGATAAAAAAATTGTATCATAAATTTTTTAAACTGATAAAATTAATTTTAAAGATTTTTTAGTATCTTTTTCTCTTTTTTTTTGGATCGACTAAAGGTATTCGTCCGTCATACTAAGTCTCCAATTCCGTGAAATTAAGTTTACTTTTAAGTTCTGACTCAAGCACAATACATTTGAATTTTATTTTTAATATTTTTATCTTTTAACCACGTCTCGGTTTTAAATATTCATTTATTTAGTAAAAATTACTGTAATTATGCTTTGTTTTTTATGTAACCATGTAGAGAGAAAATTGAACTGAGGTTAATTAGGTGAACATGTCTAGTATTCTATTCAAAAAGGATTTTTTCATTTCTATATACAAGCTGGTAGATGCATATGAATCTTGTTATTTTGTGTCTAAAAGTGTAAAAATAATTTATTATATTTAATATTATTTTTATTTATTTATTTTAAACGGAGGATAGGTGAAGTGACAACTAAAACTATGTTTGGATGGAAAGAAAGGGAAGGAAAGGAGAAGGAAGGAGAGTTTATATCATGTTCGTTTTAAAAATTAGGAAGGAAAGGGAGGGAAAGCTTAACTCTCATTTGAGAAATTTTGTTATCCCTCTAAAAGTGGGAGGAAATAGAAAGAAAGAAAACAAGGATTTAATGAATTTTTAATAATACCAATATTACCCTTAAAATTATAAAAGCTAAAATAAAAATGACACATCTATCTTAAGGCATCCAAAGGGTATAATAATAAAATAATATAAAATCATTTCATTTCCTTTCTCTCCTTTATCATTTTCAAACAAGATGAAAGGATTATATTAGTCTTTCATTTCCTTTCTTTTCATTAGTTATCCAAACACAAATGAGAAATTACTCTCTCCTCTCCTCTCCTTTCCTTTTCCTCATAACTAATACTCTTTTCTTCTTTCTTGTCTCTCTTACTTATCCAAACGAACTGTAATTGATGCGTAAAAAGTAGTAAGGAAAATAATTTCATCTTTTATTTTATAATATGTTTTGAAGTTGAGTAATTTTAGGACATCATTTATTTATATTATTTTTGGACATCAATTTCTTACATGAATGGCCTTTACACTCGTGAAACTTACCATAAAGAGCTGTTATTTATTAGTTTTGGATGCAAAATATCCGGGTCAATGAATATCATTATGATAAAATATTATTCCGTTTCCCACCTATTTTCTTATTGAATAATCACATAAAAAGGAGGGGACAAAAAACTCATTCCATTTTTTACTTGGTAAGACTACATTGCTTGAAAATTTTCATTTTCCCTACCAATGGAGCATAGTCTTAATATAGGATGCCATTAATGAACATTGTCACCATGGATGTTCAGGACCTTTGGACTAAAGATTTAATGCTGTGGTTTCTAAAATTTAGTGGTGTTAGGGTTTTAGAAATTTGCATTTTTGAGAATTAAAATTTAGTGGTGTTCTTAAATTTTCTTGAAATGAAAAAAAAATCCAAAATCTTTACATTTTTATTTTTAAAAACAAAGTTATACAAAAGTGAAATGGATCATTAGTCGGCTTAGTAAGATGGTGGGATTGATCCCTCGAATTAGTAAACTCGAAGAGTCGGATATTGAATTATCAAAAAAAAAAAGTGAAATGGATCATTCAAATATAAGAAGACAACACCCTAATTGTTTATTTGACATGAATTTTTTTCTTAGTTTCTCTTAGGATGTCTAGAATGAAATTTATTACTTGGAAATGTTCATAAAGGTTTTGACAAGATTTTAATCAGAGTATTACCTATTTAATATAACTCTCCTCCTTATTTTGGGACCGATTATATAATAATACGACACTAAACACAATATATGCAAAGTTATTACTAGAAATGTATGCTTTTTTATTTTCTCTCACTTTTCTCAATAGCTTAAGAAGGAAAAAGGGGAAATTTTTATATTGTATTTGACACTTTAAAATGAACAAATAATTTTCCAAGACATACCCAAAAGATGGAAGGAGCATATAATGGAATTAAGTGTAGTCTAGAGAAATATTTTCAAAGGTGTACATGTGTTTTAGAAAAGATGTCAATAATTTAGGGGTCCAAAATTAAACTTCTTTACTTTATATTCCTTTTATTTATTTTATCCTTTACTTGTTGTAATGGAAGCTTATTCTAATATGTCAATGATATGTAAACAATGGAGTAAGGACAAACTCAAGCCAAAGTGTATTAAAGCCAAACAGGAAGCAACAATATTCTATTTTTTTTTTTTTAAAAAAAAAGAATTATACTAAATCTCGACTCTTAAGTGATAATGCAGCAGCAGCTGTGTATTAA
Source organism: Nyssa sinensis (assembly GCA_008638375.1). NCBI lineage: Eukaryota > Viridiplantae > Streptophyta > Magnoliopsida > Cornales > Nyssaceae > Nyssa > Nyssa sinensis. Next base: position 8,260,163 of record CM018045.1, read on the forward strand.
AAATATGGTTGAAGTAATCCCATGATGTATTATCACAGTATTTAGAAATCAAAATTTTGTTTTAAAATTTGAAAAAAATAACATTATTCAACATAAAGTCGGCGTTTATATATATTTGCAAAAATTTCTTCGAAAAGTGTGTTTAGTTAATTTTTTAAAAACTGTTTTTATATTTATATTAATTTTGTTTTCTAAAACACACACACACAGATGAGTCTGTAAAAAAACAATTCAGGACTTCTTTTTTATGCCTCTTTTTTTTTTTTCATAAAAATTTTGATGGAGTTTTGCTGGGTAGAGGCAGTTGATACAGCTTTTCGGATAAGTAAGATTTGCTCTGATAAGATGATTGCCCTTTGCTTGAAAGGATAGTGCAGTAGTTACCAAAGCAACGTTAATCATTAGCATTTAATGTTGATTTAAATTTGTGTATAAAATGTTGTATTATAAATGATGTAAAAAAATGTACATTGTACCACATTAATCACACTATTTGACACGTCACTTTAAATTTAAAAGTCTGCTATAAAAATTTAGAATCTATACCATCAGTAGCATTATCCTTTGTATATTACCTTTGCTTTAAATCTCATAACTGTAAGCATCAATTGGGAAGAAGTTGTAAACACAGCGGCAGACCTGAGCCAGTTGAAGACTTGATGTTTAATAGTCAAGCCAGACCTGCTGAAAGCTCAATTTGGCAAAAGCATAAATCCATGAGGACCATAAACATTTTCTGTGTAGAACCAGTTATAACACCCTCCTTGTTCAATGTACACTGAGTATATTACTCACCTGGAGGACACTTCTTGTTGCACTGTCCTCTCCTGCAAATGGTTTGTTGCATCAAGACCACTGAAAATAGATGATTTTTTTGGATCCCATTTGTGAACTGATTTCAAACTGCCTTGGATCATTGCAAGCCTCTTTTGGTCAACGGTAAAAATTTGAGAAGTCCCTTCAGGACTTGCACACTACACCTTTCCCTGGGGGGTTGCAGATTACAATATTTCTTGGATCCTGCAATATGGAGGTTGACAATTTGCTTCGGTGTTATTAAACCAAACCTGGTTGGCTTTGAGTAAGATCATCTTGAAAACATGACTGGTATCAGATCAACGTTCAATAGTGTATGCAGTCAGTGAAGAACACATTGCAGCTCAGCTTAACAGCAAAAAGGCTCTTCCTCTCCATGTGGTCTCTGGAAGCCACCCACCAGCATCTGGCTTGAAAACATTTTTGAAGCCACAGCAGATCCTCCAAAAAGATATTTAGGCTCAAATACGAGGCATATTGTAAGGCATATCATCATTCAAGTGCAACATGGAGATTTTCACATGTAGAAGAGTAACTGTGCCTTTCCTCCTAACAAGAGTTCAGCGAAAGGTGCCATGAGCCTAGTTGGTGAAACTATTTTGATAATTGTATCAAAGATGTGGGATTGAATCCTATCTTAACCACCCCACCCGCCCCTACCTTTTTTTTTTGGGAGAGGGGGGAGGGGGTGTTAATGGATGGTGGAAGGTTATCCCTTTTTGTGTACAGCCACACAATTGCAGCAAAAAGTGATGCCTCACCCTGCCCCCTCTAGGAAACAGTTCGTGATCAGCACCACATTATTGGGCAAGAATGATTCCAGCAGTATATAATTATCAGAACTTTTCCTACAAAAATGACAACATCTACAGCCTAAATAAATGGTATAGGCTATCCAAGATGAGACCATTAAAGAAATTTGGCATTGCCACCAGAACTGATGGTTTTTGAAATGATAATATTTACCATCAATAATGAGAAAGATGTTGTTTTCTGTAATAGCCTCCTTCAAGATAACGGACCGATACAATATTATCTTTAAATGCTAATGGAAACACAATGGAGCCATACAATTTCTATGGAATGACCCTACATGCCTCACAAATAAAACAAAATCATTAGAATTTCTCCGTAAATAATAATACTAGCAACAAAATAGAAGATGTTTTCAAAACATATCATGGTACCATAAATAAAATGCCTGCAGAGGGAACCTGATTACTGGGAAAACAGCTAGCAGCAAAACTATGCACAGAAAATGTTCAATATAGACATGGAAAACCTGGAATCAGAAATGCAATGAGCTTTAGGGGTCAAAAGCAGCAGCACGTGCTAGTATAGTTTAAAAAACCACAATGTAGCATACCAAACAAATCTGCCAAGCCATTGCTGTGGATCGGAACACAAAATATTTGTCATCTGACAACGACCACATGCCATGTTCAGAGTGTCCACATCAACAAGATTCAGAGGGTGCCTTCAACTAAACTGTTTCTGTTTCATGAATTACTACTCTGTCAGAAGACCGATAGTTATCATTGACACATCTAGGTTTCAACACAGTGCTAATCCCGTAACCAGGAAGTTTTAAAGGAACTCAATAGCCAAAACTTTTGCTTCCATTCAATATTTCAAGTCTACATCTTGGCCTTACATATAAGCTAATCCCTCCGAATATATCTTTTTCTAAATAATAGGACAAAATTGTCGTTGCATTCACACCACTCTCTATTCTCTCTCATAATACAACTAAAGAATAATGGAATGATACAAAGAGGAAAGGACAACTAGTACTACACAGATTTAATAAGCCAAACATAAGAGGAAAATAGAAACTGAACAATAAGAGGGCTAAGACCGCAACACCCTCAACCAAGGGGCCCCCAACCAAGAACTACTTGTAAAAAGAACATACCAAGAACTCCTTTTGATTAGTAGGGGTCCACACCAAGGAGACCTTTTTACCTACCATCGCTTTGAACCGATTCAAAACCTCCAATAGGCCCCCCATCTCCACCTCCTAATAAAAGAAAATCCTCCTAAAAATAGGGCTCCACACCACCTCATCCCCCACAAAAGTACAATAATCAGCCACATGAGCTTCTTATGAAGCACCAAGCTATAAAAATGAGGGAAACTCTCTTTCAAAGGCCTATCCCCACACCAAGGATCACCCCAAAACTTTAACCTTGAACCCTGTCCCACTTCAAAGCAAATGAAACGGCAAAAATCTCCCAACTTTTTTCTCAAAGATTTCCACAAGCCACAACCTTGAGCTTCTGTCCTTTCCATATAAAACCACTCCCCCTCTTCCACTTCGTATTTGGGAGATACCATTTCCCTCCAAAGAGCTTGGTCTTCCATGTCAAACTGCCATAACCATTTGCCCAGTAAAGCTTAATTGAAAGTCATTATATCTTTTATGCCCAAGCCACCCTTATGAACAGGCAATTTGGCCTTTCCCCACTTCACCAGATGCATTTTCTTCTCTCTTTCCAAGTGTCCCACAAGAAATCTCTTTGGAGCTTGTCCAGCCTCTTCACCACCGAGACTGGAATTGGAGACAAAGACAAGTAGTGAATAGGTAAATTCATCAAGGTACTCTTGATCAAAGTAAATCTACCTCTCTTTGATTTTTTTTTTATCACTGGGTCCCACACCGCACTAGACCTGGCATTAGCTCCTAACGGCAACCCCAAATTGTAAGTAGGAAGAGCACCAGCCTTGCATCCCAAAACACATGATAACTCCTCCACCCCCTAGCTTCCCCCACCAGAATAATCTATATCATAAATTATCTATTCACACAGTATGGAGTTTGTGAAACAAAACTGCTATTCAAATTCTTTCGAGAATTTGTGCAAAATAAAAGTACAGCTGAAGTTTGGTCATGTGAAACAGATGCACGTGAATTAAACAAGAAGAAGTAATATTGTTCAACTTGGAAGGTTCTGTAAGGAGAGTTCGAGGGCCAAAAAATGGGTTGAAATTGTGAGAAGAGAACATGAAGACTGATTCTCAAAAGAAATAATGGACATAAACAGGGGGGAAAAAGGTAAAGAGGAATTCCTGTATCCAGGAGCAATAACAAGGGTTTTTTGAGGTGACAGAACAGCAAAGTTTCTGTCCTAAGACAAACTTCATGTTAAATTATTCTGATCTTCCAGAAATATATTTTTAATCTCTATTGTAAATTATGATATTATTCATATAATGAAAACATAGAGAATAATAAATGCAAGTCAGTATGACACAAATCAGCAAAATTTTACAGCCAAGCAAAGGGAGGCAGCTCTTATTATGTTACCAGTAATCCCCACAGGAGCAAGTTCCATCACTGAAATGATGGAAACGCTTTATATCTCTCAATACAATCTCCCTTTGACTCATCTTACTGACATATTTCATCATAGTATGGCAATCCCCACAGACTCTAAGATTTTTCACAATCCTAATTGTCATCCCAGGAGCAGTAGTAATTAGCCCAAAGGCAAGTGCCAACTTCTCACTATGACTTACCAATGCGTCTTCCTTCTCTTCTTCTTCAATATTATGAAGTACCCACTCAGTTTCAGGCATGTAACCTTGTTCCCTAGCACTACTTGTAATTTCTTCTAATTTTAAGTAGATAACTTCTGCACTTTCATGAGCATGATCACCAGCTACAAAACTATGTACTTCGCCCTCCACCTCAATATAACTCCACCCAGGATCTTTCTCTACACCTCTAGTCTTCATTGAATTTCTCACTTTTTCTGCATCTTCCCATCTCCCTACCCCAGCATAAATGTTTGACAAAAAGATATAGCTCCCAGGATGCTTAGGCTGGAGCTGCTGAAGCTTCTCTGATACGAATTCTGCCATTTCAATATTTTTGTGAGCCCTGCAAGCACAAAAAAGTGCTCCCCATATCACAAAATCAGGCTCCAACGGCATGAGTTGGATGAAATGTAGAGCTTCATCTAGCCGACCAGCCCTGCCTAATAGATCTACCATTAATGCATAATGTTTCATGGTGGGCTCAATGGAATAGTCGAGCTTCATTCTGTCAAAGACACTAAGTCCCTGATCTACTTGCCCAGAATGTGAGCATGCGGTTAGGATGGCAAGAAAGAGAACTCCATCTGGGTCTATTCCTGCAAGCATGGACACATTTCAATTTCTTAAAATAAACATTCAGTCAAACAAGAGTCCACAACACACTTAACACTACAAAATTACACACCTGTTGACTTCATCATTTCAAAGCACTGAAGAGCTTTCTCATAACACCCATGGATTGCCCAACCCCATATCATAACGCTCCAAGTATGGAGGTCCTTCTCTTTTATGTTGCCAAATAACTGGTTTGCAGACTCAACATTGCCACATTTCGCATACATGTCCACCAAAGCAGTTCCAATGGTCCTGTTCAACTGGAAGCCATTGCCTGAAATATAGTTGTGAATTCGCACTCCAGCTCCAAGGGCTCCTATTTTTGCACTAGCTGAAAGTGCAGAAACAACAGTTAGATCATTAGGCCTGACACTCTCCTTCAGCATGTTAAAAAACATTGACAAAGCCTTTTCATGGTGTCCATTCTGTGAAAAACCATTAACCATTGTGGTCCAAGAAACAACATTTTTCTCCGGCATATGATAGAAAAGTTCTATTGCCTGGTCTACTTCCCCATTTCTCATAAATCCATTAATCAAACTATTCCAAGACCCAGAATTCCTCTCTGGCATTTCCTCAAATAGTTCCATAGCCTTTCTCAAGTCTCCTACCTTACAACACCCATTAATAAGCACATTCCATAAAAGTATACTCTCAAGCTTATTTCTTTCAGGACTTTCATCAAATAACTGCAAAGCAAAACCCAACAACTCAACTTTCGCATACATGTCAACCAATGAAACTCGAACAAATGAATCGAACTCAAACCCAAACTTCAGGATTTTACCATGAAGAGCTCTACCAAGCCCGCCATCAAGTAATGCTGTGGCAGACTTGAGAACGAAAGGGAAGGTGAGCCGGTCAGGTCGGATGCTCAACCTTAACATGAGAAGAAAATGGGCGATTGAGCTCTCAAAATAGGAATTCTCTGCGAGTGCCCGAATCAATGCATTAAAGACAAACAAATTCTGATGATTGAATTGCCTAAAGATCAACAAAGCATAATCAACGGATTTGAGTAAAGAACATGAAGATATTAACTGGGTTGTAATCCGACTATTTTGCGAGAGGTTGTGACGGATGATTTGGGCATGGATTTGCTTCAGTTGTCGGGTGGCTTTGGAGGCGTGAATGAGAGATATGAAGTGGGCTTCGGACAGATTAATGCCTCCATGAGAGCGAGTAGGTTGAGTGCCGGAAACAGTCTTTTTGGGGAAGGAGGTGGTAGTTTTGGCGGGAAGGGAAGTTGGTTTGAAGAGAAGATGAAGAGCTCTCATCCTCTTTCAAGTCCCAACAGAAAATTAGAAGAAAATATTACTTACATTCGTTAATGTAACGGTCACGAAGGCCAGGCACCTGCCATCGGGGTTGAGGCAATTCGTTATTCTTCTTTTTTTCATTTTAAGGCTATGTGTTTGGTAACTTTGGTTTTGGTTTGGATTATCTTTATGTTAATTTAAATATTAGAAAAAAATTTAATTTCTTTTTGGATTTTATCTCGTTAAATGAGTAAGTGTTAAACCAAAAAATAATTTGATTTTTTATTACGAAAAATTGCCTCAATCACTATTTAATTTCAAGGATGGACAACTTGGATGCATGCAATTTTTCCTGAGCTATATGAATCAAGAAGAAGAAACTTTAACACTCCATTGTTCAAATCTTAAATTGATTAATTTTTCAAATAAATGTTTAATAATTAGAGATAAGAATTTGAAATTTAAGAGGACATTTTTTGAAATGCAGTAACAAAAACATGTTTTTGTAACTAAATTTTTTGAACCTTAATTAATTACAAAATTCTCATTTATATAATAATCACAATTAATTTTTGGAAGATAATTTAATTGTAATTTCCATCAGGATAAATTGTGTGGATGCTGCCGTTATGAAAAATTATCAATAAAATTAAAAATTAAACCTTAAGAAGCAGTCAAGAAATCGACCACTAACATATAAGACTGATAAAATATTTCAGTCAATAACATAATGAGAGTTCATAGGCAAGAAATTTTGGTTTAAGACAGGAAAATGGCAAATAAAAGTTCCATTTCACCTAGGAAAATGCAATAAGATCATATTAGACAAAAAGCTCCTAATCAACATTATGAATTGTGAAGCTAATACAAGTCCAGCAACAGAGGGAATTTTCCACTATATAGTCTTTGCTTTGCAAATAACTAGAACTGCAAATCAGCTCCTACTAGATCATTCAGAAAATGAAGGTCCAGTCAGTCACAAGAACTGTTGACACTCCCTGTAGACTCTACCTGGACCATTTTTAGAGCAATGGGTGCATAGGGCAACAGGAGATCATGAATGTTCATTTTGAGAACATGCCTCTTTCTGCTAAAGTATCTCAACACTACTTTCTCCTGTATTTGATGTATTTGTGACATTAGGCTAGGGATCTGCTACATGATGGTCACAGGCCTAACCATCAATTGCAGCATCACATTTAATGAGAGTAATTCTCACGAAAAACAAGATTTAGAAAGGGAATAACAACCAAAAAAATAATATCTTGCTTCATTGTAAGTTTAAAACTGAAGATCCCCCAATTTCATATAAAAAGTCACACATACCACTAATTTCTCATAGCCGACAAACCAAGTCAGAAACCCCAGATTGAATAAAAAATAGAACAAAGTAAAATTTATATAAAATAACCATCCCTTACAAAGTATGAATTTTTAATCTTAGGAATTAGAGAACTCCAAAGAAGGGATTGTTTATTGCATTATTCAACTCTGAACCAGCTGAGTGCAGCACTCCCATGTCAACCTTGTCCCTAGGTAGAAACAAGAACTCACCGCCTTCGATTTTCTCAAACCCACACAATTCAAGAAATTCAATTCCTTCTTTCAATGAACCAACTCTAGCCTGTTAAGCACAATGAAGTGTGGCAGACGCACAAAAACAACAGAAGTGAGGAAATGAAAATCAAAATCAAAAGAAATCTTGGGCATAAAGAAATAAAAGGTTTATTTCTGTAATAGATATAGTGGGTAGAATGGCTATGAAGATATCCAAGTTTAAATAAATGTATGTCTTGACAATATTTGTGAGTTGTGACAGATTCTCACCTGAAAAGTGGCATTACTGAGTCTTATCTTCCTGAATTTCTCCTCGTTGGGATTTGTTGCAACATTCTTTGCATAAGTTAGAAGAGTATTAAATGCTGTCTTCACTTTGGCATCATTATCCTAGTCCCAGAGATAGCAAATAAAATGCAGTTACTGAATAATGTAATTCATTCAATGTCACTCTGCGAACTTTTGATAGATTGAATCAAAGCAGTGTCATTTCTAGGAACGTGGCAGGTTCCCTAGAAGTGACAAATATAACAATGTTCTTACATTCATCGAAGGAAGTAAAAGGTTAATTCTAATTTTAGAAATTCCAAACCATGGTCAGAGGAAATATCATTACTGAGCTACTGCTAGGTGTTCATTTATGTTTTTCTCTTTTCATTTTCAGTAAGAATCTACCTGCATCCTTGTCGAACTGTTGTCTGAGTGACTGAATGATCAATTCAAGGATTGGTGCCCTAACTAACCCATTAGCAATGGACTCCAAACAATTTACATGTGAATAGACATGTACACTATCAGGAAAACTGCCCCTTTGTTCAGCTGGTTAAACCATCAAGTTTTCTCCATCAAAAAACACAGCCATGGCGGCCAACCCTATTAATTTTCCATATCAGGCAGTGCGTGAATAAATTCTGTTAATATTGTGGAACCAACTTTCCGCCAAGCCCAATTTTGGATTACATGGCCATTCAATGGCCATTATGCATTCTAGAAATCAAGTTGATGAGAGAATGAAAGCTGTCCCATCCATATAGTGATCTAAATCACAGTTCCAATTTCCCCCCACAGAAAAAGAAAAACATTTCAGTGGATCAGAAGGTTGCCAACAACCAATCAACATGATACACATTTCATTTGGCATGTAAAGGCCTCTCTAATCCTAGAAAATGCTTAATGGATTGTGCGTTCACGTGGTTAAGTAGAATAAGAACAAAAACTTCAACAACAGGTAATTTGGTTTGATGGATTGTTAGTGATGTTTGGTTTACATGTATAGCAGAAAGCAAAAAACCTGACTGAATCAAAATGCAGATCCAAAAAGGGGTAGGCATATACACATCAATGACTTGTAACAAAATATTAGTACAATTGGTGAGAATCTACACTAACAATTTTTTTCCCCTGAACATGAAAATTAAACCAAAGAGCCACCCCTATACCCTTGCCAATGTGCTATACAAATTGGATCGAGAAATTATTTTCAGTGGGAATTCATGACAATTATTGAACTTCAAAGATAACAACCTGATCTCAGGTGTTTGTTCTACCCTCAGATTCCTGAGAGATTTGGTGGCAATCTTTATGGACATTAAAAAAAAAAAAAGATTGAGGTGTTCTTGCCCGGAACAGTTAAAGACACATTTAACCAAGCCAGACTCTGAGGAATTCAGGTATTCTTCAGATCTATGCCCAGTCCACCCTTTCCAACCCCTTACACAATGGTGGGACCAACACTGGGCAATTGTCTACCGGATCTTCTAACTAAAGCTATGGGGTGAATTACATAATTCTTACTAAAGCAAAGAGCCAACAAAGCTACCCTTCTTTCTCTCTTTTTAGATTTTTTTCCAGCAAAATTGAAACATGTCAGCTTATCCAGAGAAAGAAAGAAGAATCCACATTTTTATTGGATTTCTTCTTCTTCCTCCTCTTTTCTTTTATTGGTGACGGGAGAGAAAAAGGGGGGGGGGGGGGGGGTGTAGAATTACAGTAACCTTCTCGTATCTGAACCCATATACACAAACTCTTCTCTCTAAAAACACATTAAGCAATGAAATACGTAGGTATATAAGGTAGTCATTTTTTACCTTATGATTCTGTTTGAGAGACCGTAGACACTCTCTCATTTGCTCTGTCTTTGTAGCAGGCCGAATGGGCAATGTGCTCTGCAATATGGACACAAGAAGAATTGCTTTCTAAAAGAAACTTCGAATAGATGTTGCAGAATTTATTCAAAGAAGTTCACACCTTCTTTTCCTCCACAACAGGTGAAGAAGGTTTTACAGCAGCAGGATCTTCTGGTGGTAATCCAAGCTTCCGCCTTCTTTCTGCCTGTGAAAAAAAGATATAAACTGTTTCAATAACTACAATGAATAATCAACCAAAAGTTACAAAACAGCCTTTCGGTAAGTGGTAGTACTATGGGTATTCTCCAAATACCAGCTAAACAGGGTCAAGCATGGCCTCAGTAGTTATCTTCATCATGTAAAAGTAACCAATATAATATATTTATTCTCAACTTTTTAAGTTGTACTAGTGTTAGTTAATGTTATTCTTCAAATCAAAGTATTGTGACTGGGCTTTGGTAGTTGGTCCAAAGGAATTATAAATTGGAAGATAATTTATATGGTTCAAGACAGATCCAGTTGAACTTTTTAGTCAGTTTCTAGTCTTGTTCAAAGAGTTAATGGCCCTTCTTTCCCTAGTTTTATTCTTTTTGTTTTCTTTATTTTGTTACATAGAGGCTATTTACATAAAGTTTAAAGCCAATGCTTTATCATTCAACTGACAACTGTCAGAACAACAAAGCAAACAGCTTCTTGTTAGTAGGCCCTTCCGCATCTTGAGTTCACTAAGAAAATAACTGTTGTTTTCAATTACACAAAACTAGGATTCAGATTTTCTGCTATTTTTTAATGACTGAGCCCAGTTTCATTATGTATTTTGAGTGCTTTAGTGAGTTCCGTCTTCCACGCGTGTTAAGATTGTGAAAAAGTGCACAGATTACCAAAAGAATAAAAATGTGTAGCTGAAATAAAGATGTTGAGATGGTAAGTGATGAGACAACAAAAAGAATAGAAAAAGAAATGGACAAATTGGTGGAAAGTCAGAATTCGTGGTGAGGAAGGACAAGATGAGGAAAAGTTACCTGGAATGGACCATTGATAAAGAGTAATTCGATCCAAGTCAAAGGTTCAAAAAGGACAAGAGGAATGCCAAAAAGAATAAGCAATGGGGCTATAAGAATGAAATGATTGCATTGAATTTAGTGAGAGGGATTTAGCTTTACAAGGGGCTGACTGGAAAAGATCAAGCTATATAGCTGACACCAAGAAGTTAAAATTAAGGCTTGTTGAGTTGAAGTTTGTATTGAAGCACTCGTGGAATTTCAATCCCCATTGGTGATTCGTAGGTTGATCCCCTACACCGCTCAATACATCTCAAAGTTCTTCGTTCCTCTTTCTAAAGTTGTCTTTGTAGTTGTTACATTATTGATTTTTATATTTACAGTTCTCAGGTTCTATCAGTAACAATTTAAGTAGAGGTCCCATAGCAGGAATTTTGACTAAGATCGATACTAGAACACAAAAGCAGGGGATTGAACATAGATCAAAAGAAATACTTGTTGACACAAAATTAAACCAGAGCTGAGGTTATTTGACCTTCGCTAACCATTGAGGGAGCTTAAACCAATTTCCCTATCAGCTAGCCGTTACCTTCCTTTCAAATAGGTAATACACACACACACAGAGACACGTACACATATATAGACACACACATATATAATTGTCTTTTCCAGGCAAAATGTAATTAGTTAATTTTAAAAGAGCAATCACATAAAATAAAAATATATAAAAAAAAACTCACATTTATTAAATATGGGAAAATGGGAAGTACAAAAGCAAGGGATCAGACACAGATCAAATAAAAGACTTGTTGACACAACTAGAACCAAAGTTATTTGACCTTCAAGGTTTACACACACACACATACACACAAAATTGGCTTTTCCAGGTAAAATGTAATTGGTTAATTTAAAAAGAGCAAATGACACAATAAAAAAAATGAACCCACACTTTTTAAATAGGGGAAAATGGGAAAAACAGAAGCAGTAATACTATTTACACATGCTAAGGTCTAAGTTAAAAAAGAATCCAACAAAATTCCAAAACTTCTATCAGGGTGTTTTCTTGAAACCAAACAAACCCAGGTTCATTTTATATTTTTGTACATTTTCTTAAACATGCATATGGTAGCATTCCTACCACTATCAGAGATTTTCTTGTTGCTTCTGAAGCAATAATCATGCTAAGGCCTTAGTAGAAAAAGTATCCAATAAAACTTCTGTAAGGGTGTTCACTTCGAACAGACCAAACCCAATCTCTAGTTTATTCTACATCTTAAACATACATACGGTAGCATTTCTACCACTACCAAAGCTTGTCTTGTTGGTTCCGAAACAATAAAACACCTCAACATTCAATGTCACAGAACTCTTCAAAAAGCAACAAAATTAGCTTTAACAATAATATTTCCAAAGATAGGACGGACTAATTAAATTCAAGAACATTAAGGAAGCAGAAGGGAAAAGGGGCCAGATGTTGTCTACCAATTCTTCCCCATTGGATGCCATGTCAGTGTCACATCAGGGTGAAAAGGGAACAAAACCTAGCACTTGATGGATCCTACTAATCACAAACACTATAAATTGGTCGATCTGACAAGTTGAAAACTTGAAACCCATTGATTCAAACTCCCTTATCCCCTCTTTCTCCCTCCCCCCTCCCCCCCTCCAAAAAAAAAAAAAAACGAAAATAAATAAATAAATAAACTACACTGTTAAGTCAAATGGTCATTTCTTCGTGTTGCATTTTCCGATTGACAAAATCAACAATTGTAAAAGCTCGAGACTCGAGCCAAAGTCATTGGGCATTTGTTCACAAGCCTTGGTGCTGAAGACTGTCACAGTGCATTGACATTGAAGATTCGAAAACTCGGTCACACTTAGTTTTTGGGTAAGTGGATTTAAAAACCTCATTTAGGTTTTGGATCACACACTCAAATGCTTTCAAACATGTTTTAAAAAGTGTTTTCCTAAATATAGTGTTTTTTATCCCATGTTTTGAACTTTAAAAAAAAATCAATTTTGCACTCGAGGGACACAACTATTGGAGTTCGACCGGAGTGAACTGTACTTGGGAGGTCTGGGCATCAAAAACCTGCGCATGTTTAATAGGGCTTTGCTTGGGAAGTGACTTTGGAGATACGGGACTAAGTGCCATCAGCTTTGGAAGGAGGTCATCACCACCAAATATGGGGGAGATGAGATGGGAGGTTTCCTAGGGCGGTCGGGAGCCCTATGGGCTGCGGATTGTGGAGGATGATTCAGAGGGGGTTGGAAGAGTTTAGAAAGCATATCCATATTAGCTTCTGGTTCGAGGATTGGTGTGGAGAAGGTATCCTTAGGGAAACCCTGCCTGCCTTATTTTACATTGCTATGGATAAGGATTGTAAGGTGAGGGAGTGCTACTCCCGTGTTGGGGAGAAGGTGGTCTGGTCCCCAAGATTTAGAAGAAACCTCTTTGATCAGGAAATGGAAGAGCAGATTAGCTTGTTGGCCACCTTAAATAGATGTAAGGTCAATGAAGAAACAGATGATAATTTGACTTGGAAAGCCAGCCATAATAATCTCTTCACAGTTAAGTCCCTGTATAATGTGATGACCAGGGAGGAGATGGACGACTTCCCTTGGAGGCTCATTTGGCATTCGAAAGTCCCCTCCAAAGTGGCCTTTTTTGCTTGGGAAGCTTCCTGGAAGGCCATTCTTACGCTTGATAAACTCAATAAAAGGGGGTTTCATCTGGTCAACAAGTGTTGTATTTGCAAACAGAAGGAAGAGACTGTGAATCATCAGCTGGTTCACTGCAGTTGGGCTGTGGATGCTTGGAACCTAATCTTTTTCATTTTTGGCGTTTCCTGGGTTCAGCCGGCCTCCCTGAAAGATATGCTCCATAGCTGGTCAAGTGGCAGAATCAAGGGCGAGGCCAGGAAAGTTTGGAACATGGCTCCCTTATGCTTGATCTGGTGTATCTGGAGAGAGCGTAATGGAAGGATTTTTGAAGGAGAGGAAATAGCCTCTTTTGTCTTTAAAGATAAATTATTGTCCCTCCTTTTCCTTTGGTCTAAAAAAGCTTAGGTGCTGGGTCTTTAGTGAACTTTTGGAGTCCTTAAACCCTATTTTGTAGGTTTTTTAGCCTTACTTCCTCTCTTGTAGGTTTGCTTTGCTTTGTACATGGATTTCACCTCCCTCAGGCACTCTGGTTATATACTTTACTTACTTATCTAAAAAAAAAAGTGTCCAAAACGTGTCCCGTTCCAAAATTTAAAAAACAAATAGACACATTTTTCACGTGTCTGACATGTGTTTGGGACGTTTTTATGTCCGACGTTGATCCATGAAGCAAAATAGAGTCTGTGCTTTTCATAGCTCACAACTAGGTTCGAGTCCCTTATGATGGAAAACAATGAGATGTTCTATGAGTTTTGTACTAAACTCAATCATATAGGTAATTCATCCTTCAACCTAATAGAGAAAATTTATGAGCATAAAATTATGAGAAAGATTTTGAGATCTCTATCGAAGAAATTTTAGGCCAAGGTCAATGCCATAAAAGAGACACTTCAATCTTTGTCAACCAAAGAAAAATAAGAGTGCTACATTTAAATCAATTAAGGAAAACAAAATTGAGTACAAAATGAAGTAGACAATTTTAGCCTCTCCCCTTTTTTGTATATGGGTTTGCCCCGCTCGGCCACCTTGTTTATAATACAACTTTAGCTTTTACCAAAAAAAAAAAAATGAGTTAGACTTCAATGAGAGTGAGATGGGCTTATTTGTCAAAAAAATCCTTAGGAACAAGAAACAAAAATTCTAAAACTCAATATACAAAAATTTTGAAAAATTTAAGCCAAGCAAATCCTAGAAAAGATGATACAAGATTGTGATCTAAACGTGATTGGTGATGTATTCAAGTTGATAGTCAGATGAGAATGGGCCAAATGGCAGTGATGAGGAAAATGGGTTACAAGCATATACGAACTCTATATTGAGTCACTCACCATCATAGTGCATTGACATTGAAGATTTGAAGACTAGGTTACACTTAGATTTATGGGTAAGTAGATTTAGAGACCTCATTACGTTTTGGATCACACACACTTAAATGCTTTCAAACATGTTTTCCAAGTGTATAGTGTTTTTTTTTTTTTGAGGGGTAAGTACCAAAGTATAGTGTTACTTGTCCCAGGCTTTGAACTTTAAAAAAAAAAAGACAAAAAAACCAAACAAATTTACACCCAAGGGGCACAAGTAATTGTTGGCCTTTCAACAGGGTGATAGTCTTTCAAACGATGTTAGCAGGAATTGGCAATTTACAAATCAGATGGTACCGAAGAAGCACGGATACGGACACGGGACATGGATACAACACGACATGGACACGCAGACATATTATTTCTAAAAAAAGTAGGACACGGACACATCAGGGACACATTGAATATATATAAATTTTTTATATTTTTATATAACCATATAATAAAAACCTAATATTATTGCAATTAAAATTGATATAAAAATACACAAATCATAAAAATATTATGAAGATATTAAAATAACAAAGTCATTAAATAAAAATAAAAGAACTTCTTCAGTTAATCATCAACATCCATGGTTCAACTGTCTGACACGTGTCCGGGAAGTGTTCGAGAGTGTCGGTATCTAACATGTGTCCGACACGGACAAGTGAGCCAAAATAGAATGTTCGTACTTCATACAGCATGGTATAATTCAATCCCATTCAATAAGGCATTTGCACAGGGATCTTATTTAAATGTCATTTGAAGGGGAGTGCATACCGTTCGAACTGAGACTTTGAGGGTTGATGCAAAAGACCATTCCAAATAGCATTGTAGGATAGCATTTGAAGCACCATTCGGACCAAACCCGATGTTGTTCCAACGAGACTAGAGGCTATTTAAACTATGTCACTTTCCTTGTTAACATTGGATTCTTTTTTCCCTTTTCTTTATATACGACATGGACTTGCTATGATGTAAGGAGGCTAGGGTATGAAACTCTATACACAATACACATTTTCTAAATTTTTCAAAAGCTTTCGTACATTAAACATCATTCAAACACTTCGAAATTTTCTATTCAACCTCAAAGAACCCAAACAACGTTTCATCTATCATTCATGTTCGTGATTGAACTTAGTGGATTCTAGGATATACCGAGATCCATCGTGATGGATTGTGTGGAGAGCATTTGTAGATCCGAGCATGGATTACTATGAAAGGAGCTCATGGATTTGAGTGGAGAGTTTTGAGATCGATGTTTGCATGGATCATAGATTCAAGTCATTGTGTAAATGGAGTTGAGTCTATATAATTCTATTATATCTTCGTAGTGGATCGTGTTGTGTTGGACTAGGTCTCATGGTTTTTTTCTGTTAGGATTTTCCACATAAAAATTTACAAATTAGGTAAGAAAAAATATCATTGTACGTGAGGGCATGCAGAGGGAAAAGCCGCTGATTCATCAATCCATCAGTTTGAGAGGAAGCTTACCATATGAATGCAGACTTCTTTTAAAAAAAAGGGGGGGGGGGGGGGGGGTATCAAAAGTGTGAGTTATAATTTTCTCTCTGAAATTCTTAAACAAATAAGAGAACAGAATAAATGTTAAGATCTAATAGAAGAAATTTCCTCTGGACACCAAGAAGAGAAGTCGATTATGAGTTACCATCCAGCATGCTGATCATTAAAAGACTGAATTATGACATTAAACAGAATGTTGGGAAATTGTCCGAACCTTGTCTTCTTCCAATTTCTGTCGGATTTTTTCCCTGGCTCTTCTCTCTTCCTCTTTCTCAGCTTTTCGCAATGCCGAAATACTGTTGAGAGCAGAAAACATTTTTCATCCACAAGAAAAAATTGTGAGAATGAAAATATTTATCTATATACATATACACATAAATACATGTTTAATAAAGCGGGAAAACAACTATATATAACCAAACGAAATGCTAAATATGTAGGCAAACCGTTTTCTTTCGTTTTCTTCCTCGATACGCTTTGCTTCAAGAAGTTCCTTACCCACTCGAATTCTCTCCTAAAGAAAATGCTGAGACTATGTTAATAGGAAATATAATTGTATAGGCATGAAATGGGGTCAGATATGCAGGATAATGCATCAATTGGGTCATTTTTTATCAGATAAATAGTAATAGATAAAATCACCCAAAAGAGCATCCTGATACATTATGACCTCAGAGAATTAAATGCTGAGACTTTAGTCATTTACAGGACTTGTGAGCACAAAGGAAAACATATGTACACAAAATGTATAACAAATTAAGCAAGATATTAACCATAACCATTGTCTCCTCCAGTGTACACTCCCCAAGTCAACCACTAGTAAAAGAGTATTATTCACATACTCCAAGAACTATTTCAAAACAACTACTAATTTATTGCAGAAAACACTCAAAGGGAAGTGCACCCATGCACACGAAAGATAAACATAAAAGAAAAGAAGACAAAACTCAACACACCCCCTAAATCTCAACTAAGCCCCAGAGCTGATAGAATCTACTAAGGATTTGACTGAAATAGAAGGGCTTTGTGCAACCTAAAAATATAAAATGAGTAATAAAGAACTATTAAGCACACCCAAAGAATGTTCCACCACATCAAATGTTCTTTGGTCTCTCTATTTCCACACACACCACATGAGACAAAAAAGGAGCTGAAAACCACACCTGCTTATCCATCCTGTACCTCCACCGGCCTTGCCAATGCAAAAAAAGAGTCATAACAAATTTTACCTAGAACATGGATCGTTATGGTACGTATAACGGGAATAGGAATGTAAATCGTCACTTCTTATAGAATATAGTACGTTAGGGGTAGGCTTCTTCGGATCGCTTTGTTGAAACGAAATATGTTTATTTGAAACGTGATATGTTTTTTAATTGTATTTGTAAAATATTTATAAACATATATATAGACTAGAAAAACTTCAACAAATCCAAGCAATTATAAAATAAAAATATTTTCTTATTTCCTGCATAATGTTTGGGGGTTTTAATATTTTAAATTGGAACGCTAAACTTGTGTTCCAAATCGCGAATGATCTACGTTTTGGATCATGCAATCCAACTTGCAGTTCGCTGGTTGGGGGGGAGGGGGGGGGGGGGGATTTTGGTAACCATGGTCATAACTAATTAAGATAACACCCACTGAACAACAGATTCCACAACCCACCAGCCACCTTGCAATGTAGAAATAAATTACTACCAGTCTCTTCATGAGAATGACACACACAACACCTATTAACCATAAAAAAAAAACCATGCCTCTTTAAATTATCAATAGTCAGAATAGCATCAAGAGCTGCTGTCAACCCAAACAAAAAAAAAAAACCACTTTCAAAGGCACCTTAGTCTTTCATATACCTTAAAACGAAAACCACCACCACCCTCCCTACTAGAGAGTGCCTCCTAAAATGAACGCATTAAAAAATGCCAGTAGAAGAGTGTCTCCAATGAACTGAATCCTCCTCACCCAAACTACAACATTACCAGTTAGAAAATCCAGAAAAGCAGTCACATCATCTAATTCCCAATCATAGAAGTTCCGCCAAAAAGAAGGCTATTAGTACTCATATCACTTGATCAAAAAATAGTCTGCAGCCGAAGCATCAACATCATTCATAACCGAAAGAGCTAGAAAAGAAGACAAAAGAGTAGTAGCGCCATACCAAGGGTAATACCAAAAACTAACTAGTTTCCCCTGTCCCCACTACAAAAAAAAATATGACGAGAGAAGACAACCCAATCATTCCGAATGTTCTTCCAAACACGCACGCCATAAGGACCACAAAGCGCCCTCAAAAACCACCCACTACAATAGTATCATCAGCAAACAATGAATGTAAAATGACGAAAGGATGCTCTCCATCACAGCCAAAATCAAATCCAAATAGCAGCCCCTCAATCAACTTACTAAATGCTTCCATAACCACCAAAAAGAGAAAAGGAGATGAACAATCCCCTTGCTGCAATGCCCTTGTACTATGGAAAATTCTCGAAGTAGAAGCATTAACCAAAATAAGAAATTTAACAGATGACACACAAAACCCAATCCAACTCCATTTTTCACCAAACTCCATCCTCTCCAACATATACAGTAACAGCATTCAACTAACATGATCATAAGCCTTTCCAATTTACACACCGCTCCTACTACACAAATTAACACTCATTTGCCACTAAAATTGCATCCAAGATCCGTCTGCCAACAACAAAAGCACTTTCAGAATCTGAAATAACCTAACACAAGACCGTCTTGAACCGCAAAGTCAAAACCTTACCTAATAGCCTACAAACAACACCTACCAACCTAATTGGCCTAAAGTCCTTAACATCCAATGCTCCACTTTTCTTAGGGATCAATGCAATAAAAGTAGCATTGAAATGATTATCAAAACAACTCTCCTCGCGATAAAATGTAAACATCCATCACACCTCTGACAACCAACTAGCAGGCCTAAAAGAAAGTCAATGTATCCATCTGGACCTGGAGCCTTATCACCATTGCCCTGCTTCGAAGCAACCTCTACCTCATCCTCTATAAAAGGACGCTTTAACCACTCCCTCTCCACCTGAGCAATGGAATCAAACTCCAACCCATCCAAAAAGGCTTAGTAGGTACCATCTCAGAATATAAAACTGAACAATTGACCAGCTCACATCAGCTGGATTAGAAATAATATCACCATCCCGCACATATCGGTCCTATATGATTTCCTCAACGATGAACATTAGCCAGCCTGTGGGAAAAAAAAAATAACTGGTATTCTGGTTGCCTTCTTGCAGCCAAAGAGCCATTGATTATTGCCTCCAACTAAACTCTTCATATAACAAAAGCCTTCCTAGATCCCCTTTTAACTCATCCCTCCTGCCCCTTTCCTTCTCAGAAAGATCAACTAAACCCTCCTTCGTATCCAAGTCATGAATGTCTTGCAAAACAATTGCCTCTTGACAACCTCATTACCAAAAACACGCTTATTCCACTGCTTCAGATATCCTCCTAAAACATCTTCAAATTTATGGCCAACACAAAACCCAGAGTGCCATACACCACATAACTGCACCGCAACCCCCTAACTAACTCAACAAATCCATCCGTTATAAGCAATATATTCTCAAATCGAAAACGACATCCCCTTGCTCCCCACCACTATCAAGGAGAATAGGAACATAATTCGACACCGGAAGAGAAAGACAAGATTGAGCAACATCAAAAAATCACTCTTCCCAATCACCAGACACCAAATAACAATCCAGCGTAGACATATATAAGGAAATTCCCTCCATCAGCCCATGTAAAGGTACCCCCTCTAAAGGTAGGTGTATCAAATGAAACTTGTCGATAAAAGCAGAGAAATCAGCATTGTTCCGGAAACCCTCTGACAACCCCGCCTCTCAGAAGGATAACAAACCACATTAAAGTCACGCCTATACGCCAATGATCCATCCAACTATCCCGCACCACCACCAACTCCTGCTACAGTTGTTTGCAACTAGTATCTGCAGTAGGGGAGCATACAACCGAAAAACCACCACTGAAAACCATCCTCAATCAACCTAAACAAACATGAAACAGCATAAACACCAACTAGAAAGCACGGACACTCTATTTTGGCTCACGTGTCCGTGTCGGACACCGACACTCTTGGACACTTCCCGGACACGTGTCCGGACACTTGAATCATGGATGTGGATGATTAAATGAAGAAGTTCTTTAATTTTTATTTAATACCTTTGTTATTTTAATATCTTAATAATATTTTTTAAATTTGTGTGTTTTTATGCCAAGTTTAATTGAAATAACATTAGGTTTTTACTATATGGTTATATAAAAAATTTATATATATTCAACGTGTCCCTAACGTGTCCGTGTTCTATTTTTTTGAGAAATAACGTGTCTGCGTGTCCGTGTCGTGTCGTATCCGTGTCCCGTGTCCGTATCCGTGCTTCTTAGAACACCAATATCGAAAACCAATGATCCATTCAACTATCCCGCACCACCACCAACTCTTGCTATAGTTGTTCACAACTAGTATCTGCAGTCGGAGCATGCATACAAACCGAAAAACCACCACTAAAAAACAACCTCAATCAACCTAAATAAACATGAAAAGTAGAGGTGGCAATTTGGGTTCAAACACATGAACCCGTCCGAACCCACCCTTAGAAAACGGGTGCGGGTTGATTAAAAATAACATGCGGGTTGTAAATGGGTTATCCATTTAAACCCATCTAAATATGCGGGCTGTACACAAGTTAACCCGTTAATAACCCATGTACATTAACTTCTCATTGACAAAATCTCAGAAAAATCAATCAAAAGACAGCAGTGGTCATTAACGGGTGTATGTGTCTAGGCCCTACCAAGAGCCACCTGTTTATTTCAATGAACTTTTTATTTTTTAGATATAAATTAATTTTTCAGTAGCAGTAGAGTCTAAAATTCTTTTAAATAAATATGTATATATATTCATAGAATTTAAAATGCATATATGTGTGCCTACTAGTCAATTTTTTTATGGGAGAAATTACTCAACTCCTATAATTAGGCCCATTTTTTCATAACTTATTTTGGGATATAAAAGTGGGCATTTACATATTCTTTGTCGTTAAAGCTAAAGTAGAATCGTTAATACCATTGAAAAAAAGCATCACAAGACCAAAATACTCCCACCTCCTTCCCAAAACATAGGGTATAAAAGTGCAAATATTCCTCTCATAGTATGGATCAAACTACAATAACTCGTGTATTTAACGCGTAGTGTATTTTGATAGAAAAATTGACGATTTTACTTTAGTCTTAATTTCAAGGGGGGTTAAGTGTTAATTTTTGAATTACAGGAATAATGTAAAAACAGGACTAACCACAAGCTATAACCTTGAAAATTTGCTGGCAATTAGAAGGAGCTGGGAAACACTAGCAGTGGTCAATCTTGTGGTAATTGTAGAAAAATCCCTTATTACCTTTAATTATGCAACATGGTTATTGAAGCCCTCTTGATTATGGAAATTGGCTTGTCATTGCCAAATAAAAACGTTGGAACTTATGCTTCATAATTTGGTTAGAATTTGGGTTAAAATGTCAAATTTGGATTATTAACGTGTTGGATCCGGATTGACCCAACTCATATTTGATCCGACCCATATTTGACCCATTTAATTACAGGTCAAATACATGTTCAACCCCTTTACAACCCAGCCCGTTTTCAACCCGTCCAAACCCACCCATTTTGCCAGCCTTAATGAAAAGGTATAATCCCCAGTACTAACATCCTATCTCTGCAACAACCGTGAATCTAATCCAACCAAAATTTCCCCTGCCATACCAAATACCCCCAAATACTCCCACTAAGCCCATCGACCAACCACTAAACTCCGAACAACATCAATTGAAATCATTTCCATTTTTACCTCCTACAAGCAAACAAGAATTGGATTCCACTAAGGCAACAACCTTTTTCACCCTGAACATTCCATGACACAATTTGTAACCTCATTGAAGCCAAAACCCCACTGCCCCCACCCATATCCCCAACCACCTTATCTCTCCTTGCATTATAATTAACAGACATTGATAAGTTCATGAGCTCTCTCCCCCAACATCAGCTCGCGGTTGTTAAAATCGCAATCCGGATCATAAAATTGTACAATCTACGATCCCAAATGTCAAAATCAATTTGAATTGTCCATAAAATTGTTCTATAGCAGGATTGGATCAGGATCGTAGGATCCTACCTTTTTACTCCGTTTTTATTCCTTTTGGTCCTTTCTCGTAAGTTACACCTAGCAGGCTAAATGACAATAATAAATAAAGTCCACAACCTAATAGAATGCCCCAAATCAATCAACTAGAAAACAGAATTTATTCTCATTTAAACTTTTCATTAATAATCTACATGAGCAAAGAATTTAACTCTCACCATCTTCTTTTGACTTTTCACATTTTGAATTCAAAAGCAATCAAAACTGGACAAGCTGAGTATAGAGATTATATTTTGAAAATTTTGACCTGTTGACCAAGCCAAGTCAGATGCTCGTGAGACTAGCAAATAGTCAGTGAGCCAAGCTTAAGGATTTTCTGCCTCGATGAACACCCTCAAATGTTGTTGAGCCGAGCTCGAGTAGGATAATGCTTGACTTGGCTATGTTCGTTTGCGTCCCTAAACATATATTATTTTCTAGGCCAGGTTGGTTTGGGCCTCAAATACACCACTCAATGCCCACCAAAAGATTGATTGGGCCAAGTCAACTTAACCCAGCCACATGGGCATGGCCAGAGCCATGTGTATTGTGATATAAAACAAAAATTACATATATATTGTGATATAAAATTTTTTGACAATTTTTTTTAAAAATTGACCCACTAAAATTACAGAAAGAAAACAAAGGCGGGGTCTGTTCTGTACTTAAAAGAATAAAATAAGTCAATGAGGCGCTTCTGAGTCCCATACGAGAACCCATCTGTAGCCACCTAATGTCATCTTAATTAAAGTAATAAAAATTGTGGCATTTAACAATTATATTAATTTAAAAACCCATATGATTAATGGGGTTAATGCACACGTTTTTCTTTTGTTTTATTTGTATTTTCAAGTATTTTTTGCTAATTTTATTCAAAATAATTTAATGTATATTTTTGACATGGTAATAAATTAATGAATGACCCCATTGGAAAAAAAGTTCCTGACTACGCCACTCCATATGGGCCTGTACACCATGCGCAGGCCCTGTGCATGGCATGGCTTGGCCTTCCGGCCCAGGTGGACCAACATGCCACCGTCTTTCCAACTTCCAGACCCGATGAACTCTTACACTAGGTTTGTGGTGAATCCAACTCGTTTTACCAGTATCATATACACCTACATGTTCCCCAAATCTAAACTTTGTAAAGTCGTGCATTATTTTATTCCAGCACTCATACCTTACCAAGAGATCTTAGTATGAAACTAATAGGCAAGGACACTTCTCATTGAAAACTGGAATTTTCCACTATTGTTCTGTAGAAATTAGTTAATTTTTATTTTTCCTAAACAGTATGTTTAAGGGAAGGCTCCATTTCTTCCAAGGATCTACATAACTGCTGATATTGTACAGTCTCTTTACAAGACCTACACAAATGAAGAAGGAGCAAGTTCAGCACATATTGTTGTGACATGATTACATAACATTTTTATTCCAGGTCTCCACATAAAAGGCCTTAACACATGTTGGGAGACAGACATAACAGCGAAGTCTTGATACATAGCCGATGATTGAAGTGGAAGATACAATTCATATAACAAAATCGAATAGAGATATAATGCCTATACCATGACCATCACATCAAACTCTACTCCACCACAGAGCATCATCCATGCCAACTTTTAGGGTCAACTAAAAGACATTTCTCCTTCCAACTCTATTTGGGTCACGTTTTCGGAAAAACAATAGGACATCAATTCTTTTCTCACCACCTTAACCCCCACAATCTATTCAATTTCATTTCACCTGTCTTATGCTTTCAAAATAAATCATATAATTCCAATCCTATCATTTTAAACCCT
The DNA here is from genome assembly GCA_008638375.1 of Nyssa sinensis. NCBI lineage: Eukaryota > Viridiplantae > Streptophyta > Magnoliopsida > Cornales > Nyssaceae > Nyssa > Nyssa sinensis. The sequence continues at coordinate 8,284,646 of CM018045.1, forward strand.
TATCTTACCGGTACCCCTCTCCTCACAAATTGACACTAGATTTACCCCATCGTTCAGAAGATACAGCAACGATTTTCCTCCAATATCAGTCCATATTTTTACCTGAAAGCATATCTATTCAAATCCTTGTTCCATCCATTAACCACAGTAACCCTAGATAAACCCCTAAGCACTGTCACACAGTTATCTAATCGTAGGAACCTTCATCCTCTAATTGAACAGTACTCCTACATCAACAGCACAAAGCAGAAAAGATGAAGAAAACCCACAATGCAAGATATTCAACTTCCCTACCCCCCCCCCCCCCCCGGGAAAAAAAAAAGGGGGAGAAAGCAGGAGTGGGAGAAAAGGAGAAACAACACACTAGAAATCCAATTTACGGTATGCTATTATTGTAATTCTTTTATTAAACTAGAGTTATATGCTTGAAATCGAGACTCTAACGCATCAGGTGCTTTCAATGTAAATGTATTCCCATTTATTTTAAATCATTATTTGATAAAATCACTTATCCAAAAAAAAATCATTAATTGATAATATCATTATTCTAATAGAGTGTGAAATCAATTGAGAAGAAAAGAATAAAAATCATAATCAAAAAATATACACAAGGCACACGTATCACAAAAAAATCCTAGTGGAGTATTTCCTTATACTAAATATGACGCAATACATTCATATCAGGAAAAGGTTATAATGAGAATGCCAAATCCATATAACATGAGGGAAGTCATTAAGCAAGTACCTTCTCTTTCTCCCTTTCCGTTTTCTTTTCTTCCTCTTCTTTCTTCTTGCGAGCTCGTTCCCTTAAAGATTGAAAAGATCAACAACCATGAGACAACAGAATTAGGCATAGTGAAACAACAGATCATGTCATGTACCGAACATTCATAATAAAATGTCATCACAAATGTAATGTTCATCATAAAAAGTTAAAAACATAAGTCAAAGAAGTTCCACAGGAAGTTTCAAAACTCTTGTAAACAAATAAATACACAAGGTACACCCAAAACAACAAAAATATAATATGAAGGTTGGAACAAGCTATGTTTTATGACCACGTGCCTGATAAATTACACAGTTTTTTATAAGTAACTGTATTTTCATTGAAAGCACCAGGGGGTGTGCACCCATGTACAAACCTGCACACATATACAACCGCCCATCTGATAGCAATTTGGAAGCAAACAAGAATATGCAATTGCTCAAGAAAGCTTATCAAAACTTAAATGGATTTAAAACATAAAATGAATAAAACAATATATAAAGTTTTTAAATGACCTCACTAACACCCGTATCTCATTTTGAATAGAAGCCCTGGGCTGAAAAATGGTTGCGTAGTGTAAATCGCGATCCAAACTTCAAAGCATGAGGGTATTCCACACGATTAACATTACGAGTGGGGATATTAAAGCAACATATGATCTGTTGTACATATTTATTATTTATCATTGGTTACTAAAGAAAATGGTCTCAGTTCAATTTGAAAGATTCATCAATTTCCGGATGTAACACATCACCATGTCTTCTTTTATCGTTTCAAATAGGTCATTTACTAACGTGATAAATCAACAGGCTACGCAACCGGAGGCATCCATTCCGAACAACCCTATAACACCCTGCACCCTGAACTATAATGAAGGTAAAACTTTGTTCCAGATCTGTGTTACAACTACCTAGACACGTGAACAATACACTAGCTATAACCTTAGCCAAATTGTGTATATCAATTTTTCCACCAAAACAAGTAGTTTCAAAAGTTTCACATTCAATTATGCATTTTCTATTAGTATTTTGGATAAAAAAAATTATGAGAGTTTTAACACATCACTTCCAGATTTGACCCTGCATATATTTAAAACAGACTGGACTTTAAAATAAAGATGAAGGGTCAATGAAAGTTGGAGGAGGAATCTAAAAGATTATTTCTTTCAGGAGGATAAATGAAGGGGGCAAAATAGGTGAAAAGCAGTGTCTGCAAAAGCTTACATAACAGGTGACCAATAGCATAAACATGGTAATAGCAATAAAATTCAACAAGACATAAAGATGGTATACCTTAGTTCTTGTGCTTTAATCTTCATTTCTTCTGGTGTAAGAGAGGGTTTAGGAGCCTCAACTTTGGTATTAGCAGGTATCTGTGCAGAATTAAGTAAGACAGTTAACCCGGGACAAAATAATGTTTTGCTCTGTTGGAACAATAAAATAACCGTAAAAGGCCAGACATCAAAGAACCAGAGTGCATTCTGCCAATATTACTCTTCACACTGAGTTAACTTTCTTTCCCTAAATATAAGATTCTACAAGGTTATGCATGAAAGCAGTTCCTGACGCACAAAACTCAACTAAACCTTTTCCCACCAGAGTGCATTCTTCCAAGCTTTCTTTCCCTAAATTTAATGTTGAATCATTAGAAAACCAAATAGTTTGGGTGATTTTTAGTTTAGCAAGTGAAACGATCCTACCACAATCCTACTACAATCCTGATACGGTCCTACTACGATCTTGCTACCTGTATGATTTTCATACGATCCGGATCGATTTAGACATATTGGATCGTAGGATAGTACGATCCGGATCATGATTTCGATAACTATGACTAAAAGGTGATACGCTGTTTCTTCCTCCTCGCACGAAGGACATCAGCTCGACATGTGGAAACCTCTCCTCCTCGAATTGTTTGTCGTAAGAACAGCTCCCCATGAAGCCGACCATGCAAAAAAAGCTACTTTGAGAGGCACTTTTTGACTTCCAAGTCAATCTCCATGGTAAGGATTCATCCTTTCCATCCACAAACTCTGATAAAAAAAATTGCATGGTGAACGTGCCTTCACTACAGCACACCATCCCCTCTCCCTTCCTTCAAACTCCACCATGCTTAACAACTCCATTAGACCTTTGATTTCCCCTAACTCCGAATCCAAGAAATTTCTTCTAAAGAGTGGACTCCACGCCTTTCTCCCTCCCACCACCTCAACACAATCGGCAACCACTACCTTCTTATTTGAGGCAATGATGAATAAGTTAGGGAAGTTGTGCTTTATAACTTCATTTCCCACCCAAATGCCCATCCAAAATTTCACCCGTGACCCCTACCCCACATCAAAGTGGATGTGCTGAATAATGTCTTCTTGCCCTCACTACATAATGTTGTTTGTCTCTTGACAACCCAAATGGAAAAAGTGTGAATTAAAAAGTAAACTCACAACAATGCACATCAACCACAAAATGTTAAAAAAACAGAAGTCAGAATGTGGAACAAAACAGCTACGAACAACCATTCAAGCAAGCCAATCCAACAACTAGGATGCTTTGTTTACAACAAAGCAATTGTGCAAGGAAGGATCTCAAAACAACAATCACACCATAACGGCAACCGTACAAAAGGCAAACAAATGCCTAGAGAAAAAGTGATTTCAACTTACGAGTTTCGAGTAACAGTTATCTCTAAGTTAGTTCTCCATGGAACCTTCTAAAGGCCCCAAAGCCACTGTTGTCCCAGTTTCTATCTCAGTATTATCATAAGCATTAATTACTGTTCATTTGGATCACAAAATAGATATAGATATAATCAACCAGAATCTTGCAAAGAGCCATGTAGCGACATACTTAGCTTCTTAGCATATTAATCTGAATTTAAGAATAGAGAAGGGAAAAAGAAGGCAAGAAGTGAAAACAAAAAGGGGGAGAATCCCATAATGCTAGTAAGATGAATAAAAAAATGGCATACCAATGGCATCTGATCTATGTCTGAGTCATTCTCATGTTCAACCACCCAATTCACAGCAGCCTCTAGGCTAACGTTCCCTGAAAAGGATGCAAATATTTATAATGGAGATGCAAAAAAAAAAAAAAACACTAACATAACATAAGATGGAAACATTCACCCAAAAAAAACCTGACAAATATATGCTACACAATACTTATCAATATGCTCCGATGAAAAAGAGTGACATGACACACGTTGAGAGTAATGCTAAAGGAAAAGGGAAGACCACAAAATCAAACAACAATAATGAAAATTCTAATGAATAAATCTAAGGCTAAGATGTAAAATAGCAGCTTCATCCCCTTTGAAAAATAGTCTGATAAAGAGAATGAACTCACCAGAATAATGAAGTGCCCTGGTTGCCCTTGCCTTTTGGAATCCCATTGTTTCAAGTTCCGCGAGCAGCTTCTGATCAACTTCTGGAACCACCATTTCTAAGCAGAAAACAAAGAGCAGGAATTCAGAAGTGCTGGAAAAAAAAACGAAAAAGAAAAAGAAAACGCAACACCCCTACCAACCGACATCAATGCATTACATAAAACAGTGAAGAAATTCTATACAGGTATAAAAAAAAACACATGAGCAAAATACAGTGACTACTAAGACACATAGTAAACTACAATCCTTCACATTGAATTGGGGTAAGTTTATATTTATAGCAAGCAATTTTTAGCAGTAAATTCAGAAATTCAGCCAAAGTTCATCTTACTTCAGTCGTCTTCTGTTTTTTTTTTTTAGGATTCAAGCTTAACAATATGATCTTTTTTTTTTGGATAGGTAAGTGGCCCTTGACGGTATACTTCCCAAACAAGATAAAGAGGAGTATACTTCCTTCCTCTCCCCTTATTAGTTATTCATGAATGGGATTACATTGCCCTGCCCTCACACATAATTAATATTCTCATCTTCACTACCGTCCCCTCTCCCACGTAATTAATATTCTCATCTTCCCTGTTTATCTAGACAAACAGTAAAATTTATGTAATTTGATTGAAATCCCATGATTAACAGTTTGTTTGAATGGAGAGATTTAGAAAGGAAGAAAACAAAATTGAGATAGAGCAACAAAAATTTCTAGTTTCGGTTTTTATAAAAGACCCAAAAAATAAAAGATTTAAGAAGCTTAGGAAAGAAATATGAAGTAACTAAGTTCACTTCTCCAAATTCTCCAAAAGTCAAGAGTTCATGAATGAAATTTTTAATATGCCAAATATAACTTTATAACAACTCGTTTGTATTGAGGAAATTGGAGAGAGAAGAAAAGATTAAGGTGAAGAGAGAGCTAAATCTCTCATTTGTAAGTTTTTAATGGAGAGAAAACAAAAGAATAGGAGACAAAGTTTGAGGGTTTTAGCTCACTTCTCCAATCTTTCTAAAAGTCGAGAGATTTGGAGAGTAAATAAAGTTTAGTTGATGAATTTTTTGAAATACTAATAAATGAAATAATTAAAAATTCTAAACATAAAGAAAAAAAGGGTATAGTTGTCAAATGATCTTTTATATTTTCTTTTCTTTTCTCTCCTACTGATCATTCAACCAATAAATAATGACTTTCTTTTTTAAACAAGATAAAAATAAACACTTTCTTTTCTTTTATTTTCTACTCTTCTCTTTTCTCTTCGATTTTAAATTATCTTTCTTTTTTTCTCTTCAAAACTTCCAAACCAACTGTAAATGCGTGTGTTAACAATTAGGGTTACTATAATAAATGGGTACAATAATCCAATAATTTATATACACTTTATTTTCCTTTCTCTCTTACTGAATATTCAAATAAGAAATAATAGCCTTCTCCTCTTTTCTCTAGTAAATATTGAAACAAGGTAAAGACTCTTCTCTTTTCTCTTTATTTTCAGTTATCCTCCCTACTCTTTTCTCATCAAAACTTCTAAATAAACTTGAAATTCAAGCTGCCACGCAGTCGGCTATAAAATTGGGAATCATGCAATGTTGAACTCGGACCCAGATCCAACAAGATCTGTATGCTTATCATACAAGATAGTACCTTCTGATTGGCTACTGGTACTTGCAACACCGGCATCCTCCATATTGACATCGGGCTCTGAATTCTTTGGAACTTCCAAAGTTATCGGCTTCGCCGCCTCTGACGTCTTATCCACAAACTCACTATGCCCAGTCCTCTTCGTATGCAAATCACTCTCCTTCACAATCCAAGTCACATAACAAATCAAAACCCTAACAATTATAAAAATATCGTCCATAATATATGTGTACAAATATATAGTGGTCGTACGGTTTTGGAGCGACAGGGTTTGCCGCAATTGGTGCAGACAAGATTGAGGACGGCTTCGGTGGATTCAGAGAAGTCGGAGTGAGAGGTGAGCTCGGCGTGTTCTTGAGCTTCTTCGACCGATTTCATGAGGGTTCCACAATCTCCGCACTTGAGAGATACGCCCGCCATTGATTGAATCTCTCTCCGTTCTCTCTCTCTCTGTGGATCGAATTTAGGCACCTTGTGTTGGATCGATGACGCTTTCGATGAGTTATCTTGGTCTTAGGTTGGGAAGACCCTCTGATTGCTCGGAGACTTGCGATTCCTTGCCTCCTCGCTAAAGAAAGGACCTATCCAATGTAGCACTTTGGATTATATACAGTTTACGGTACGGTTCCTGCGGGCAGACTCTCTTCTTTCCTGCCATGGGCATACGGAAAATGGAATTAAAGTCTAACATCCTCTATTTTTTTCCCAATGACTTAGAAATTAGGGTTAAAATAGTCATGATAAATGAAAATTCAATTGAAAGGTCATTTAATAATTAAAATAATATGTATTACCGGTACTTGGAAACTAAAGATTCAAAAGTGAACCTGTTAAGGAAATTGAGACTTAAGCATGTGTTTGGATGAATTGTTTGTTTGAATATTTTAAATAATTGTATATTTATTTAAATTTTTTAAAACACTCGTTTAGACATTTTTAATATCAAAATGAGTATTTTTAAAAAATGTCAATAAATAACTTTTTTTAAAAATATTTGTTTTTAAAATACTTATTTTCACTACTCATCAATACTTAATCTAGTGTACATAAATTAGTCAAAAATATCCTTTACCTTGACCAATTAATTAAATAATAATAATAATAACATGTCTTGCATGAACTTTAATTTATTTTAGCATTGTCTTTATCTATTTCAATAGATTTTACCGACTAATGTGAGAGACTACCACGTATTATCCATCTCACCAAATGTAAATCGTAATGTATTTGTTTGGACAACTAAATAATAAGACAGGGTTTGATAAAATATAGTTAGATCAGATAAAATAAAAAAATTTGTAAAATATTCAATATTTCAATATAGTGTTTGGAACTAAGTCGGATAAAAGATTGGATGTGTTATTACATCCTATTCATATGTTTGGATATATAAGATTCAAATATAAAGTTCGCTCTTTAAAATTTATTTTTATAAAGGTCATTCTTTTAAAAATATTTACATACGAGGTATTTATAATTAAAATTTTATTCATAAATTAATTATAAAATCTAATGACCATAATCATAATATTTTAGAACGTGGTTATGTAAACATCATTTAAAATATAATAGTCTCTCACTTTCAAAGTAACTAAAAAAAAAAATCATGATATGTATTTCTAAGAATCATCAAAATCAATGATCACATTCATGCACACACACACGCACATATATGTATACCAGTAACAATATATTATATATATAAAAAATATATATATTATTTTATATATATAACACTAGCAATATATATTATATATATAAAAGAACAATATATATATATATATAAAATAGTCAATTTATTGATATGAAAAATACATTAAAAAAATATGGAACATATCAAAAAAATTTGAACAATGAATAAAAAAAAATTGATTTTTTAACTTAACTCGTCGATGTCTTCGTCTCTTTATGTTACAGCATTGTAATTTTTTTTATGACGTAGCGTTACATATTTATTTCTATAGAATGTGATAATTATAATACTACCATCTCTTTAGAATAAATTATATTACATGTGAGATATAAATGATTCACGAAATATAAATATTCAATATAATAAAAGACATCAAACATGAAATAAGATAATATTTATCCTGTATAACCCTTTTATGCCACCATCGAAACATGGCCAAATGAATTACAAATTATTATCAAATGATTTCATCCCCGTTTCATATTGTCATCCATAGGGACTATTACTTAGTGTGTACAATCGTCACCAAACCATAGCCACTAGGCTAAAACCTAATACATATAATAGTGAATTGAGAACAAAGGACTAAGCCATAATTCTTACATATTGTCCTTGGTTTATTTCCCAACACTTAGTAGTATTAAATTCGGAATGCAAATGAGACTATAACCTCATGCGTATAGTATTAAAATATAGTCCCGGGTGGAACCATAATTCAATACTATAGTATTAAACCATGATTGCAAATTAAACCATAACTCAATATGTGTAATAGTAAACCGTAGTCGTGAAATGGATCATGACACAATGTGCATTGTAAAGAAATATGATTATGAACTTATATCTTAAACCAACGAGATATGTCATAACTAAATATTCTGTTTGACCACCATTTTGGCCACAACAATGAGAATTGTTTAAAGTTTTAAATTTCACGCGTGAAATGGACAATGACCTTGTTGAATGTTTACTATTATATCCCGATAAATAATATTCACAAATAATATTTTTTTTTTAAAAAATGTTAATTTACTTGGTGGCCAAAGCCGCCAAACCACCGTAATATTATTTACACATGATATTCACACGTATATAATTCACACATCAATCAAATCACCGTAGCGAACACCAAAGTGTATTCAAAAGTGTATTAAAAAGATACATAGGAGATTTGTTCTAAGCGGAGCCTTTGCTTGTTAAGACCTCTAAAAGCGTAACCTAAAACCTAACCGTAAGATTGGAACCGAAGTTCGCTCGGCCTAATCGGGCACTCACCTGGCCCATCCAACTTCTCAGCGACATGGGCCAAACTTGGGCCTGTCCGAATAGAAAGATACGAAAATCCTTCTTTGAAGACTTCGACACAATCGTTGACTTTTTGGGGCCTGGAAGAGAGGAGTATTCCGTAATTTAACCTCCAACACGGGGGTACTATTGTAAAATTACTTTATATTACCCCTTCGAAAAACCCTAAACGTTCGATGGCTCACTCGTCTATAAAAGAGCACGTACGAGCGTTTGCTTTAACTCAATTTGCTTCACTCTTGTGAACTTGCGGCCTAGGGTTTCTGTGTTGCCATCTCAAGAGTCGATCTCCGAAGGTATGTTCGTCCCTTCATTGCTTAATCATTTATTTATTATTCTTTCATATACATATATTATATATGTCTGTCTATGTATGTATGCTGCGGAATTCGATGCTTTTGTATGGATGCTTTTCTTTTCTATTTGATCTGCAAATTTTATTGTTAGATCTATCATGTTTCGATGTGAATCGGCTGTTTTTGTTATTGATTAGTCTACCGTTTTGTTGACTATTCGCCGGTCTACAAAGGTTACGTTCAATTTATTGTTTTAAGATGATAGTGTGTTCATATATGATTGTGTGAACGTGTGTGCGTACACACAAACACGCTCACATATATTTATGTGTTTATGAAAAATTAAAAAACAGTTGAAATTGTTTACACTTTGTTGATTTTAATTTATTCTTCGTCTAATCTGATTGAATTAGATTGTGAATGATCATTAATTGGGAAATATACATTTTTTATTAGTATTAATTGGGAAATATTTTTGAACTCACATATATTTATATATGCTTAAAAATTGTTTGCACTTTGATGATTGAATTAGATTGTGACAGTTTTTTTTTTCAATGATCGTTAATTGGGAACTATACATTTTTTTGATAAGTATTAATTGGCCAAAATTATTGAACTCACTGATTATACGAAGTGTCAGTTTGTCAGATGTCATTTAGTTTATCTCTCGCTCTCTCTCTCTCTCTCTCTCTTAATTATTCATTCTGTGTGCTTATTTTTTACTTGTTTTTTTACTTGTGGTATATGATATTTTAAAAATGCATATTTCCAATTTTGTTCTATCTGTATTGCGGTACATCTGATTGACTAGATTGTGCAACTCTATTGTTTAATGTGCTGTTCTGGTTTGTTCTATGGATCATTTTGCTTGATCTTGTTATCCTGTATTTTTGGTGCATTTTGAATTCTATATGTTGTGGAAATCCTCAATTATGTGTGATTGGGGTGTAGGATCTACTCTTTTTTTTTTCAAATGTGATTTGCATCTGTCTTATAATTTTGAAAAAATGAAAAGTTTTTTATACTAACTAATATTTAGATAATATCCACGTGGTAGTTTGCCCCCTCATCCTCCTGTCTTTCTACATGATGTTATTTAGATTTTGAATTGAAGTTCTTGTTCCTTTGCTTACTTTGTCCCAAGCTAGTTTATTTTGGTAGTTTTTTATTTCTTTATTTGGAGTATGTTACTTCAGAAATATGTTTCTGATGAAATCTGTGCTTTTTTCTCGATTTGTTATTGCAGTTTAATTCTTTAGGTTTATAATGGGTAAGGAGAAGTTTCACATCAACATTGTGGTTATTGGCCACGTTGACTCTGGTAAGTCAACCACCACTGGCCATTTGATCTACAAGCTTGGAGGAATTGACAAGCGTGTGATTGAAAGGTTTGAGAAGGAGGCTGCTGAAATGAACAAGAGGTCGTTCAAGTATGCTTGGGTGTTGGACAAACTTAAGGCTGAGCGGGAGCGTGGAATCACCATTGATATTGCCCTGTGGAAATTTGAGACCACCAAGTACTACTGCACTGTCATTGATGCTCCTGGGCACCGTGACTTTATCAAGAACATGATTACTGGGACATCCCAGGCTGACTGTGCCGTCCTCATCATTGATTCCACAACTGGTGGTTTTGAAGCTGGTATTTCTAAGGATGGCCAGACCCGTGAGCATGCTCTTCTTGCTTTTACTCTTGGTGTGAAGCAGATGATTTGCTGTTGTAACAAGGTTAGTGTATTCCGTTCTGCAAAATGTAATTTTCATCACGTGTATTGTGTATGTAATTTTCATCACGTGTATTGTGTAGCCTGGATATCTTATTATTCATTCCTTCATGGCATTTGTCCCTGGGTTTTCACCACTCCCTATGAGGTTATTTTCTTGAATTTGCCATTGGGATCCCTCTATTCTATGCGATAGGGGAGATCTTGAAAATGTTAAATTGAGAGGGATGAACCATTCGAGAATAGAATACAGATTTATTTATTGGGACTGGTTTAATTAGTTATAGCACTGCCTATTGCGGTGCCCTTCAATTGATGCCCACGAAGTTAAATGTCCTTTGCTCTCTTAATTTAAACTCCATTAGATGCAATTATATTCATAATTGCAATGTTTTCAGCCAATGTGATCGTAATTTTCTGAGGCATCAATCCATTGTCATTGCGGGCATTCAGTCAGTGTGATCATTATATTTTTTTGGCAACTTATTTTTGCAGATGGATGCCACCACTCCTAAGTACTCCAAGGCTAGATATGATGAAATTGTTAAGGAAGTCTCCTCCTACTTGAAGAAGGTTGGCTACAACCCTGATAAAATTCCTTTTGTCCCAATCTCTGGTTTTGAAGGTGATAACATGATTGAGAGGTCTACCAACCTTGACTGGTACAAGGGCCCAACTCTCCTCGAGGCCCTGGACATGATCCTGGAGCCCAAGAGGCCATCAGACAAGCCTCTGCGACTTCCACTTCAGGATGTCTACAAGATAGGTGGTATTGGCACTGTCCCTGTGGGAAGGGTTGAGACTGGTGTCCTTAAACCTGGTGTGGTTGTCACTTTTGGACCAACTGGACTGACCACTGAAGTTAAGTCTGTGGAGATGCACCATGAAGCTCTACAGGAAGCTCTGCCTGGTGACAATGTTGGGTTCAATGTGAAGAATGTTGCAGTGAAGGATCTCAAGCGTGGTTTTGTTGCATCCAACTCAAAGGATGATCCTGCAAAGGAGGCTGCAAATTTCACATCCCAGGTCATTATTATGAACCACCCTGGTCAGATTGGGAATGGCTATGCCCCAGTTCTTGACTGCCATACCTCCCACATTGCCGTCAAGTTTGCTGAGCTCTTGACCAAGATTGACCGCCGATCTGGCAAGGAGCTGGAGAAGGAACCCAAGTTCTTGAAGAATGGTGATGCTGGAATGGTCAAGATGATTCCTACCAAGCCTATGGTGGTTGAAACTTTCTCTGAGTACCCACCACTTGGACGCTTTGCTGTCAGGGACATGCGTCAGACTGTTGCTGTTGGTGTTATCAAGAGTGTTGAGAAGAAGGACCCATCTGGTGCTAAAGTCACCAAATCTGCTGCAAAGAAAAAATGAATGGTGCGTTTTGGGGTGTTCATTGAAGATGCTTTAAACCTACATTATTATCATAAAAAAGACTTGGTATATGCTAGTCTTATGGCCCCAAGTTGTCTAGTTGGTCCAGTTTGTTTCTTTGTTTGCTATAGTGTTTTGTCTTCGTTGTCCGGTTGCTGCTCCCAGAATTGGGTGCTAGATCGGCGGTGGCGACAATAAGAATTTTAAGTCTTTTAAGTTTTGATTGTGTTATAACTTTATTGTGGTTGAATTATCGAGACGATTTCTATCTAAGATCTTGTTATGTCATTGCTTGAGTTTTAAATTTGCCAAGGTTGTTTCAGTTTTGTGGCAGTAATATACTCCTCTTTTATGCCTGTGATTACAATTTTAGGCAGGAATATTCTGTTGCCACTTCCTTGAGGTTACTTGAGTCCATCCTTAAAATTGCCCTTGTTTCCTTGAAGTTACTGGTCCTCGGTGTGTTGTTTTCTTGTATATTAATTTCATTTTTTCTTTTTGGGGATGGCAACAAATTGAATGAAGTCTGATTCAACCAGCCAGCCAGCCTATGTGATATTTGTGACATTTTGGACTATATCTCGGCAGTTAGAAACTAATTGCAAAACATTATGAATAGCTGTTTTGGATCGGGTGATTCGGGTTAAGCTCGCAACTCAAATGAAAAATGTCTGCAAGACTACCAGTTCTTTAGGGCTCACTTACGCCTTCCAATATCATTTAATTATTTTTCTTGCCTATCATGCTTGGTTTGGTGTAACAGGTGCCAAAAAAAGAGGAAAGAAGAGCATACGGAGCAAGAAATTTAGTACTAAAATTATTATTATTACAATATACTAAAATTATTATTATTATTATAATTGGACAACGGTATCTACTTCATTAATATGTTCGAGATATTGAATGATTCATATCAAATAAAACATGTTCTAGTCTATATATTAAAATAACCATGAAGGATGATCTCCTTTCCCCATTATGCACCTAATCTCATGATGAGATGAGGGCTTCTCTAAACTTTGGAGATTCTAATTCAAATCTATTACCCCCTCATTTTTTGTATTTTCATATTAATGTTATTTATTTATGTATCACCTCGACGTAATTAATTAATAATTAGTCTATTAATTATTAATTAGACACGACATAAAAAATAAATGAGAAAACTAATTGTAAATTTCTCGACGGTCATGATAGACCAATAAAATAATTAAACACGTCAAGAGAGGAGGGTGTAATACCTGAACCTAATTACCAATTAATTAGGTGAAATGATGTTATCCTAACACTATAGACACTCGAATTAGCGAACTATGACGACCACAAGGAAATAATAACCGACACGAGGCCTTTGACATTGAAGCTAACCTAAATAGGAAATGACCAGAAGAAACCGCTTCATAAAAAGAGCAATAAAAAAGGAAATATTAAGGGAATAGCCAACATGCAAATTTGCACCAACCAAACGGGGCATAAGTCCAAAATGAGGGAAAAATGTGAGGCCGGGATTTGAACCCTTGACTAAGTGAAGGGAGCACATGGTACCCAAAAAGTTACCAAGTGGGCTGCCAGCATCTTTGTGCTTAAAAGTCCAACAAAAATGTATATAACCTCAATTTAGCCCAGTCCACCTCCCAAATTGGCTAATGGCCATACATGCAAATCCCTCATCATTGATCAGCCTATACACCTCAGCCCCTACATCAGCCCACATTATTACACCTAAGCCCTAGCAATGTATACATATGTGTAAGTCTTACACTTGAAAGCAAAAACTCAAGTGTATGAGAAGTGCTGTGTCTTAAGACGTGAGGGTGATAGAGAGAGAGAAAGTGAGAGACATTGTGTGTGTGTGTGTGTTTGTACAAGTGTGTGTGTGTGTGTGCATGCATGTAGGTGTGCTGCACTTAAGTGTACCACGAAGAAGGGGACTAAGAGGTGCACCGCAGAGCTGAATCAACAACTAGAGACCTCACGTTAAGCCTAGGGAAAAAAGGGAAGCCTGGTTTGAGGATATGCAAGGATGTGCCTGACATATCTGGAGATTATCAGAGTAACTGTAAATGGAGATAAGCGTAACAATTGTAAGTAAAACCCAGACTTTGTTATGTGGTATTTCCTTAGCCATGTCACATTTTTTTCTTTATGTTGCCACCTTGTACTCCATTATCTGATATGTCTTGATCTCCACAATTGATATTGTTCTATCTCGTGGACTTGATGAGTGATTGTATGTCGATACCCTGATATGATTTATACGTATTTCTTTGATGCTTGAATACTGAACAATACACGTTATATGATAAGAAAAGTATTACTCCACAACTTGTGAAACTATCTATGCATGACCTGATTTTTTCGTGGTAATACTTGACTCGTTACACACTTCAGCCTTTAGAGGCAAGATGCTGACAGTCTACACGTGGTTGTGAGCATCACATCGCACGATTGGGCTACCATGGGTGTGAGCGTCACTTCGCACGATCGACACGTAGTCATGCAAGACATGATGTACGACTTGAGTCCTAGAAGACACGAAAAGTTGATAATGCCGTGCTGTAAGCACGAAAGGGTATGCTGGGCCCTAACAGATAGTTTCTTTTTATCTCTTACATGATATGCTTTTGGTTCTCAATATGTTATATACTTTTAAGCATCGTTGATATCGTATTCCTTAGATTCTTGATATGCTTGTGAGCTTTTCCTTGGAATACCCCTTGTTGTACTATTTGACATGATGACATGTCTATGCAGGCGTTTTTTTGATTTCGGCAGCACATTATTTGGCTATTCCTTGTTGTAGTTTTGTGCACTCACCTTGGGATATGCTCATAGGACCTGAAGGTCATTTCTATCGATTTATACATTGGTGATTGGCTATTGTGACTTTTATCATGTCTTTTGTTCTGACATACACTAATATATCACATTCTATTGGTATTTGCTCATACCAATTTCTTGGACTGATCTTGACCCATGATAGAAGAAGGGACTTTACTTACTGAGCTTTGTTAGCTCACCAATTATTTATAACCATTTTTCAGGTAGCTTATGACGGATGATATGCAGTGAGATAACTAGCAGAACTAGTGAAGCACAAATGATTTACACTGACGAGATGAACTCCAAGTCAAGTTGACTATGTATTCTGTAAGGTTAAGTTCACAATTTGTATTATAATGTTACATCATTAGTGATGAGGTTAGCCTAGTATGTTGGATCACCATGATTAAATTGTACTTGGAGACATTTTGATTGTTCATCGCTGGATATGCGTTTTGATAAGCTGAATTGTATTGGTGTGACTTCCGCTTTAAGTAATTCATTGATATAGAATGGACGCATTGGAGCATGTATATTGATACTCTAGAAATATTTGGTGACTGATTGTAGACGTGCTCTGATGTGTTTGGATGAGTTGCATTTTCAATTCAAAAATATTTTAATTTCCGCTACTTTGACCCTATATTTAGAATGCAATTCATTGTAAAGTTCAGAAGTTGCCTTTGGTTGGTCGCATTGTCGGTGAAGAAAATCGACAAGGTGACCAACTGGCATCACGTTCTCAGGATCCGCGTAGGGTAGATTTCGGATCGTGACAATTTACATGTATTATTTTATTCTTGTAAACAGATCATCTTTGGATCAGATTATTCTTAATCTAATTTTTTAATTTTTAAGAAAATTATCAAATTAAATTTAATATAAAAATCTAACATAATTAAATCTAACATTTCTATGAACTCTTAATTCAAATCATGCTGCTTCAAAGTGAGTATTTGTACCAAATGGCCAAGGCATCACTCTTGCTCATTTTTTATCTTAATTCCTTCTTTTGTACATAAAATGTGAGAGTTAATTACTAGTTAACAGTTAAACCTAATTTTTTTTACAAAAAAAAGATGTTGCGGAGACAGGATTTGAACTTTTGTCTCATTGAGTCTCTCCTATTTAAGGATGGCCAAAATTCTCCAATGATGTTACTTTTGCTCTGGGGTCACTTTTATTTTTTTTAACAGCCAAACTTGACACCTCTCTCTCTTTTTAGACTTATTTCTATTTCAGAACTAATTTTATTTTTTTATATATTTTTTTGTAATAATAAAATTACTCAATTATAACTTGAAAATCATTAATTAAAATCATAATAAAATTACTCAATTATAACCCCGTTCAGGTACATTTTACCCTGGGCGTTTGGGTTCTTACTGGATTCGGGTTTTACATTTACCTCGGTTTCACAATCATTCATGGCTTAATCCAGTTTCAGCCAATCCTATTCTTTCGGTCCAGCCCTAAACCAGTTTTGGGTTCCATCCAACTTTCAACTCTGTTGTAAGGTTACCAACCACCAATCAACGTACATATATAGCAACACACACACACACACACACACAACACACACACTTATATTTTTATTATATATATAAATCAACATACATAAATAGCACCACACACACACACACACACACACACTTATATATATATATATATAATGGAACAGTTCAAAGGCATGCTTGCACTACAAAGCGAGACGTGAATAGAGCCTCCTCCTTTCCTCTTCTTCTTCTAAAGAATTGTGAAAGTCAAAGCATCAAACGTCTCTGAAACTTCTATCTGTATCGCCAGCGGTGATGTTGAAACACTAATTGCCCAATTTTAGGGGCGATGGTGGGGTGGTTTCACGATCTTTTCTTCTTGAACCCTAATTCAATTCTCCATGGAACCAAACCCAAGTCTCTCTTCGAAATCATTGTCAAAGAAGGTAGTGACAGAAGATCAAGATAATGCGAAGGCGATACAATGGGAAGATTTCGAGCAAGAGCTTGCGCGTCTGTGGAGTCTGTCCTCTGCCCTCAACGAAGCTAAACAAAAGAAGCTTTTGCTTCAGCAGAAGCTCGAGTCCCTCATAAAGGTAGGGTTTTGATCCATTGTTTACAAATTGAGACAATTTGGTTCTTTATGCCCTTTTTGGTTGCCGAGAAAGTGGGGGAAAAAGTAAATGAAAGCGAAATGAACTGAAAGAAAGAAAATTCTGAATGTCATGGTTTATGTCCAATGAGTTTGGTTGAGATGTTATTTTCTTGATTTTAAGCTCTCCTGGTTGCCGAGAAAGTGAAGGAAATAGAAAGCAAATGAAAATGAAGGGAATGTTTTGGAATTTTGAAACACTGTCTTAATTGAAAGATCGAACCCCTCATCATCACCAATCAGGGTTTTTGACAGTTAATAATTTGTATAGTTTGATTTTTCTTTATTTTATTTTTTCAAATTCCAAAATTTCCCTTTATTTGGTTGCTGTGAGAAAAGAAAATTTTAAAGAAGAAAGAAAAAGGTCATCCTGTTCTCCTGAGAATTTAGAAGCCTTGAATTCTTAAGTATTTGTTTGATATTTCGCTCCATTTAAGCTTTTGGAGTTCAAAACTTATGTTGTATAATGTGTTCTTAAGTTGAATTAGCTCATATGAATCATGTCTTCAACAATTGGGCGAAGAGGTAAACTTTCTTTAGCTTTACTTTCTGTTTGGTAGCAGAGATAACTGACACAAAATTTGAAGTTGTAAATTTCTTTCATTTAAGTTCTATAGCATTTATTTGAGCTGTGTTTAAATGAGAAGAAATTATTAGAACCATTAAAAAATCAATGGAAGGTTCAACATGGATATTTCTTGGTTCTTGAATTGCTTTGGCTTTGACCTTAATTTCACTGCCAAGAAGTCTGAGGAAAGAAAAGGAAATTTTTTTTTTTTTTGATAGGTTAGTGGCCCTTGGGTGGGAGTTGAAAAGGAAAATAAATTAGGACTTCTATTTTTTTCTTTTTCTTTTTTGTTATGTAGTTCCTGAGAAATGGAAATTCAGTACATATAGCCAAATAATTGTACAAGACCCATATAAATTGATTATATATTTCATTTTACTTTTTTTTGGTAATTTTTTTAATGAAATGAAAAAGTTGAAAGCATAATGTTCAGTTATCCTTTTACTTGCTTTTTCTACAATTTCTCATCATTTAAACAAATGATTAATAAATAAGTAATCTGCAAAAGTTTTGTTGTATTACTTTTGTGTTCTATCATCCACGTTCCTTTTTGAATTTCTTGGGCTTTAATTGATTAGCCCGCGGAATAGCGGGCGGTGGTGGGCAGGTGGAAGCGGAGTCATTAAATTGGTCAAATGAGCTTGATGAGATGCGTTTTAAATTGGAGTCGCGGAAGTTGGTGATGGGAAACATGTCCATGCACTCAAAGGTTGTGGAAGAGAACGTTAAAATGCAAGAGGAGCAACTTAGTATTAAAATTAGATCACTGTTGGTTGCGGGGACATCTCTCTCTGTAGCTAGCAAGCGATTGCAGGTAATCTTATATATATATATATTATGTGTGCTTGTTGAACTAATGCTTATTTTTCTCCCTCTTCTTTTTCATTGATACTTGAAAAATCATATTGTCTCTTAAGTATTCATGTTAATTCTAGTTGTTGTTGTTGTTGTTACTCAACTCAACTCAACTCAACGTAGCCTTATCCCAGTTGTTGTTGTTGTTATTATTATTATTATTATCACGATGCATGTAGTCAACATTGCAAACAAGGACTTACAGGAAAAAAATGGACTAGAACTTTACATTGGGGCCCAGGGCTTATTCATATAATTAAATGAATTTTTTTTCCATAAGTATTATTATTATATGGATACTTCATAAGTCACTAGAAAATACATACCGGCCTTTTACTACCAATGTGATTTTCTTACCCATATTTGGAGAAAAACTTAAATTCTTAAAAATGAAGGTAAGAGAAATATTTTTGAGTCTAAGAGCAGTCACTTTGTGAAAAAGAATGCCAAAGGTTAGGTCTGTCTCTAGTTTATCCCTTCCAGCACCTCACATTGACAGTACCAACACTGAGTAATGACCTTTCTTTAAGAGTTTGATTTTAGCTGGGAACTGTTTTATGTCATGTTAATTGTCAACACTTAAGGGTTCCAAGGGGTGTAGTATGTGGTGCTTTGCTTTATTTCTAACCTTATTATTCTTCAGGAAGTAGTTGAATTAATGTGTTTTTGAGGGATATGAGCTTCCATGTATAAGGTCGATGGTTGGAATTGTCCTTAAAAAACTTGACAACTGAAGTTGTGAATATTGAGGATTTTGTGGAGGCTTCTCTTTATGTTTTGTTTTAAAACTGGACCTTGTTCCCTTTTTATTGATGTTAGTGTTGTGCACATTTGATTTCATCTATAGATTGCTCTTATCTAGCCCCTAATAAAAAGCTAATCATCACTAGCAAATCCATCGCTTTGAATGCCGATAATTTCTATATATAGTTCATTATCATTTCCTCATTGTCTCTCATTTTTCATTTTTTTTTAGTGTAATTGCTAGAATTAGTATAGATTGCAATTGATGACAAATTATATGTAAAGGAATGATTGGAAGATTATTAAAGACATACAAGAAGGCTTGGGGTACTTAGAATAATACTCAAGTGAAGTGTGAAGACCTTGAAGGCGTTTCATCAAACTTACAATAGTACTCAAGCATCATAAGGCCAAGGAGAGCAAGCCAGAAGACCATAGAAGGTGTTTAGAACCCCTAGGTAAGGTCTATGCTAGCTTAGGGTTGAATTAAAATTGATTAAGTATCAAATAGATTGGCCTTGGGTACCCCGAGACACATTGTTTGACCAAAGCGTAAGTCGGTTGACCAATATTCCCTAGGGACTATGTTGGTCGACCAAAATGAGGGATGGTTGACCTATGTTTAACATGGACTAGGGGTTGGTCAACCTAAAATAAGTTGATCAAAGAGTCCCGGGGACCAAGTGTTGGTTGACCAATGTGAAAAAAAAACTAGCTGTTGGATTCCAGGCCTATATTTATGGGGAGGTTCTACTTGTTGCAAAAGATGGTGCATTTGTGAGAGATTAACATATATTATTTGTACATATTTGAGAGCACTTCAAGAGCTAAAACATCACATGTCTACATGCACAAAGCAGTGCCTCACTCTCACTCGGAAGGCTTGATGAAGGGATATCATATTTGGTAAATCTACATCCTTTAAGACAATAAGCGGTAATTTTCAACTTCTAAATTTGTGTATTTGAGGTCACACACTTACCTCTAGCACTGTCCTCACAACTCAAGGAGACTCTGGTTGATTAGGGATTCCTTCATCTACCATAGGAGGAGAGGAGAAATCCAAAGGTTCTAGGTGAACCAAGCTACTTGCACATCATCAAATGACCTAGACTTGAAATCCTAGTGTGGGATCACTAGATGGTTTGTTATCCAAATAGAGTGAAATTGACATAGGTTTTAGGTAAGCCGTAGAAATATAGGTAAATCCTTGTTAGGGTAAGTCTTTAATTAGGTAGGTTAGTATGTTAGCCTAGATACAAAACCACCACATGTAAAGGTTGTTCTGGTGATCCTTGAAACCTCACAATACTGAAAAATCTGGTGAGGAGCCGGTAGTGAATGCTTGTGAACTCGAATGAATTATTATCCTTATCAAATAATTGTGATATTGTGAAATTAATCAACCGAGTTTACTTGTGTAGACATAGTTATACCATTTGTGTGAAGTAAACTTTTATTGTGATTGGAAAAATTGTGATAGTAAGTAAATTGACTAATTGAGTTTGGTTGAGCTACAAAGGCTTATCACAAAGAAATAAAAAATGGTTTAGCTAAAATTGATGCAATTGACTGAAGGTTAAATCGATTAAGTAAAATCTAACTAAGCCTTATTAAAGAATTTAGAAGTCTTATTCATCCCCCCCTCCAGGCTATTCACAGTAGTTTGCGGGTTAGAATTTTTATATACTTTTTTGCCATAGCTTAATTGTATTTAATCTATTGTATGAGTTGAATGTTTGTGTGCTTGAATGAATGATTATCCTTATCAATCTAATTGTGATATTGTGAAATTAATCAATTGGGTTTAATTGTGTAGACGTAGATATACCATTTCTGTAAAATGAACATTTATTGTGATAGTAAGTAAATTGACTAAATGAGTTTACTTGAGCTGCAAAAGCCTATCACAAAGAAATTAAAAAGGGTTTAGCCCTAAAATTGAGCATGATTGACTTAAGGTTAAATCAAATAAGTAAAATCTACCTAAGACTTAGTAAAGAATTTAAATGTCCTATTCATTGCCCCTCTAGGATATTCAAAGTAGGTTGTGGGTTAGAATTTTTATACACTTTTGTGCCATAGAAATCTGATTATGCTTTAATACAGGAAGCAAATAGATTGCTTGCCGGAGAAAGGGGCTATGTTCATCTCAGAAACTTGCAGAAGTTGCTAAGAGTAAGGCAGCAATATATGGTGTCACAAGTTTCATTGCTCTATCCTGTCAAGGTCATGATAGGAGTTGCAGCTGAGCAAGAACTTGAATCATTTACCAACAGTAGTAGGGCAGGTAACATGCTAATTAATTTGAAACAAATGATGATTTGTCTGACATTGGACAGAAGTGAGGTGATATATATATATATATATATATATAGATATTATATAGGCTCGTGCAAGAAATTATGATGAAGAAAAGTTCTAAAAAAAAATCAAATTGGAAGTTATGGCAATCTGCTGTTACATTATTTGGATTTCATCATGAGTATTTAGGGCCATTCCATCAAGCTTTATCGTTAGGAAAATGCTATAACAAGGATGTCCTCCTTTATCATCAATGAGCTCTCGCCATATTTTGTACACTTACAACACAGAATTGATCTGCTGCTGTTTAACATTTGAGGAATCATTAGTAGGACATCTATCTAACTTGAAGCTCAAATTTAATTGCCTCTGGCTTCGTGTGCCTCTCCAAGTGGTCGTCAACATGATTAGGTGTGAAAGAAAGTTGTATATTGCACCCCCTTGGTGCTTTTTAATGAATTTATTGCTTATAAAAAAAAAGATGTGAAAGAAAGTTAAGGCTATAACCTATATGTGTAGTTATATGCCATTGGATGTGGAGAAGATTCTTTTTGCCCTTTTTGTGTGTGGGATCCACATGTGGTTCCCCTTGATAATGCCATTATTGATGATGGTCTAGGTTGGGCAGGATTAAAAAAGTTGACTTCTGAAACACTTTTATCCTTTACCTTCAAATAATTTGAAATCTAGTGCTCAAAACTAAGAAAGCTCAAAGTGGTGCCTGATGTTTAAGATTATCATTCCGAGTATAAAATATTTAAAATCAGATGCTGATGGTGTGGACTGTTTCTACATTCATCCCTTTATAATTCCATTTGGCAAAGTTTTTGTTTTGGACTTTGCATTGAGGAGCTATGCCCGATAGATTTCTAATATGATTGAATATTGGTTTTCCTTGTTGTGAAGCTCCAAGGGGTGTATATTGAGGAGAGGTTCCCTTTTTGCCATTTTTAATTGCTATAAAGGACTCATCCAAAAAAAGAAAGGAAAAAAAAAACTTTTAGAAAGGATAGGAATCAAAGTATTTTTGATCAAGTAGTCTTTGGATAAGGTTGTTTACAAGGACAGCACCTGATATTTTTCTGTTCCTCTAAAAATGATTAATAACTGTATAACATGATTTATGTGCCCCTTATTTCTATACAGATCCATTAGATATTTTTTTGGGTGAATATATTAGTTTAGTAATGTTGTATGATATTGACATTTACACAGCCTTTATGGATTGTTGCATATTTCGTTGGGCAAAAAAAAAAAAGAAAAAATTAAAAAAAAAAAAAAAACTGAAAGGTTTTAGTTTAGTAATGTTGCATTGTGGGTGTGTGCATGAGTGCACATTGATACAAGTTTCATGTTACTGTGCATTTTTTCTATTCTTTTTTTGAAATTAAAAAAAAAAAAAGAATTTTAGAGGTTGCCCTTGCATCACTATGTATCAATATACAAGCTATTTGGAAGAGTATTTTGGAATTTTTTTTAGGTTCATACTTTTCTTTGCAAGCTTTTTTTTTTTTTTGTTTTTTTCTTTTCTAATAAGTAAGTGGCCCTTGGGGGTGAGAGTTGAACCTCGGACCTTGGGGATATTACCCCCAGCCTCTTCCCAATTCATCCAACCCCAAGGGAATTTTCTTAACAAGCTTATTATCTTGCTCAGAAAGAATTTATGTCTAAAGCTTCCATCAAATTTTTTAGTTGTTTCTGACAATGATTCATACTTCTATTATGTTTTTCTATGTATCCACATTTCATACTCTTTGGTGAGTGGATATGTATACTAATGGTCTGATCTTGCTTCCTGTGTATCTTTAACACAGATGATATAGTTAGCCGTCTTGACCTGCAACCTTATGTTTTATTTGCTGCCTTATTGTCAAAAGCTTGGTACTAAAAGTTGTGCTTTCCTTTTCCTTTTTTTTTTGCTGCTTTTCCAGAAAATTCTGCTGGATCAAAACTTCTTGATCATGGATCCTTGACTATTTCAGGTCTGCATCTTACCATGCTCCCTTTTAAGAAGATGAGTTTTTTCACCGATAAGAATGAGGTTCAGAGATCTGCAACAGCCCTGGGATATGCCACACATGTGTGCTCTCTCTCTTGGCTTGACATAAATTATTAAGTAGCATATTCTTCTTGACAGTATTCTGTTTTAGTCGTTAAAGAACATCCAAAATCTGTTCTTTTGCCACTGATGCATCTCTAAATCCATTTGCTTTGAGAATCTACCTTTAAAACAACACAATATGTTGATTATATGTTTATCTGCACTGAAAAAAGGTTAGTGTTTGTTTCATTGTGTTACTGCTTTCCAATTCAGTTTAGGTTTCAAACGTTTTATTGGTTTGGTTAGCTTGCTGCTAAGCTAATTACATAAAAGATGACATATAATTGGCTGGTTTTTTTGCAGGCTATTTCACTTATTGCTTCCTTTTTAGAAGTTCCTTTGCGTTACCCTTTGCGATTGGGTGGTTCTCGATCTTATATTCATGACTATGCACCTTCGATTGAGCCTACATCTTCTGGGTTGACCTCAGATTCATCACTTTCTACAAATTTGAAGCCTATAGAATTTCCTCTCTTTTTAGAAGGTCAAGACACAACGAGGGAGGCGTATGCTGTATTCTTGCTAAACAAGGTGTGCTTTCTTTTCAAATGTTATATGGGGGTTCAGTTGTACTCATGAAACTGCAAGAAAAAGTAATAAGTTCAGAGCATGTGCTGCAGTTCTTTCAAGAGAACATAGTGCTATACTTTATTATTATGGTTTTTTCTCCCTTTTCTTTTCTTTCAGATTGTTTTGTGCATCAATAGTCGTAGGATTTAGGTTTTACAAACTTGGTTAGTAATTTATTTCCTTGGGTTTCTGGCTTTCATAAATGATTCAGATATTTGTACTCATCCAGAATTTGAATGACCAAAATAACAAGTTTGATACAAAAAATATTACAATTTTTTTTTTTGGGTTTCTAATTGCTGCCATTTATTTGCAAGTTTGATAAATAATTTACTTGTCATCAGATTGATTTTAAATAGATCTAAGTGGACTGGAGTGGCAACAGATATGTTAATGTGAGTCAAATGCTCAGTGCATTATTAAATGACTAGATGATAACCCGATGCTAATATTAGCATTGAGATTCTTTCTTCATCCGCATAAATTGAGAAATAATGATCAAGTTTTTTTTTTTTGATCTGGTAACGTCTTTTCTTTAGGCTTTAAGATTAATTTTTTTTTTTTGGGGTCACGGATCAAAATAAAAATGGGCAAACAACGAAAGAAAAAGTGGAGAGAGAACAAGAGAATCGAGAGATTTAGTGAGATAAAGTAGAAGGTGAGAAAAGTAGAAAGGGAAAGTAATGAGAGACTTACAAGTGAAACTATGGACAAAAATAGATTTCTAGAGAGAGAAAGTTAAGAGAAATTTAGAAAGAGAGGATAGAGAATGATAAAATTAGAGAGAGAGAGAGAGAGAGAGAGAGAGAGAGAGAGAGTTGAGGTTCGATCTTTGAAATGTTTTTGTAATTTATCTTTCTATTTTGTTGTTATTTGGTCATAATGGGTAGAGAGAGAAATGGATTAAGAGTAGAGACAGTAATGGAGGACAGGTTTATAAAGCAATCAAAACCGCACACTGCCATAGTTGTTAGCTCTCGCAAGGGTTGTTGTAATAGACAGGAAGGGTTGTAATTAGGGAGGGCAATCTACCCCTAAGAAGCACGGACACGGACACGGGACACGGACACGACACGACACGGACACGCCGACACGCAATTTTCCAAAAAAGTAGGACACGGACACGTCGGGGACACGTTGAATAAAATATATTTTATTTTTATTTATATAATAATATAATCAATTTTTATTTTCATATCAATCAAATTATGCATAAAAAAACAAAATTTCATGCAACATTTACAATTTATATTTTGAACATTACACACAGCAAATCAGCAAATTAACAAATCAGCAAACAATACACACAAATCACCAAATCACCAAATTTTCAGACATCAGTGAATCAAAAAATTTACAATTTATATATATATATATATATATTTGCAGAAAATCAGCAAAGTATGAAGGAATGGCACTCACATGAATTCAGGGAATCAATAAGCTTTGAGTTCCAGTTGGCCAAGAATGCGAAGAATTTCAGTCAGTGAATTGCTAGACTTGCAGTGAATCAACAAGCTTCAAAATAGATGGAAGAAAGAAGAAGATAAACTCACTGAATGACTGAAACATCGAGAAAAAATATATAATAAAGCAAAAGAGAAAAAAATTGAAAAATGAAACAGAAAAAATTATACAGAAATTGACAACGATGGACTGCCAAGGGGGAAAAAATTATACAGAATTTGTCAAAAATTATATATATATAGAGAGAGAGAGAGAGGAGAAGAAGAATTTATACAGAAAAAATTATACAGAATTTGTCAAAAATTATATATATACAGAGAGAGAGAGAGAGAGAGAGAGAGAGAGGAGAAGAAGAATTTATACAGAAAAAAGAAGAAGATAAACTCATTGAAACATAGAGAAAAAATATACAGTAAAGCAAAAGAGAAAAAAATTGAAAAATGAAACAGAAAAAATTATACAGAAATCGTCCAAGGGGGAAAAATTATACAGAAATTGACAAAAATTATATATATATATATAGAGAGAGAGAGATAGAGAGAAGAGAAGAAATTATACAGAAAAAAGGGGCGGAGAATAGAGTTTTACGTACCTGGGTTGGTGACTTCGACAACGATGGACTGTCACTCCTGTATAATCTGACCGGAGACTTCGACGGACTGCCGATGGACTACAATGACAACGACGGACTGCCGATGGACTACAATCACAAAGATGGACTGCCGATCGTAAGAAGAGGAGAAGAAATTAGACCGGAGACATCGATCGTAAGAAGAGGCAGAAGTTAGAGAATAGAGATGTACGTACCGGAGACTTCGACGACGGCGGAATGCGACGGCGACGAACTGCGACGGCGACAGCGACGGACTATGATGGCGACGGCGACGGAGGCGAGCGACGGAGGCCAGGGCTTTTCTCTCTTCTCTTCTCTTCGATCATAAGAAATGCCCGACCTTAGCATAAAGGATATAAAAATAAGTTTGTTAAATTACAAACTGACCCCGGTAGGTTTTAAAAATATTAAACGAGACCCCGTTTTTTTTATTCCAAATTACAAACCGACCCTCGCATGTCTGAACTTTCCCGCGCGTGTCCCGCCCGTGTCCTGGGACGTGTCCGGCCGTGTCCTGGGCGTGTCCTACATAAAAAATTAAAAAGAAACTGTTCAGATGATTCGGACACGTGTCCGACACGTGTCCGGCGCGTGTCCGAGCGTGTCCGTGTCCCAGACGTGTCGGACACCGATACGCTACCCAGATTGAAGTGTCCGTGCTTCCTAGATCTACCCTAATTGCTGAGGTAACCCACATTGCCCTACCTCCAATCGGATGGTATTGGAAGGGATCAAATGGGATAGTGGTTGCTTTGGGTAGAAATGTCACTATCTTGTCCTGCCCTAGTCACATGAGTCGTTTACTAAAATGCTCATTATTTTTCTTAGAATTTCTCGAGTATCCTTTGTCTATCTACCACCTTTGGGTCTCTCTCTCTCACCCACCCACCCACCCCCCATATATGCAACAGTAGTCCTTGCCCTTATTGCCCTTCCTTGTTAGAGATTCATTGTCATTTCTGTATTGCCTTATCCTTGCCTACCTGCATTATTCTCTTGATCTCTTATCAGTCTCTCTATATTGGAAAGTTTTGATATATATATATATATATATATATGAGAAAAGAGTATTGGTCATCCCAAGGGCTTAGACAACATGTTTTTTGAATCTCCGTCATATTGTTCATCTAATCATCTCATTAATTCTATGCCTTACTAGAACACAAATTTGTAAGGGGCAGTTTCGAGTATGAACTTCAAATAATCTAGTTGTTTTTTCAATAATCAATTATGGTTCATGCATTATTGATCCTTATTGTTTTTGTTGTTTTGGGCGATTAAAAAGAAATTCTAATCAACACAGGTTTAATGGTTGATAGGCAAGGTGTAGCGGGGGCAGTTTGAACAATAAAAATGAGTTTGAGGATGGGTTAAATTTGCAAAAGAAAAAGTTGCCTTGGGTTTAAGGGGGCAAGGATGGTAGGGTCTTTGGCAGGATGTCGTTCAAAAAGGAGGGTCACTTGTTATAAAACGTGGTATGTTAGGGATAGGCTTTTTCGGATCTCTTTGTTGGAACGAAATGTGTTTATTTGGAACATGATATGCTTATGGATTATATTTGTAATAATATCCATATGTACATATATATATATATATATATATATATATATATATATATACACCAGCAAAATCTAATTAACACAAATTTAATGGTCGGCACGCAAGGTGAAGTGGGGGTAGTTTGAAAAATAGAAATGGGTTTGAGGATGGGTCAAATTTGCAAAAGAAAAGGTTGCCTTGGTTTTATGGGGGCAAGGATGGTAGGGTCCTTGGCAGGATGTCATGCAGAAAGGAGGGTCACTTGTTATGGAACATGGTACGTTAGGGATAAGTTTTTCTGGATTGCTTTGTTGCAACAAAATGCGCTTATTCGAAACATGATATGCTTTTTGATTATATTTGTAATAATATCTGTATGTACACCAGAAAAACTTCAACGAATCCAAGCTATTATAAAATAAAATTCTAATGATGTGTTTATGTATTTTCTTGTATGTTGTATGATATTTTTGGGACTTCCAATATTTTAGTCTGAAACGCTAACTCTTGCGTTCTAAATCACTAATAATCTATGTTTTGGATCATGCGATTCCAATTCGCAATTCGCAATTCGCTAGATTGAGAACAAATTATGGTAACTATGATCTTATCTCAAGTATGACCTGTTGGCATCCTTGGCTTTAATGGCGGCTCATGGTAGAGAGAGAGTGAATGATGATCTTGTCTTTTTGAATTTGTTTGAACTTTCTTTAGAAAATCCTTATTAAATATGGGGGTAAAATTATTGTAGTGCAATATCTGTTAACACTATCTTCATGTTGAGTTTAACCCTTTAACTATGAAGGTTAGTGTAATTTTTGAAAAGATAGAGGAGGCTAAGCCTAACCTCAGGAAAAGTTGGTGTGAATTACTCTATTTTCCAACATTACCTCAGCAGCCAAATTAATTTAGGTTTTGTTTTTGTTTCCAAATCGTTGGATGTGTTTTAATACTATGTCGGGAGTAATTGTTGGCCTTTTATCCTGTCCTTTATTTCATGACACGAGCATAGAGGTTAGTTGTTCATGTGGGGGATTATTGTTCTCGATATTTGTCACTCTTTTTAAACTGCCTAATGCTCCCCACATCATTAAATCAGATAAAATGGTAAAAATTTCCTTCTGGAATCATTATTACAAACTGTTGAGATCCTTTTAGCCAATAATTTTGAGAATGGCTCGAATGTCTTCATCCATAGTCAGTGGCTTTTTGATCCCTTATAGGTATGAGTGTTCAAAAGGCAAATATGTTTGATAAGTTTGAAATTTAAAAATGGTTGTTAGATAACCTGTAGCTCTGACCCCCTCACTCATACATGCCCCCCCCCCCCCCCCCCCCCCCCCTATTTGAACATTATATACTAACAGAATGAACTCCCTTGGGGATTGGAGTGCAAACAAATAGACATAATGGGGGAACAAACAAATGCATATTAGCTGATTTGAACCCAGAAAATTTCAAAACAATAGTTTTGATACCATGTTAGACAACTACTTGCTCCAAAAACTTAAGGTATTAAGGAATCAGCTCAACAAAGTGTATCAAACTCTCACAATGGTTTTTTAGTTGCTTCTGAGGTATGTGTCAGTAGTTTTCTGTACCTTGTTTTGGGTGACTTATGAGAAAATCAGCAGTAAAGTTGCTTTCAGTTTCATTATGTGTAATGGTTTATGAAAGTCTAGCCTTGGAACTTTGTCAAAAGCTCCTTTTTGCAGGCGAAAGAGGATTGGGTCCTTTTCTTTCCCACTGTTGTTGTTGTTGTTTTTTTTTTTAAATTTTTTGTGTTTTTTGGGGGTGGGGGGTTGTTAGTGCATGATGTTACTTTTATGATTTGAATAAATCATTAAGATTTTCTTGGTGATAATGGTTTTGTATTTTCTTTGAAATTCCTGTTGTGTAAATTGAATTCTCTTATATGGCCTCATCACTATCTTATATACCTTTTGAAGAAGCTTTAATGTTTTCTTCCCTTTTTTCCCCTTCTTCCCTTTTTACCCCATGATTTGTAGGATCTTGAGCAGCTTTTGAATTTCATTGGCATCAACAGTTTAGGGCCACGCCATGTATTAGCTAATTTGAAGGAGCTTATAAGGACGATCCTTTCTCCAGAATATGTACATTCGTGATACAAGTTTCCAATATTGTTTGTAAGTTTTGTAAATGAATTATTTGTATTTTTACATGGGTGCAAATTTTTTAATGGAGCACCTTGCTATAAACCCTTGTTGGTGTTTCTTGAGTAATGCAAAATATGCTTAATACGAATTTATACAGAAACATTTTTTTTCCTATGTGGAGTCTATTGTACAATGTTTTTATTTATACTTGATAATTTGATTGAAAAGCATGATGCATGACCAAGGATATAGTTAGATATTGGAAACTTGATTGTGGCATACAAACTCTATAAATTTGTGAGAGTTTATTTTTTATTATTTTTATTATATCAAAGAAGAGAATATAGAAACGAAGAGCCTAATCATCAATGAACGTGTGTATATGTATGCATATAGCTATGGATACATACAAACATATACGTGCACACGTACATGATAATTTTATCAAAGGTTTGATGCATGATATTGAAAACTGGATTGTGTTGTGCAAGTACTGATAAATATGCATACATACAAACATATACGTGCACACGTACATGATAATTTTATCAAAAGTTTGATGCATGATATTGAAAACTGGATTGTGTTGTGCAAGTACTGATAAATCACTAACTCATCTAAAAACTTAAGTTGATAGAGAAGGTGTAACTTTATTATTATATTCTCTAACACGCCTTTCTCACATGTGGCCAATTTGAACCTACACGTGTCAAATCATATTTTTAAGGTGATGGTGAGGTTTGAAGCCATGACATTTTGCCTGCTCTCTTACCATGATAAATCACTAACTTTTCTAAAAGCTTAAGCTGATAAAAAGGATGTAACTTTATTATTATATTCTCTAACAAGTACGATATGCAATTTATGACAATTAATTCTTATTCTTTTAGAGCAGAGGCTATATACAAAAGTCTTATTTGTGCTGACCCCACCCACTGACATATTATAGCATGTCTAGTGAAACATATAACTTTTTCTGGGAAAACTTGGTTGCTGTATCAATTCTTGAATCTCCTTATGGAATATATTTCTTCCTTGCTTAAGTTCAATCTTACGTGGCAGAGCCTCTTCTAAAGAAGTGCTTTGTACTGTGTTGAATAAAACACTCCAACACTTCATCAGACTAGGACACCTTTTAAATATTTGTATAGAAATAAAATTACGAGAGTATTGGTATGCATAGCATAAAACCACTCAATTTATGTACATCTTACTTGTTGGGCTTCATCTTTCAAGTTATGCAATTGTTTGTGTAGAACTTTTGATAATTTTATTAAAAGTATGTATTTGTCTTGGATTATATAGTTCTTTATTATAATGAACAATATATATGTTTCTGTGCCTTCCCCTTGAACATGTAATGCATGTTGCTTTTTAGGAATTTTTTGCTAGCCTATTCATGTAGAATCCATACTATGTAGGCGGGTGGTTGAACTGTTTGCCTTTTCAGAAATTTGTTTTAGCATTTTTTTTTTTGATAAGTAAAGATGTATATAAATGGTGCCCAAGGGAGGTAAACCCATTACAAGGGACTTAAAGACCCCAAAAATCAACTGAGACAGCATTTAAAGGAAGCCTTTTGGCCCCCCAAAAAATAGAAGTCTTTAAACGAAGAGGTAGATTGCTCTTCTCCTTAAAAGATATGCCTATTTCTTTCTTTCCAGATGCACTACATAAGGCAAATGGCACAAGCCTCCAGATCTTCTTAGTGTCCTTCCGAACAATGCACCCAAAGCAAGCAAGGAGATCTTTCATTGAGTCTGGCATAACCGAGGCAAAATAAAAAATAGCCAACACAATGTTTCAACAATCGCAAGAAACGGGATAGTGAATGAGCACATGGGCTACCCCTTCCCCCGCTAGCTTGCAGAGATAGCATCTACTAGGCATATGGAAATCTTTCTTCTTTAGGTTGTCAATCGTCAAGATGGCCTTCCAAGAGGCCTCCCAAGCGAAGAAAACAGCTTTGGGGGGAGCTCCTAAATGCCAAATGATGGACCAAGGGAACTGAGGGCATCCTTGGTTAGACAGACTCTCGTAGAAGGATTTGACTGAGAAAGATCATGAGGTCGGCTTCCAAATTAACGAGTCTTCCCTATCCTCCCTCACCTGGAATTTTTGGATATGGGACAAAAGGCACCCACCTCCTCCAACTCCCAATCTAAGAAATTTCTCCTGAAGGTAGGACCCCACACCACTGTATTCCCAAACTTGTCATAACGCTCCTCACCCAAGCTCTTTTGTTAGTAGCTAAGGTAAAAAGGGAAGGGAACATCTCTCTCAAAAGCCTGTCCCCACACCAAACATCTTCTCAGAATCTAACACGGGAACCCACTCCCACCTCAAACCTGGTAAAATCACAGAACTCACTTCCCTCCCCCCGAATGGAATCCCATAAGCTGCAACCTTTAGGCCCCTCCACCCTACCCGAAACCCAACCCCCCTCCACACTCCCATACTTAGAAGCAATAACCTCTCTCCATATCTCACTGCCTTCCACCCCAAATCTCCATGACCACTTACTAAGAAGCATCTTATTGGAATGCACAAATCTTAATTTCCATTTATATTTATTTAGAATTTTAGAATATGTTGAATCTGGTTTTCTTAGCCATGGTAATGCAAACTAGCTCTTGGTAGCATTGCCCTTGAGAAAATAGAGAATATCAACTTTTACCAGTTATCCCTGAGAGAGCCATTAAATAAACAATGGAGGGGTAGCCCCTACATTGTTATTTCACGACTCTTGTCACTCTAATGTCTAACTCTTTGATCTCCTAAAAACATGCCAATTGGTTTTAAGTTTTTAACTAGTCTTCAAGAGGACAATAGTGTTTGAGACTCTAGTTATCATGAATGCAACCATAGAAATGGAATAACTAAACCTTTGCCAAAACTTGTGGCCTTGCAGTCCCAAACAGAATTTAAGTGAAAGTCATTGCGAGAAAGTTGGTGTCCAAGCCCTAACTAAGTTCTTTCTTGGCTGTCTTTTATCATCAAATTATTAGATGATAGATGATGAAATTTGAATCTTGTCATTGCTTCATAAATTTATGAAGTCCTTAATAATACCCAAAAAGCGAAAAGAAAAATATTTTTTCTATTTTTGTTTATTTATTTATTATTTTGGCCCAATGCCTGGGCTACACAATAGGGAGTAACCCTCTCTTTACTCATAGCCTATTCCAATCTGAATGAAGGCGTGATTCAATTTCCTGTGAAGAATTGCCCGAGGGAGGCGAAACCCATATACAAAAAAAGGGGGCAACCACAAAAACTAATGCCTAATATCCCCCAAGAATTCTACGGAAGTGTCTAAATACATAGGAGTAGCCTCCTTAACCCAAAAAAATAGAAGTCTTAGAAGGCTATTTTTAAATAAGTAGGGGATTGTTCCCTTCCTAAAAAATTCTCTTGTTTCTTTCTCTCCAAAGACAGCACACCAAGTAATGAGGAGTCATATTCCATTCCATTCTAGCCTCTTTTCTTGGCTATCACACCTCCATCCTTCAAAAACCTCTCTAATAGATGGAAGCATAACCCAACTACATCCAAACGGCACAAAAATCAAGCTCCAAGTGTCCCTTGCAAAGAACAATGGATAAGAAGGTGATCAACTATTTTTGCAGTGCCTTTGCATAAACAACATCAGTTAACCAATTGAAATCCTCTCCGACAATGACTGTTCATGGTTAGTATCGTTCCTCAAGCAGCCGTCCAGGAAAAAAAACAACTTTAGAAAGCACCCGAGAATGACAAATCAACTGTCAAGGGAAAGTAGCCTCATGTCTATTTGTTAACTCCTTGTAGAAAGATCGAACTGTGAGTTTCTTATGAGTATTTTAAGTCCATACCGTCAAATTGTCCTTGCCTTAGTTTAAATCTACTAAGGATTTCCCTTGAAGTCCACTAACCCTCCCGATTTCCAATCATAAAAATCTCTACGGAATCTGGGGCTTCAAACTAAATCTCCACCCACCTTAGCCACATAATCCATAACAAGAGCATTCCCATCAGAAACTAGGCTAAAAAGACACGAAAACTATTCTTCCAAAGTTTGGTCACTGCACCACACGTCTTTCCAAAATTTTACACTTGAACTCTTCCCCACTTCAATTTGAATATGAGGTAGAAAGGCCTCCATTCACCTTCTGATATATTTCCAAACCCGCATCCATGAGCCTCCACTATATCCCTTGAGAACCAACCCCCCTTGCAACACCATATTTAGTGGCAACCCACATCCCTCCACGTAGCCTAAATTTCCACTGTGAATTTCCTTAGTCACTTCCCCAACAAGGCCCTCCTAAACATTCTCAAATCTTTGAACCCTAAACCATCCTCATGAATAGGAAGCTTCTCCTTGCCCCAACTCACTAGATGCATCTTCCTCTCGCCACCCTCCTTACCCTTCCACAGAAAATATCTCAGAAGCTTCTCTAATTTTTGCATCACTGAAAAATCTTTATGAGAGTCATTTTGCCTCATTTCGAAAGATATTGTTTCTTTCATCCTGCCAAACGATATTGGAATCTCTCCACCATTCAGATCTCACTAAAGCACCTAAAGGCAAACCCAAATAAGTCACATGCAAATACCCCACTCCACAACCCAAACCCCAAGACCACTCCTCGATCTCCCTCACCTCCCCAAGGAACCCAACACGGATTAAATCACTCTTTAACAAGTTTATCCTCATGCCCGAAACTGCCTTAAAACAAAATAAAACAATACAGAAAGCAAAGCTGTCTTTCCTCCGCATCACAAAAAACAACAGTATCATTTGTGAACGAGAGATGCAAAATGTGCACTCTCCTTCCACATCCATCCCCCGCCTAAAACCCCTTCAATAGTCCCGCTTCCACTGCCTTGACCAACTCTGATTCGATTTCCTGTATTTGGTATGGCTATCAAGAGGCTTTACTAACTAAAGCTAGTTGACACATTCAATGTACACACACACACACACACACACACACACTCGTATACTTCCAACAATGAATTTTGTCTACTTTCTCAATCAATTCCTTCAACAGTGATCATCCAGACATTCTGATGTTTCTCTTAAATGAGTCCAAGGGATTGTACGTATGCTAGTCACATGATCAAATTAACCTAAATGAGAACTCATTTACATCATTCTGCTTGTAATGTCTAGATTATTTAGATAGTACCTGACTTGCTTAAGTTTTAATGTTACAATCAAAGACCATCATCATTAATTAGATATTCAGTTACCTTTTCTCACAACAATTACAACTTTTTGCTTATTTCATATTCAAAATTTAATTAAACACACTGCTTCTAATGCTAATTATATATATTTTTTGAAAACAAACTGGTGAATGAATTATGCATAATAAAAGGAAATTACAGAGTCGGACATTTTACCATTGCTGCAAGCAATGACCCATAATAAAGATGTGTAATAGCTTCCAAAAAATTTGGCAGCAACCGTTATTTTTATTCATTGTCAAGAAGACATTGCTGAAAAATCAAACATGGACGAGGACTCACCCACTACAATATCTTAGAAACAGTAGCCTGCAAAATGAAGAAAAAAATTGGGCTGTCCTCAATGGTGGCATTCTGGTGGTGGTGGTGTTGGGTACCTATATTTGTCAGTGCAGTAATCGTAGGTCATTCATTTTTGCTTCACATGATGATAGGTTTTTACTTGATTGGGGGTTAGCTTCCAATATTGCTCTTTGTTCCACCAGAATTTAGAAGAGCAACAAGATTTGGGGGTCCGGCTATCATAGGGGCATCCATCAATGGCAAAGCTTCGGATATGAGCTCTGAACGGCGCAAGCTTCCAGTTAATTTTAGTCCGGCCGTTGTCTTTGGTCCGAGGCTCTCCATTCCATATACTTTGCCTCTTACCTGCATTGGTTTTGTAGGGTAGCCAACTCCTATATTTGTATTGTTCTTGAAAACCCTAATGGGGACTTTGTCAATAAAGAACCTGTAAAAGCAACAGTTATGAGAAATGAAAACAAGTTAATATTTCATGGACTGTAATATAGTAAATACAAGAATTATCATGTGTTATTTGTTAGAGCCATAAACTTGGTTGTCCTAGGCAGGCGCGCAGGAAGCAAAACAAAGAAAAACACACCTGCGGAGTCATTTCCTGGTAGCTTTATGCTCATTCCAAAGAACCCAGATCCATAACTCAACTTGGATTTAATTCCAGACCCTGATTATCATAAATCATTGTCAATATGTATACACACACCCACACGCACATACAAACACACACATAAGAATCCATGAGAGAAAAACAAAGAAATGGGATGCATAAGTGAGATGACCGGAAGAATGGTCGAGGGAGAGCTGAACTTCTCTGCCTTGTCTTGAAGACTTGACATGATCAGATCCCCATGAAACCTTATAGTTTTCGTTGAACCTTGGAAGCAGCACTTCGCTTGCAAAAACTTCTGCAATGGGAATTAAAGACAAAGAAACTTAATATATGCAATCCCATTGCATAAACAAATTTTGTAACTTTTGCTTCGCAATTCTACTTAACTAAGCTCTCTGTCCTTCTCAATTTTTTATTCTAAGAAATGCATCTTAAATGTTGTGATAATATTATATTGACTACACATTAAATTTATGCAACTAATTTAATACTATCACATTATTTAAAATAATTTTTTTATAAAGCATAACATTACTCATAATAAAATCATACACGAATACATATAAAAACTTTCGTGCATTAGCGTTAACACATTAATATTAATACTATATTTAAAAAGATGAAATTTGGATTTGAAAACCAGATTTAAGTTGCTTGGAATTAAGTGAAATTTAAAATGAGACCATATTTTCAAAGAAGATTTTACCCATTTGAATTCTGTCAAAACTGGCCGGATTTTATTAAATTTGAATTTTCTTAAAAGGATACAAATATTTACATGATAATACCTTTCATCTTCTCACTTCTAATATCTCCAATCTTCTATTAAAATAGAAAGACAATGATATACAAAATTATTTTTTCAATTCATTTTCTGTTACAAACACAAAAAAGAAACTTATTTTTATTTAAATTCTAATTTCTTTCAAAAAAACAAAATTAATTTCAGATCCTTCCTTTCTTTATCCATTTTCAAATTTTATTTTTAAAAATCGTAAATATAAGCTCTATTTTTAAAAATTTATGTGATTGGGTTTTAGTCTTTTAGATGAAAATCTGTGGAGCTGAAAAGCCCGAAAGTCGAGAGATGAAAAGGCAAGATAGTGTATCATCACTTTCCTTCATTGTGAAGGAAGGAAAGAAAGGTTACAGGAAAAGATGAGACAAATTTTATATATATATATATATATATATATATATATATATTACACACACACAAACATCGCTAACTTGTGTAAAAGTGATTATTTTCCCTTATATCTGGGTTTTGCTTGCACAGGTATCTCCACAGTTCTGTTTTAACAACCCTTTAGATTCCTCTTCAGTGTCTTGATTTTCAACCTCTTACTGTGATGATCCAAGCCATACGTAGCATGTGACAGTTCTAAACGTTGGTTGTTACTTCTGTGGCATGATCTGATTTATCTGTGCCTTAATTTTTTATTTGTATTTTTTGAATTCCTCCTATTTACTTATATATATTGTTATCTGGTTTTGATTGGTTTGGTAATAGATCAATTAATAGTAATTTTTATGATATAATTGAGATTCATAGCTGCCTTTTTTTTTTTTCTTCCTATGATGATCGATGAATTAAGTTTCAATTTTGGCATTCCTTACTCATCTCAAGCGAACTACGCTGTTGATTTTGAATTCCTTATATATTTGTCACCATTCTCATAATTAATCTTGGCTTTAAATGTTCACGGTTAACTTGGTACTAAAACTGAGGTTCACGCATTGATTTCTTGTTTGGCACGCTATGTTCATGTTTGAGGGAGTCATTCAGTAAGCTTGCTTATATTATTACTGTGATGATCTTGGCTTTAAAATCTCAATATATGCTTTATACACTGTATTACTGCATGTGATGATCTTGGCCATGTGTAAAAAGTGATTCTATACCTCTAACGCTCTACTGTGTTTGATGATCCAAGCCTGTATGTTTTTATCTTGATATATGCTATATACACTCAACCCTCTTATAATTAATAATTAATTGACATGGAAGATTGAAAATTTATCAATTATTAATTATTAATTTTTCTAATATTTTCATAAACCAATTAGTGTTTTTTACATGTAAATAAGATCTTATATGAAACTTTTGAATGACATTTTAGTTTTTAATAAAAAAAAAAGTGCATGTAATACTGAATTTAAGACTAAAAGGACTCCTAAGATGTTGAGTTGAACTTAATCGTTTGCTACTTGGAAAAAGAACTCATAGCCCATTCAATCCTTAAGCTTTTTTAGAATATATATAAATCATTAAAAAATATTTACCAAACATTAAATAATTTAAAAGCACTTCATTTATTTGTACCCTACTTACCTCTTCAAACCTTGCCTTGACAAGTCAATGGTGGGTAGAAACATGAAGATTAAAGCAGTAGTCCAGGGTCCCACAAGGGATAGTGGGATAACTTTACCCCTAGACCTCTACTGTAAGTCATTTCTTAAGCTTTTACAAGCATTTTTTACATTTGCTTGCTAGAGTTATCAAAATCAGAGCACTCCAGAGTCCTCATTACTGGTAAAGTGAAATATATATATATATATATATATATATATAATTTTTTTTTTTTTGGCAATCTTGATTTTTGGGTTAGATTCTGATTAGTGTGCATAGATACATACAATGGTCACTTCTGTAAAAAGTGATTATTTTTCCCCTATATCTGGGTTTTGTTTGCGCAGATATCTCCATTGTTCAGATTTAACAGCTCTTTACTTTCCACTTCACTGTCGTGATTTTTTACCTCTTACTGTGATGATCCCGCCATGTGTAAATAGTGATTTTCTGCAACTACCGTGTTAGATGATCCAATCCATACTAGCATGTGACAGTTCTATATGTTGGATGTCACTTCTGTGTGGCTTGATCTGATTTTTGCTATTTTGTGCCTTAAATCTTGTTTGAATTCCTCTTATTTATTTTTTCTTTCTGTTTGTGACCATTTGTTTGGTTATAGATCAATAACAATTTTTATGATGTAATTGAGATTGATACATGCCTTTTTCTTTGTGATGAATTAAGTTTGTTATAGCTTGAATTTTGGAATTTATGTCTCTCTTATTTTTTCGACCATCTTAAGCAAACTACTCTCTTGATTTTGAATTCCTTGTATATTTGTTACCATTCTCTTAATTAAGCTTCCCTTCAAAACGTTGACAACTCTTAATTTCAATACTAACTGGGTATCTATTTGCCTTAACATTTTGCATGTACTAACACTGGGGTTCACACATTGATTTCTTGTTTGGCATACCATGTTCAAGCTTGATGGAGTTGATTTATCAGATCACTCAGTAAGCTTGCTTAAATAATTACCCCCCCGGAAGCTCAAAATCCAAATAATAAATTATTAAATAAATGAAATAAACAAAAGTCTCGCAACCTTTTAATTCCCATGTTATGGTTGCTTTTTATTTGTACAGATGGAAGGACGAAAATGGGAAGAATTGAATATGGATTGTTTGGTGAATGTGTTTGGGAGAGTGGGACTGGAATCTCTGTTATTGGATGTTCCTTCTGTTTGCAAATCCTGGTACAAAGCGGCTCTAGATCCTCGGTGCTGGAAACAGCTCATTTTCCCTAAGTTCAACCCTGATTCATGGTATGGCTATGATGATCCGATGATATATAGATTAATGGATCAATATCAAGTAAAGGGAGAATTCCCTGTCACTGCATTCATTAAGTTTGTAGTCAATCGTAGCCGTGGATCTGCAACTCAGCTTGTGTTTCGTTGCTGCTGCACCGAGGAGGCATTGATTTATGTTGCTGATGAGTAAGTTTGTCTAACCGAGCTACATTTAATTGGTTTTTGCAGATAAAGGGCAAGTTTGAGAAGAAAAAAGAAGCATTATCTGCACTTCACTTTTAGTGTCTTGTGAGTACCTAGAAAACTAACAAGCATGATGTGTAGTGTGAGAGAAGAAACAAATGAAAAAACCCAAAATTAAAATCAAGAAATTTACCTGTTGTAGTTTATTAATTTCTAAATATTTCCCAAAGATTTTCATGCTTAATTAAAAATGGTCAAATGATTCTTGCATGATGCTGCGTCCTTCTATTTTCTAAAATTGCATAGTTTGGTCCGACTTACTTTTGATACTTCCCAACTAAATTTGAAGAAGTTAAGCAGCTTTTTTGAACTGTCAACAACAATGTTTAAGGTGGCTGATTTTCTAACGCATGAAAATCTGGCCCAATGGCCCTAATCATCCCCATCATGATTTAATGGGGCCACACCGACTTAGATTTGCTAAGTACACTTCAGTCTAAGATGGGATTCTTACTTCCCAACTAGACTCAGTTCGGTCTGAAACCAATTAAAGGGCGATTGGCTTAGGTTATTGAGGGAGCATTGGTTCATGGCAGTCTTCTCAAATATCCCCATGGATGGGACATTTGATCAAGAAAAAAAGGATGGCTTTATTAGTTGCAAAGAAGAGAGCCGAGTCCTTTGAACTGCAGTCTGCCAATGAGAGGTGGAAGTAGGTCTTCTTCCTTGAGAGAAGAAGCGTTCTCTTTGATCTTTATTTTCCATCTCCGGAAAGGGTAGTGGACAAAGAAGGAAGGGTAGAACCTCATTTTATAAGCTCAGTTAAACCTATCCTCTGAATTCATTCTACTGTTGGGTAAATTTCCATAATGAATTCTTCACTGTACTAATCAGTTTATTGTTTTTTTTATTACTTTCTTTACTTATTAACCTATAAAATATTGATTTAATAATGGATATTCATATATACAAAGTTCTTTTAAAGGAAAATGTATTGAATGCAACTTTCTGAATAGTTTTATCTATTGGTAATTTTTTTTCTCTCCAGGTGTCCTGCCTTGAAGATTTTGGTACTACCTGATGGTCTAAGCCATGAAATTATGTTGAAGTTTCCAAGCCTTTTAAGTAAGTGGAAAAATTTGGAGCAGTTAAGACTTGGAAGCAGCTTTAATATGCAAGAAATTCTTGCCCAGATCAACCTTCACTGCAATAATTTTGTTGGGCTAGCTGTTCCAAGGGGCTGCATTGGGAAGGAAGAAACATCGGCCATTGTCACCTTATTGCCAAACTTGAAGTATTTGTTTCTGAGGCATACAGACCTTGAACGGGAGAATCTAGTAGTGATTTTGGAAGGCTGCAAACAACTTGTGCATTTTGATGTTAGGGACTGCACTGGTTTTGAGGAGGGTGATGATGAGATAAAAAAACTCGCTTCTCATATTAGGACATTCAAGGATGAGGGTGCAAATTATTATGATGATTACATGGAAACCATTACTTCTCGCGATGCATGCCTCTTTGATGATGAGTACTGCTCTGATTAAGGTTGGTTCATTACTTGAAATTGCTTGGGATTGTTAGCCCAGAGCTGGTTTGACAAGATTGCCTCTGTTTGTTTCTATTATATGAATGAATTATAGAGAGGGACTGGTGTGGTATGCTCCCTTCTTTAAAGTATACATACAGGCTTTGTCCTAATCAACTGTTCTTAGTTGTTTGTATGGTTTGTTGTGTCATCCTTGTGCTTGTAAACCTTTTGTTAAATTATATATGCATGGTGTACAATTTTAATTGACAATTTTATCGTTTATTAATTGGGTTGTTTAAGGAACTTCAAAGGGCACACTTTTGGTTTGGGATTCACATCTCTTGTCAAAGTTTTCTCTAGGTCTGGTTTGCATGGGAAACAAAAAAAAAAAACCAGATGGGGTGGTAGTTTGTTACTTTTTTTTTTTGTTGATACTATTGTTGTTCTGATCTCCTATTTTAGGGTGTTTTAGGGCATCTCCGGCCGTGAACCACACTCAGAAATTTGAGTCAAATTTTTAAAAAAAAGTCTCTCCAACAGTAGATTCATAATTATATCAAATTCATTTTTATTTAAACTTATACAAATTATTTTTATTCAAACTCACACCCAAATCTGCAAAATTTTATTTATAGACTCAAATTTATAATAGTTACAAACTATTGTTGAACTGTTGAAGAACGTCAAAATCAAACGAGGCTTTTATTCAAATTTGAGTTATGAACTTGGTGATTTTTTGTGACCCTACTTGTTCATAATTTCATTTGCAGTAGTTTGGTATCTACCGCTGGCCACAAGGATTTGTTAATTGAAATTGCTTGGGATTGTTAGCCTAGATCAATTGGTTTGAGAAGATAACATGTGTTTTTATCATATATAATTACTTTTTGTGATTTGTTATGTAATCCTTTTGCTTTAAAAAATGTTAGACATAATGATTTTTCTCATTTTATTTTCTTACTCTTACAGCTTATTTTTAAGTTTTGGGACGAAAAGGAAAAAAAGAAGAGAGAATTTAAAATAGAACAGTAAAGAGAAAAATAGAATAGAAAGGCTTTTTATCTTTGCATTATTTGAAAGTTTAGGAGGAAAATCATTATTTTTTTTATTTGAATAATCAATAGAAAAGAAAAGAGATGAAAGCAAATAATATAATTTGACAATTTTATATTTTTTCATTCAACAATTTTTTTATTCACATGGATCCCACAAAAATAACAAATTACAATGCTAGTAACATCATGCTACCATCCCATTGGATTTTTTTCCCAACTGAAGCTCTATTTTCTGCTCTTAAACTCATCAAAGCAACTGAATTATCACATTTCTTCTATGTATTAATACATCATTTCAAATAAATGGTAAGAAATCCCAACATAAGAATCCACAAAATGATCAAACGAATGAACTTTCACATAAAGAATATGAACTAGAATAATGGTAGATTACATGGTAAATGGAACTTCTTTCATGATGGAAGTCATAATGAATGTTCTTCTTTCAATGCTAACATATGATCTGGTATTGGGGGTGCAAAACCCCACTTAATGAGCAAAAATAAGAACAAGTGCAGCCGTGCTTAACATGCCCAGTAAAGCACACAAAAAGATTGTAGATAACGAAACCAAAAAGCCAAGCACCTGTAATTGAACAAATACATTATCATGTATGCTTCTTGAAATCCTTGCCTTGCCAAGAACATGTCAAAGACGAGCTCAAGCTGGTAACTGGAGCTTCATGTTATTCTTCCAGCTGCAAACCATTACAATGGAGTGAGTTATGTTTTATGCAAAGATCAACATATGTTTGCATTTAGTTTTAGAATACAAAAACATTTACCTTTGGAAGTAATAATAGAAGAAATCAGCATAAAGCAATGTCTGCACAAGCCCTGATATCCAAGCTGCAATAACAGACCCATCCATAGAAGAGGTTAATATTGAGGAGCACGATTAAGAAATATGAATATGTACATCCCCAGACCCCGTAGTGAGGGGAGCCTCATGCACTGGTCTAACCCAATATGTGTAAATGCACATACACATGCTATCAAAATGCATGCATGCGCACACACAAATACAGAGAGAGAGAGAGAGAGAGAGAGAGAGAGTCACATACTTATCCAATGGACATAGTGTGGCTCAGTGAAGTAGCGATAAATCCAGTTCAAAATGTACAATGCTCGGTACCCACTGCAGTAAGGCAGATAATATTGTCAAATTCTATATCGCATTCTGCGACTAATAACTTTTACAAATGATCCACTTCAGTAGACATAATATGAAAGTCCATAAAGAGGTACCAAATATGCGGTAATTCAAAAATTGTTTCAGATTCACAGAACTCAACCATCTATTTTAATTTTCAATTAACAGTTTCAAAGGACTTCAAAGCACATTACAAATAAATGTCACGATAGGCTATATGTGTGTGACAGTTTGTATTGGCATAGACACAGATACGGGGCACAAATATAATATTAAAATAACAAAATCATTAAGTAAACTAAGAGTTTAAGAACTTCTTCATTTAGCAATCAGCATCCTCAATCAGCATCCTCGATTAAAGTGTTAAAACAAAGTTACTAACTATTACATAGAACATTTTTTTTTATCGGAAAAAAGTGTTATCATATCAAAGGAGCCCGAGAAGGGCTAGCCCATAATTACAAAAGAAAGGGATTGGCTACAATAATTAAAGCCTAAGATTCTCCAAAAAATCTATGAACTTTACAGAATAAACAGGGTATTCTTCTATAATCTAAAAAAACAAAGTTTTCAAAAAAGTATCTTTCATCTTCCATGGGGGTGCTTCCACCGCATCAAAGACTCCTATTTCTCTCCAACCCTAAGCACCACATGAGGCAAATGGAGGCCATTTTTCAAGAAATTTTCAATTCCTTTCTAATTTTGTTACACTTCCAACACAGAAAAAGACGCTTCACTTTTGTTGGCATGACCCATGAACAACCAAAAATAGTGAATAGTATCTTTCATCTTACATAGAACATATATAACCAACAAAACAGAGAAGAGGAGAAAATGATGGAAAAAATCCAGGAAAAAGAAAACATGTACTAATATATCCTATGTTTTCAAAATGCGTTTGAAATTGAGAAAAAAATAAAAAATTTGGACACTTTTTTGTGTGTGTTTGATATGTGTCTGGAAAGTGTCCGAT
Source organism: Nyssa sinensis (assembly GCA_008638375.1). Lineage (NCBI taxonomy): Eukaryota > Viridiplantae > Streptophyta > Magnoliopsida > Cornales > Nyssaceae > Nyssa > Nyssa sinensis. Next base: position 8,329,308 of record CM018045.1, read on the forward strand.
AGTGTTGGAGTTCGACATGAACATGTGAGTCAAAATAAAGTATTCGTGCTTCATAGGAAAAAAGAAAAGAAATTACAAACAGGGAATCCAAGAGTTGCATAATACACACACCAATGTCCCACCCGGGACGTGAACCCTGCACCTCCCCTTTTGGGAGTGGTAGGAGCCACTCAAGCTAACAGCTGGTTGTACAACTGATATCAACTTAAAGTTTAGAATTTCTTTATATCCAAATATTCTTCTATGCCACTCCTTCCAAATGCTCAAAAATAGAGCAAGAGGAACTCCAACCTTTTTTTTCTTCTACTGATCACCAAAACCAAAGCTCCAAGACAAAAGTAAATTGGAACTGGTTTTAGGCATACCTAAATCCCAATGCAAGAACTAAATAATCTACCCGTCCCGTTGCATATAACATCTATGTAGCACATACCAACTTCCACTTATAAAATGGGCCATTGCTAAACATTCATCTACCATCAACCATGTGAGGAAAGGCGCAGTCAATGGAATATATACAAAAATAATTATAATTATAAAAAAACCAAAACAATTGTTCACGGAAATTCATTTTTTCCAGAATTGGCCAACTTCTAACTATTGGATTAAGTAGAGAGTATACCATCTTCACTTCTCATCCAATAGCATCCTTGACACCTTTCACAAATCTCAGTGGAATTGCTGGTCAGATGATGACAAAACATTTAACAACTAACAATTGCCAAAATTCTGAATGAAAGTCCCATTCCAAAAAACTATTCTCATCCCAAACGATATAATCGCCTAAGCACAATTCCTGATTCACCATTGAACCAAAGTCTCCTTAGGTAGCCACTGACCTGCAGTTGAGCTTCCATGCTTGGTGGAGAAGTGAAAAAAGGAATGCAGGGCTAAATCAGCAGCAGGAGAACTTTGCTAACCTGCTGCTAGTGACTTTCTCAGGGCTCCACAGGAGAAGGTCCGGGTCCAACTTATAATGAAGCGAAGGTCCCCCTCACTCTCTATTCTATACAAATTTTATGTCAGACCATAGTTCACCAGCCAGACCAGATTACAGGCTCCAATTTTCTTTTATCTCCAACCAAATATACAAATTGATACTTTATTTTAGTGAGCAAGTACATGAAGCCTAATATAGATTGGTTTTATGATTTCCATGGAAAAAGTAATCTTCGTGTCAAGCTCATTTTTATGTCCATGTTTGGTTAGGTTTGGTTCTGTCTTTTAACTAATCAATTGTTTAACACAACTGAATTAAAGATAAATAGGACCGACCAATTCTTTAGCCTTACACAAACAAACAATTCTCAGCGCATTCTTGTTAATTTATCAACAGACCTTTAAAGAATATTGATATTGATATGTTTTTCCAGAACTTCCATTTTCCAAACATTTCCAACTCTTTCCTTGAGGCATGTATCTTTTAGTAATAATTCCTTGCAACTTCATGAAGCTTTTGGTTGTTTATTTACATATTAAAAAAAAAACTATAGCAACTAATTGTTTGGCTTATTTGTGTCTCGTTCAAAACTTTTGAGTTTCAAGTCTATAGAGTTTTTATATCCTCAAAGAACAGTGAACTGTTAATCTGCAAATAATTGTCCTGGTCATAGTTACCACAATTCGCTTTCCCCTTAGAGAATTGTGAATTGGATCGCACGATCCAAAACGTAGATTATTCACGATTTAGAATACAAGATTTAGTGTTTCAATCTGAAATATCAAAAGGCCCAAAAAATCATAAAACAAACAAGAAAATACATATATATATATATATATATCGTTGGAATTTTTATTTATAATGGCTTGGATTCGTTGGAATTTTTCTAGTGTATACATATCTATATGAATATTTTACAAATACAATAAAAAATCATATCACAAAAATGAAGCTTGTTTTCTAATTTGTTTTAGTTCCAACAACAACAGTGAAAAGATATCGCACAAAAATGATTTTGTGAAAATAGAAAGAACATGAAAGTGTATCATATGAAAAACAAGGACGCAAAGAAAGCAAGATTAATCACATTATAAAATTGAAAATTTTGATTATATTAGTTCCCATAACCAAAAATAAAAGTTGATAGACCAAAACATAAATCTGGAAATGATAGATTACCCAAGGAGAAAAACATATTGCCCAGTTAAGTTGTCAATATTTCTTGTCCTTTGCAACAAGACCAGCTGAGGAAGGATGGCAACAGCTTCCAAATATAAGGAAAAAGTCCAGATCACCTGCCCAATTATATGAGGTAGAAGTACATTAGAAAATGAAGACATTGCAAAAAGAACAGTACAATTCTACCATTCTTTACAGGCAATATAATTTATATAAAAAAATCAACATGGTAGATAGTTTTAAGTGGAGCCACATAAACATCAACAATCATTAAGCTACGTGGACACACTATAAATTGAAATATATGACAACAGTTTAATGGAAACGTGTGCTTACCTCCATGAAAGTAAACTTCTCATTTATAACTAGGGCCAAAAGTAGACAAGGCAGCAGAAGAAAATAATGGCGAAAGGTGTCTTGGTCTTTATCATAAGATCTGCGGACAATCTTGTGGTGCTTTATGTACCAGACGATTGAGAAAGAGCTCCCCAAGAATATTAACTTCATTACAGTATTATAAAATGAGATATAATCAGTAAATATATCCAAGTAGCGAGCAGCAAAAACAATAGCATAGAGCTCCTGAGTCTTCAGCGAAATGCCTGCAAATAACAGATGAAATTCAAATTTAAAAACGAAAATGTAATAGAAGTCAAAGAGTTTGTGAGAGCTGTGACTGATGAGTAAACTGTATTCGTATTGCAAAGTCACATTTAGATCATAATTTATGGAGCCAAACAACATTGATAATGAGATAAAAGACACCCTAAAATATTAAAAGAATACTACATACAAATTTATGACAGTATAATAATATAGTATAATACATATATATATAACAAGAAAATTAACTAAATCACTAGTCTAAAATGTAATTTAACTAAATTTCAAGATAGAAAGGTGCATTTTTTCCCAGATCAAATTACATTTTGAATACACTTTTCAATTATATAACCTGGGAGTTCATGTCAGGTTGTCACACTGCATTATATATGGTTGTCCAACTAAAATCAAATAATCCAAGTTTATCACATCTTCATTTTAATTATAGGCATGATGCCGTCTAAATATATCACAGCCTAATCTGTGTCATCCCTCTCTTCCTTCTTCTAGTCATTGTAGGTAACTGCAGTACTCATTAGCCTTCATGCACATGATCAAATGATCTTAACTAGCATTCTATCATCTTGACATCAATTAGTACCATCTCTAAATTCTCATTGAATTTCATGGATGTGTTTTTCCACTGTCCAGTAATTCAAACTACAGAGTAATACCAATCAGAAAAAAAAAATCATACTACAGAGTAATGCTGGCATTATAGCAAGTGTTTGCCCCAGATAATACTATTTTTTTTTAAATAAAAAAATCCCTATCTAACACTCTCCAGAAGTTAAATCCCCTTATGATGCTTTTCTTGCCACATCAACTGCTTTGCTGAAAAAAGTGCTTGAAAAGTTGGCAATTTCTTTATTTAAGCACCTCTCTCTCTCTCTCTCTCTCTAAATATGAAGAAGAAAAAATTATACAGTATTTAACTTGCACACACCAAGAAGAGTCAAGACTTTGTATTGCCTGAATGCCAAACACAGGACAACTACATTTGTTGAGATTAAAGCAATGAGTGTCCAAGTGTCTACAGCAATAATTCCAGCTGCTGTTGAGTGAACACATAATTTGATCAATATCATGCCACAAATCAGAGGGCGATTTGGCTCTTGATCAACAGACAACAGGAAAAATATAACAATGGTTGTATATGGCAGTGATGGGCAGCAAGAAATGGTATAAATGAAGATGTTGGTTGAAGTGCATATCTAAAGGAGATGATGGTGGAGAACGGTGAACATGATGGGATTAGTTTCATGTTGGTGACTGGAGATGGTGCAATTTGGGATTGATGATAGTCCTGTGTGACAGTGAAGAACAACGGAGGTGGTGTTGCTTGGTGGTGGGCACAAGTGTGCTTACACTCTCTCTCCTCTCCTATTTTTCTCTCAAATTTTCCCACTTTCTATTTATCTTACTTCCTCTCTAATTTTCTTTCATTTTACCTTTCCATTGCTTCTCACATTGCAAGATGTATTTGACTTGACCACATCTAAAATCTAAAGGTGACTGATTTAATCCAGACACAGCAGCACGAGAAAATTAGTTTTTGGAGTGTGTTAGACAGGGATTTTTTAATAATAGCATTATTTAATCCATTGAGGCTGTCTTTTAAAGTTCCCTTTTAATTTCTCCTTGACTTTTCAAGCATTTGTTGATACCAGAACATGCTGGAAGAAATTCTACACCCCAATCGTGCCTTTTGATTTCTTAGGTGACATTCTCTTCAATCTCCACTTCTCATTGATGCTCAATCCAACACCACACTTCTGCAAGTCTGATGGTCATCAATATTTACTGTACCTGCTTAATTCTCCTATCTTCACAAAGAACAGGTTCCATGTGTTTTCTTTTAGTCTAACCTATCCAAAACCTTTAATTTTAAAGTAAAACCATAAGCTAGTGTCTCTCTTCCCAACTCAACTGTTAGTGATATTCACAGAGGGACCTCCTATTGGATAAGAGAGTCCATCCAATCCATAACCAACTCAGAAAGACAAGGGAACCTCCTCAGGAAACTTGAACCCAAGCATTTGGGGTTTACAACTAGCACACCTTACCAAGCTACCAGCCAAGCTAGTTGGCGCCTTCAAAAAAATTCACCACATTATCATAACGCACTTTACCATATAACTATTTTTACGGATTCCTTATTAAAAATAAACAGCTCCAATTTGGGTTGACCTAAATCTTGGTCACTGCCGAAACAGATTATGCACCTATTAATTACCCAACTTTAAACAAATACAAATCACACTTTATTGAGAGAGAGGAGGGGGGAGATCTAACCATAATCTCCAAAATGAATAGAGGAACAACTCAGTTCTGGGGGGAGATCTAACCATAATCTCCAAAATGAATAGAGGAACAACTCAGTTCTTTCTCCTTGCACACATGCAAACTTGAGAGAAATGGAAGCTCTTTTAAATAAAAGTGAGCTACCAAAAGAATTGTGAGAGGGGAAGGAGGAAGGGGTGGCAGGGTGGACAAGTTTTGGTCAAGAACGTTGCGGAGGAAACAGACTGATGAGAATTTTCTATTTACACCTTCATTTATCCCCTAAAAAAAGGAGAAATTAAATGTATTCAACTCCAAATATAATCAAGAAAATCATTAAAAAAATACGGGGCCCAAGTTGTCTCAAGGCCACCGTCAGATCACTTGTTCACCCATGCATGTGAAATCTCACCTTGGTTGGGTGTCTGTACCTAACTGATCTTCATAACTCTCATAAATAGTTTCATTTAAGGGGAAAAACATGGCATGTAAGTATCAAATAACATTTGATCACTAATAAGGTGACATTAGGTGCATGACATGCACTAGAGGAGCATGTTACTCAGCCTTGATGAAACATAGGTCCAACATTGGATATAAGTAGGAACTCAGATCCCTGATTGTGCACACACACACACAATAAATGCACAATTTGAAGTGATAAATATAAGTAAGAAAACCACATATTGTAAGACTACCTAACATTTAAAACCCAAAATGTTGATGGCCATTTCCTGTTACTAATCATGGTAAATCAAATAAGAATATTTATTTGGATTATCAATTTCGTTTGAAGTATCCCTTAAATAAAAAGGGCAACCCAGTGCACGAGGCTCCCGCCACTGTGGGGTTTAGAAAGGATTATATGTACGCAACTTTACTTCTGCAAGCAGAGAGACTGCTTTCGTGAATCGAACCCGTGACCTTCAGGTCAAAATAGAACAGCCTTACCGTTGTGCTAAGGCTCGCCCTCAGCTATCCCTTAAATGACAAAGTTGAAATCATGGAGGAAACTATATCATGCTTTCAAATAATTCAAGATGCTGAGTCATGAGTGACATTAGCTGTAACCTAAAAAATAAAATGACATGTAATAAAAACAAAGAAAACACACACACACACACACATATAAAAATAGAGAGAGAGAGAGAGCTGCAGGAGAAAAAGGAACCGGTAAAAAGTGAGAACCTTCTACCTCCAACAAAAATTTGTAACAGAAGATTACATACACAAAGGGAAAATGTGAACCCCAACAAGAAGAGGTTCTACAAGTGCAAATATAAGTAAACTTCCCATCCCAGTTAATTGGCTCTGGAAGGCAACTTAGTCTTTAAGATAAAGCAATACAATCAAAATATTAAAAGCTTCATTCTTATTGACCTCTCACACAGAAACATGTTTGTAAGTTCGAACAGACAGCCCTTATCCATGCAATCAACAGTCTTTTCCACACATAGTGATGACACGGACTCTCTCATCGTATCATTGAATAGAGATATTCTAACTTCACACAAAATTTTCTTTTCTCATCATAAGTTTATTGCCTTGTTATTCATCCCAACATTTCTTTTGGATAGGTATTTTGACTACAGTTTTATCCACGACTTAAGAGGATTAATGACTTTTGTCGATGCACGCCCAAAATACATTCCATAATGATAAGAAACACTGAGTTCTTCTTCTTAACCTCAAATCCTAATTATCCTAGTGACCCAAAATTCATCCAAATAAGGGAATACAACAAATTTTAAACTCATCAACGTCGTTCGCTTATAATGCTAAACTTCTTCCCATCAATATGACACATTGACAGTTAACTATGCCTTTCTCAAAACATAAACCAAATGACGGCTACTTACCGATTCCTAGATTCCCCAAAAAATTATCAATAATTTTAAGCAACCCACAAATTATCTGAAAAACCCAGTTTCTGATCCAGCAAATTAACTCATAAATTCCCCTAAAAGTTTATGATATCACTTCGTCACATACGTATATTTGCATAAATTAAAAAAAAATATAAAATAAAATGACCCATGATTTACGAATGTACAAATGCAAAAACATATACACATTGACATAACTATATATATACACACAGAGATTGTATGTGTATAAAGAGAAATGGGAGGAAATGTACCAGCGCAAGATTTAATGGTGTGGATCTTGAGGAGCAAAACGAGGACACTGGCGAGATGGGTCATGTCCCCTGCTAATCTGAATATATTCATCTTGGTTTGATTTGTTTGGATCAACCGGAAAATGTTGCTTCACAGCACTAACAGATCTGCCCAGAAATTTTCCCAACAGATCTCCGATTGATCCAAATCAAGCGAGAAAATCTTCCTTCCTTCTCTTTTTTTTTTTTTGCCCTTTTCTTTCCGCCAGTAATTATCGGGAGAGGAGAGAGAGAAAATGAATCGTATCACGTGCGGGTAATGTGTCCTTGCCAATGAAGTCACAGTTTGACTCGCGAGTTGCAAAACCCGGAGGACGACGACGATATTACAGTATAACAATTTCCCAAAGCAATAAAAAGCTTGCAGCGTTCTAGCGGTAAAACGGTTGTAATAAAATTTAAAGTATTTTGAGATTAAATTTTTTTTTTATATATAAATTATATACTCTTTTCGTGTCAAAATAATTGTCCTTTTTAAACATTCTAATTTTTTAAAAAATATTATTATATTATTTTAAAATTATTTAAATTTTTCATATTGTCCTCATTTAATTTAAATCATATTCACATTGGTGTAATAAAATGTAATTTAAAAAATTTATAACTTAAAAGTACGTTAATTTTTTAAATGAAACTCTTAAAATGAATAGTGATAAAAGACTCTTCAAATGAGACGAAGGGAGCAATATTTAGAGTTTAAAGAGTAAAAAAAAAAAGATTTAATTTATTATATAAGTTAGTTTAAAATAACTCTGTTCGATCCATAAAAAAAAAAGCAGAAGTACCTAACAATATTTTGTTGGTTTTGGAAAGTGATATTACACTTCATGTAGGGGTGTCAATTTTTAATACGACACGACAACATAAATAGGTTTGGGTCATAAACGGGTTGACACATATAACACGATTAATAAACATGTCATGTTTAGGTTTTACTAGTGTTAACCTGTTTAACACGACTTAACACGTTTAATTATAAAATTATGAGTTAAGGTAATTCGTCTCACATCAAATATTTATCAAAGTTTTGAAATTTTTTATTTATAAAAGAAGTTTTTACTTTGATTTGGTCTATATCCAAAGTTATTAAACTTGAAAATTATCTATACATATTAAAAAATAGGTAAATTTTTTTATTTAAAAAATAAAAAGTAAAAATAAACATGTTAAGTGTGTCGACACGTATAACCTGTTTAATAAATGGGTTGGGTTTGAGTTTTGAAACTTGACACAATTAATTAATAGTGTCGGATTAGGGTTCACACATATTTTCGAATATGTATGTCTTGACACGATCAGAACATGACACGATGACACGAATTGACACTCCTGACTTCATGTCAGTTGTTTGATTAATGCTTAAATTTTTCAATTAATTATTCTAACAAATTATTCAAACACTTGTGCAGGTAAGGTCTATTCACCTTGTGGTTCACTTGTTGAATCTAAAGTACGAGTGTTAGAACAATTTAATACGCGTGTCATTTGATGTACTAATTTTAAAATTTGTTACTGATATAAAAATTACTATTCCAATAAGGTGATATTTGATTGTCAAAAAAATGGCATTATCATTTTCAATACCATATTTAGTATAAAGAGTAACTAATATCAATTTATGTCATATCATAAAATACAACTAAATTTATGTTATATCATGAAATATAGTTAGTATATACCAAATAGAGGTGAAGTCCACACTACTTTTTAAGTAAATGCTAAACAAAAGTGTGGCCCACGCGATTTTATCAAGGAAAAATATTTGTTGTCTTAAAAAATGATATTTTAACAATATAGTTACCAAAATTTGACTTTTTCTATTATATTAATGCCAAAATATAAATATTTAACATTAGAGATACTCTTAGAATAATTTGTTAGTGAGCCTAGCATTACTCGAATACACACACGTACAGGTAGGGTCACGTTGCGTCCTATCCAATGAACCTTCCAGTAATAGCGTTAGGCTAATTTGTTGGCAATTGGCTTAATATAAGATATACACAAGTAGGGTTCACTTATTCTGTGTCCCACCTAATCAAAAAAAAGTTAAGTAAAACAGTAGTACCATGCTACCGCCACTATATTGTAAGTATTACAGCGAGACTCATATGAAATCATAAAAATAAAATATCACACTGACAATAGCTCGGTGCTACTGTCTCGTTGAACTTTTTTCCTACCCAATGAACCCTATCAATATGAGTATTGACTATTCGGATAATTTGTTGGTAAGTTTAGCTAGGCCCAATTTACATCCTTGCACAAGACCAAGATTTTTTAAATAATTTCTGAGCTAATTTATATTTTTCATCCGAAATTAAAAGTTTTAAATTTATAACAAATTTGTAATTATGAAGTTTTAAGAATAATATCATCATTATATACAAGGCCGGCTCAATATAATTAGGGCTAAAGAGAGAAAGTAACAACTCTTAATGAGACTTTTTTATATTAATATAAATTTTTACTTTGTTTCTTTTATATATATATATATATATTATATTTTAATTTTTGTAATATAAAATTTATTTGTTTTCCAATAAGAGAGATTTATGTATTGAATAAAACTCTACTAATAAATATTTTACATAATTTTTTTTTTTATCTTAATAGACAACAATAAAAAAAATAGATTATAATATGAATAAAATTCTAGAATTAAATTATTTTTATGGAGTCTTTATGGGGCTTTTTTTATAGAGTTAGATTTTTATTTACCTTAAATTTCTAGTTTCATTATACTATAAATATCTAAAATTTGGGATCTTTTTGTAGAGTTGGACTTTTATTAATCTTAGATTTTTAATTTCATTATACTATAGATATCAAAAATTTAGAGTCTTCTCTTTAGGTGAGGCCTAAAGCTATTTTAAGGCATTTTTATACCGTTAGAGTTTTATTAATCTTAGATTTCTAATTTCATTATACTATAAATACCTAAAATTTGACACCTTCTTTTTAGGTGAGGGCCTGAAACAATTGCTTTATTAGTTTTATGCTTGAGCCGGCCATGATTATATATGAGTAACTCCCATGGAATTTGGAGTATAATATGACCTACTAGCATCTCTAACCTCAAATCTGTCCTGTTAGGAATACTGATTGTTTGCATATTAAGACCACAAACCAATGGGTGATAGGTGATGTGCAGGTGAAGAATAAAAACACATGATTTATGGTCATGGCATCAGAATCAGGACATGTCCTGGGAAAAAGAAAATGTGTAATGCACGCCGAGTGAAACTAGCATTTCTCACCCTTTTAAGAGGCATCGCTGGGGGTAATGTCCACTTTAATCGAATCAAACAACCAATCTCATTATTTTGTCTTAGAATTTTAATCTAGAGGGTCGTCATAAAGAAGAGGCATCCAACGACCAATAATTCTTAAATCACTTCAGGAATCCCGATTCTCAAATCTAATCAACAGTCACTCCGAATCCACAATAATTCTTAAATCAAATCAACAATCACTTCAAACTACCATCCAATCCACCATCTTGCTTTTGGAAACAAATTTGCAGAATGAAAATTATCCCATTTTCGTGCACTTGATCAATTCATCACTTCAGAAAATCTATACCATTTGCAGCCTTACCATAACCATGATGTTTGTATAGACTAAGAAAAATGAGATCAGCCAATTCAATTGAATTTGTGGAACCTACAAAGGATTGATGCTAATGGAGTTTCAAGATTAGCTCAAATTCAGCTCATCAGCTAAAATAAACTTCTCTCAACCAGCCAGTTTTAAGTTTGCTAACAAACTCTTTTAAGCACCAGACAAAACTGTACTAACCTAGTCTATTCACCAGGACAATCTGATTCTTCTTCAAATACTTACATGGGTTGGAACATAAATGACAGAAGAAGAAAGAGAGGGATGGCATTCAAGATTGTTGTAATCGGGAGCCCTAGAGAAGCTTTAGAATTGTCTGTGTTTGGTACTACAGGTCCCAAGACTGCCGGTGTTAGTCCCCCATTGTTGTAGAGAGGTGTAGCAGTTCCTGGTGGTGTTGGTGCATTCAGAGTTGGTGTTGTATTCGGTGTAGTTGTCCCTCCTGCCGCACTGGAAATTTAGAGAATCCGAGCCATTAAGTATTTAGAACAAAAAAAAAATCAACAATTTTCTCAAATAATTGCAGGATAAATATTATAACAGTACTCGTGGATAAGTTTTAGCCCAATCCAAGATTAAAGCAGTTTGCAAAAGAAAATGCAGGTTGTGCTTTTGTCCATCTTCCTAACTTACTTTACCTTTTTTCTTTTCCTTTTTGCATTAGAAGCTTATGGTTAATAGCATATAAATTTCTAAAGGAAAAAATGAACAAGAAGGTAACTAAACAGTCATGAGTCAATGTGACCATGTGACAGAGTATAATCGGAACCTTTTCAGTGTGTATGAAAATGAATAATGAATCGGGTATATAACACACACTTTCAGGGAATGAAAGCAAAGTTGAGCGTGAAGTATGCAAGTAACAGGAAAAAACATTCCAAGCTTCTTTGACAAACTTTTCCATTTCAAGCCAAAATGTCCCACTGGGGCAAGCTTGAGTCAACAGAGGCAAAGTGGCTCTGCAAAATGGGGAGTGGGAGCATAGGACCAGATGCAGGGGCATCTTGAACTTTTGAAAAATGTGTCTGGGGAACTCTTTAAAGGGTGCCCAGAACTTGTACCCTTTCAACTCATTCTTGTTAACTCATCCCAGTGGGCACATCTTTTCCTCCCAATCCCTATTAGAAAATTTGCTATAATTACCAATTAAGGTCAGGGCAAAAGGTCATGTAAGTCACCATGAACTATAATGACCACAGGCTGTCATTTGGCCTACCCCTTGGCAACCCCACCTGAAAAAATCATAAATATATATTTTCAAATACTAAAAATTTTCAAATTTTACACGAAATGAATAGAACACCAGACTAGCCTATCATTCTGTGTAAAACGACCAAAGTATTTTTTTATTTTGATACATCGTTGGGGGAGTGGAGTTTTGAATTCATGCTAACTGAGTGGAGAGTGGACACTTGTACTACTTGGATAAGACCTCAGTTCTAAAATGACCAAAGTATTATATAAAAGAAACTGTGACAATATTAGCCCATTTGGTTTCCAATGCTAACCATGGTTGTTTCAAAGGTGCGAAGTCAATGGGTTTCACACCCACAGTGGGCCACATATGACATTTAAAGGGGCATTATCTTAATACATGGGGGAAAAAAATTATCTTGATTAGCTCAAGGTAGGAAGAGAACACTCTTCATAAATATGAAAAAGTTATAAGCAAGTCGATGTCCTAAAATGAAATGCAACTAAGGATAACCTGTTCCAAACTTGAAAACTAGACATCACACATGTTCAAACCTGAAAACTAGACATCACTCATGTTCAAACCTGAAAATTCAGACAACTTCTTTGAAATCCAATCAAATCTAAATAATAACGCAAAACAAGACCGTTAAAAAATTACCATCCCCAAATATAATATTTTATGTGATTAAAATAGCCCATTCCGTTCCCTAATACAGAACAAAAATTTGTTGAAATTCGAGGATTGAATCAAGAGGGGCTCACCACACTCCCCTTGTCCCCCATAACATATTTAAATATCATAATTGAAAGTTGGCAGACATATAGGAGCACTTATGATTCTTCATTCGACAGTCGACACCTTTATGACCTTAAATTTTGATTACCAACTTTATTTAATGTCAAAATCGGATAGAATATCCTAAAATTCCTATATTCCTAGACTTAAAAGTTAAGACTAAGTCAAGAAAAACAGAAACCTAGTTGAGGCACAGGTTTCCATGGGACAAACTGGTCACCAGTAGACACGAGCAAGTGACGGGTGATGCACAATATATAGAGAAATCAAAACATTTGTCAAAAATTTCCTTGTGAAATCAAATCAAATACTGCTACACTGCAGGAAGTTGAGAAAAAAAATGCTAAGAACAATATATATTTAGATCATAAGTATTGTCTTATAACTGTGTTTGTATTAAGTACCTATAATGCAAAATCCCTAGCAGTTGCTGTTGGTTTGATCCAGTTTATAAGCGCATGTTTGGAAATCTTTTCCATTTGAATGGCCCTTTGCACTTTTCCCAAAGCATTTCAATTTAAAAAAAGTCATTACCTTGAAACAAGTCATTTAAAAAATGATGTCATCTCAGAAATTATACTAAAAATATTTGAAGTTTGTCATTTAAGAAAAAAAGAAAAACTTAAAAAACAATCCCACGTCAATAAATATAAGAGGAAATTATATTATAATCTTTGATTTTTTTTATTTTTTAAAGATAAAATAACCGTTTACATGAATTCATAAATTAAGTTCATGAATCAAATCAATTACGATTAAATTAATTTTTTTTGTTTTTTTTAAAATAAAATAACCCGTTTACGTGAAAGATGATGATTGATTTAATCATGAACCAATTTTGATACAAAAATCTTTTTCGACTCAAACTAACGAAAAATTATTTTATGAGCAATTCACATGTTCGTAACGAGAATTATTAAACCAAAAAAATGCTAACGGTAAAAAAAAACTACCGTCATATAACTTTTTTTATCCCAAGGTGAGAATTGAGAAGCAATGTTAAAAAGTATAATAAGTCCTTTAATTTGTGCATAAAATAAATAAATATATAAATAACATCAAATGGTCCTGATTTTGGGGCCCAATATACGGATAGGCAATGATAGTTCAGGTTAATCTATAATCACAGCCATCCATTTAAACGATGCCCCACTTAAATCTGGAAAAAAGAAAATGCATCGTTAAACGTGTGCTTCCACTGGCATCAGTGGCAGGGTGGGTGCTGATAGAGGATAGTACTTTCACCCTAAGATCATAGCCGCTGATTATACCCGTAACAGGAACATCAAACGGTCGAGAATTAAAGATGATTTTTCTTTTTCTGTTTTTTGTTTTTGGGTTTTCCTTTGCAGGAGAAAGAGGACGAAATCATGAAACAGAGAACTCCAACTGGCGTTGCTTGAGATTAAAAATGAAATGGACGGTTCATATATAAGATGATAAATCAGACAGTAAATCTCCCCCATGCATAAAGACACGTGGACAGATCCAGCAAAAACAACAAACAACACACCAGAAAGCACAAGCTTTCACACATCAACACTGCACGAGGAGCGTTCTGTCACTACCCATGGCATGCAAGAAACAGAGCACCAAAATGTATTTCAACTTTGAATGTCTATCCTTCAAGTTTTGAAGTAAAAATCGACTCATGTATCTTCTTCCCATTTATATATACATATATATTTAGGACCCACAAAAAACAAAAAAACACCCATCAATTTTTCAACCAAAGTGAAGAAGTTAATTTAAAAGATTAAATATATATGATCTGTATACCCTTTTACATTCAAAATACAAATGTGTATGTGTGTGTATATATATATATATATATATTGCAGCTTTTTAGAGATTTTATATAAATATAGAGTTACAATGTCAACAAGAAGGGGAAAAGGGGCATACCTTAGAGAAGACGGATAAACACAAGATCCATAACCTAAAAATAAATTTTTAAAAAAAAGTAAGAAAAGAGTTAATACGTGCTAAGCATACATATATGTGTGTGCTAATGTAGAGAGAGAAAAAGACAAACTAGGATCTGTTCTGGCAATGGTGGCGGTGCCAGCGAAGTCACAGGAGCCAGGTGCCATGGCCTTGCGCTGGTAGAAGCTGTTGAAGGCATAGGAAGCGTGGGCCTGAAAGTTGTTGGGAAGGTAACAAAGCCCAGAGGACTGAATGGGTGTACAGTCGGCTCCAGCACCACAGGCGTAGTCCAGAGCAGTCTGCAGCGCCTGGTCTGTGGCGTCGCTTCTGGCCACGCACCAAGTTGTCGTTCCGATCGTATCACCTCCGGTGGTGATGATAGATAGCCCCATCAACAGGGCTGCTATCTGCACCACCTTCACCACCTTGGACAGTGACGCCATGGCCAAGAGTTATATGGTGTTGAGTAATAGTAAAGCAAGAGAGAGAGAGAGAGAGAGAGAGGTGCGGGGTTGTCTAGAGAGAGATTCAAGAGGGGGGTGGTTCCTTTTTTTTTTTTTTATTTCTTTTCTTTCGTTCTTTTGGCTTTTACTTTTTCTTTTCTATTTGAATTGAATGTTCCGTTTGCTTTTGCCATGAAAAAACTCCATGGATGTTTCTCAGCCTTCTGACAAATACAGTGAGAGATACAAATGTATAAAAGTACATTTTTACCCTCATATTTCCAAGATTAATTGGATAGGAAATGATGTCTTAATGGGTAATTTTGTACTTGAAAGAACCTTAGCTTTGAAGAATTTTGTTTTTCTTTTTTATTAAAGTAATGCTACATAAATTTTAAAAAGTTAAAGTTGAGATGAATTATCATTATTTTTAAAATTTAAATAAAAAATAAACTTATTTATTTATTTCAAAAAAAATTTCTTACTAACATTATGAATGAATAAATAGCTAATAAAAATACTTTATTTACTTTTACTTGTGATATTGTAAAATAACATAAAAGCTAAAGTGGTGAAGCTAAAAAAAGATTAAACATAATATATATTTTTACCTCATTTTTGTTATTTATAGACACAACTCATATTTTAATATTATATGAAACTTACATAAATACTTAAATATGAGGGTGGTGACATGTGCATTTCATCACCTTAAGGGTGAGAAAAATAAGGTAAAAAAATCATTTATTTTTTATATAATTAAAAGAAGAATAAATTGTGTGTATATATATATATATATATTTGTATGAAGATTAGGATTGCAATGTTCAAGTCAGTTAGAGTATGAAAGCTTTTTGTGATAGGTATATATAAATATATATTAGTAGAGATGTAAAATAGGTGAGGGTGACACAAATCCTATCCGAAAAAAGTAAGCAAGAGGACACGGATAAGTGACTTAACGAGTTGTATTGAAATTATCCCTCCCAGCCTATAAGCACGACACAAGCCCACTTCAGGCACAACATTAAAAACATTTGATCAAGAAAGGAGACCAAGCCCAGCCTGGGCGTAGCGCAAGTGGAAAGAGTGTGAGAACTTTCTGGGTTGACGTTCAGGGATTAAGGTTCGACTCTCCGTCATAGCGCGAGTTCGTGATTTATCCGATGTCTTTGGTTACTGGACAATTTGGGGCATCTGGAATTTTACCCGCTCAGGGTAGCCAAGGACGAAAGCCCCAGCTGCAAAGCTGCAAATAGTCCGGGTCCTGAGTGGGTCCCCTCGTTAGCAAAAAAAGAAAAAAAGAAAAACGAGACCAACATGGACATAGAGGGCCTTAATTTTGTTGAAGAAGGATAACAACAATTTAATAAATGACATTTTTCCAAGTCGGAATCATAATACAATTTATAGAATTGTTTTGAATATAATTGGTCTATCATTACGATTATATATTCTTATAATAATATTATATCATATTATATGTGTTATAACTTATTTTTTTAATTTAGTCATAGAACAAATGTTAAATTATTGTTAGAATAATACATCGACACGTGATAATTCAGTTCGACCCAAGAATCTCTCTCTATCTTACCATTGATCCTGTTGGACTCCACAATGGAAGGATCTGATTAAAGCACGTGGAGTGAAAGTAGGATGATGAGCTGCAACACCATGGCAAATAATGAACATGTGATGCAGATTTTTGGTTTTTAAACTACAAGAAAAATTGCTGGCATAGAGTACGATTGTCTCTGAAGAGGTTGAGGAATTTTAAAATTTAAAGACGATGAGTAGTCCTTCAATTTTCAATAAAATAAAAATAAAAAATGGGAATAGCTATTCCCAATCTCTCTCTCTTTTTTTTTTTTTTTTGGTTAATGAATTTCACTTTATTTTGAATTTTAAATAAAACTACACAAAACGCTCTTTTTTTAAACTAATATAATAATTTTTAAAAATAGACATGTAAAGGCAATTAAATAATTTTACTTTTAAAAAAAGGCTCTTAAGCCGAAAATTTGAGTGCATTGGAAATTCAAAATAATATTCGACAGGTTTCTTTTTTATAAAAAATAAATGATTATAATTTTTAAAAGAGTACAATACTTTAAAATTAATTGTAAAAAAGTTATTGTGTACTGTATAAACCTCAAACAAATATTAAAGTTGATTTAATTATATCTATCAAAACAATATAGTCAAGGTAGATTTTAAACAACCAATATATTGGTTTTATTCCATAAATGGAATAGAAATGAACTGAATCTAATTTTAGTCGACTAAGAGTATCTCTTAGAGAGGATGCAAGAGGGAAAGTATATGTCCTAACTACCAATTTGCTTTCCATTCACTCATTTTGAATAAGAGAGTCGTGACTCAAGGCATTTTGTGTTCGACTGATGAACAATGTCAAATAAGAGACGTATATGCCTCTAATAAGAAAAAAGAGAGAGGGGATGCAATATTTGGAAGAAAAGTAATGAAAGAGAGAGAGAGAACACTGTAACACGAGGCAAATGAATTTTTTACCTCAAAAAATGCCTCCGCTGAGATTCTCTTAAAGAGCATGGTGGAAGAACAGTGTCCATTACATAAAAATAATTCATCCATAAGAAAAACATAGTGAAATTCTGGGCAAGGCTAGGCCATTTTAGGCACACAAGGTGGCTAAGGCTCAGCATTGTGCTAGCACAGCCAACGCCCGGTTCAAGCCTGGTGTGCACAAGAGTGAACCCTATGCACAGTGGTGCAAGCTAGACATTTGAAAATGAGTTGTAACAATGGGCAGTTGAGTCACTCAAAGAAGTGCCCACAAATTGCTTCTCAACCTTTGGAAATGGACCAACCTGACAATGAAGCTGCCCTATCCTCTCCTGTCCTGTCAGTAGCACTCAGGCATTTGCACATGCTACTAGGTGTGGTTTTGGGTTCACCATGGAAACTAAGGCATTTTAGAATGAATTGTTTCTGGAACCCAATAGCATGCCTACTGCAGATTAAACTAGAACAAATGAATGGATATTAAAACAAGCTCTGGACTCAGCCTGTTATTTATCAGCAGCTTCCCGTGAGCTGAATCATAGGCAAACATGGGTGCCGAGATCAGTGTCCCTTATTTCTGCCAGCAGATTATAACGAGTAGAATAATCAATGACCTGACCAACAGGCTTTATCGAGAGTAAGAAATGGGAGGAATTCTGAAAGAAGCTTCGAGTATGGGGTGCTAATGCATTAGCTGTGGCTAGACATCATAGATAAATGTAAAGATCATGGTAACTAGTTGCAAGATAACTGGACCACCATCTAGTTGCAGAAACCGTCCAACAAAAAACTGTGGTGATTCAAAATAAACTATACCAACAAAACCCCATATATTTTCTCATATCACATTCTCAAAATGTACATCTTAGAGCTCATTTCAAATCAAAAAAATGGGAATTAAATATTATGTAATTGTACTCTCTCTCTCTCTCTCTCTCTCTCTCTTTGGGGCTGGGGGGGTGAGCTCAGATTAATCCCCAACCCAAACTATCAGAAACAACAAAAAGAATGAACTCAATGGTCTCTCAGATTTTTTCATAAAATAATATATAGGCCTCACAGCGAAGGACTTCTTCCAAGGAAGCCTCACGCACGTAAGCATCATTGGCCTGATACCAAACGAAATCTCTATTTTCTTTGTCAACTTTTCCCATGCTCTTTGTGCTTCTCACATATGCAACATAGTGGCCTCCCCTCATAGTCCCCATATGCTCCACCACCCCAACCAAACGGTATTCATACAACTCTCCCTCCGTGCACCTGTAATTTATAATTTGAAGATAGGTTCAGAGACTATTATCACTTAAAAAGCAAGAAATCCAAAAACAAAACACTCAAAACAAGCTCTGAGCTTGCAGGCGTAGGAGCTATATCCACAAACTAGAAATCAGGAAGCAGCTACAGAAACATGAACGGTAAGCAGCATGTACAGAAACAGGGAAAAAAAGCATTGAAAATTTTAGAACATCAAGTGCTATGATAGAATAAAAGTGATATCTCAATTGATAACTGCATTTATCATTTTTTTTTAAATATGGATTGTACGGATTTCCAGAGCATTTTACAATTCTACATATTTTTCTTTATATTTATTTGTTAATTATAGGATTTAACAGATGGAAAAAAAATTCTACATATTTATATGGAAAATATGAGGCTCTAGTTTTAGTGAGTCTCCGTTGTATATAGGTTGCCCCCTTTGTTGGGCTTATCAAAATAGCAAAAGAAGCAAGAAAATAAAGACGGCACAAATCGCAAAACCTTTTTTTATTTTATAAGTAAAACTTCAATAGAGGATGCTCGAGAGAGGGGGGGGAGGGTTATATTAAAGAGACAACTCAGATAGAAATTAGAACATCTAATAGCATCATCCTGATCAGAATTAGCTTTACACTTATGCAAGATCTTCATTAGAGCTGTAACCTCCTCTGACTGATTTCAGTAGCTAAGCCACCCATGGAATTTAAAGAACCTAAAGGAGCACGAGTCATGTATTCTACGGAACGCCGTTCTTGCCAAGGTTGTATGTCTTTTTTCATGCTACTTAAGTCCAACCCATTTGGGCCCCTTAGAGGTTCTAACCAGGGAACATGCAGACCCCAAAAACGCATGGTTTCTAAAAAACACACGGTTTCTCCTCTAAAAATAATTTCTCCAGTCAGGGAACGCATTAGATATTTACCTAAACCAATAGGTCCTTGAGCGGATCCCATGCTAAGCCACCCATGGAATTTAAAGAACCTAAAGGAGCATGAGTCATGTATTCTATGGAACGCCATTCTTGCCAAGGTTGTATGTCTTTTTTCGTGCAACTTAAGTCCAACCCATTTGGGCCCCTTAGAGGTTCTAACCAGGGAGCATGCAGACCACAAAGACGCATGGTTTCTCCTCTAAAAATGACTTCTCCAGTCGGGGAACGCATTAGATATTTACCTAAACCAGTAGGTCCTTGAGCAGATCCCACGTTAGCCCCAAGACGTTGGTCTCTAACTAGAAAAGTAAATGCTTGAGCTTGAGAAGCTTCTGGACCAGTGAGCTAGTAAAACTCACTAGGATAAGTTGTAGTATTGAACCAGACAAAGCACTCAATCTTGGAAGTCCTTCATAAATTGGAGAGTCCAAACCACCCCATTTTCCAAAAAAAAGACATGAAATCTACTACCATCGCTTCTTTATTGGAGGACACTTGGAAGAGTTGAGGAAATCTTTTATTAAAAGCCATATCGCCACTCCACACCAAAATCTCAATCTCAATCCTGGCCCCACTTCAAAAGCTATACACTTTACAAAGTCCCCACACCCCTTTGAATGCTCTTCTACTAACCCACACCAAAAGTACCTTCCACTTCCTTGGACATCCAACTCCCTTCCGTATAACCATACTATGCTTTGATAATTGACATCCACCATGCATTTGTCTCTAAAGCAAATCTCCAAAACCATTTCCCAAAAGAGCCTGGTTAAAGACCCTTAACTCCTTTATCCCCAACCAGGATCAGCTCTATATAATTAGAGACTTAAAGCGACAAAAATGACAACTCTAAATGAGGTTTTTTTAATATTAATATAATTTTTTACTTTGTTTCTTATATATATTATATTTATTTTTGTAAGATAAAATTTTATTATTTTCTAACAAGAGAGAGGTATATATTGAATAAAACACTAATAATAGAGTTTATATATATATATATATTTATCAAAATAGATAGTAATAAAATATTAGAGCACAATATAAATAAAACTCTATTAATAGAATTAAGTTTTTATTTTATGGAATTTTTATGCCATTTTTTGGGTAGAGTTAAATTTTTATTAATTTTAAACTTCTAATTTGATTATACTATAAATACATAAAATTTATTTATGACATTTTTATAGAGTTAGACTTTTATTAATCTCAGACTTTTAATTTAAATATACTATGTATACATAAAATTTGGGGCCTTCTTGTTAAATAGGGCCTAAAGCGATTGTTTTGTTTGCTTTATGGTTAAGCCACCCTTGTCCCCAACCCACCTTCGCAGTTGGGGCTTGAATTTTATTCCAAACCATGAGATGAATTTTCCTCTCATTGCATGTACCACTTCAAAAAATTCCAACCAACTTATCCAACCTCTTCTGTACCGACACAATAATAGGGAATAAAGACATAAAGTATGTTTGAAGGTTTTGCCAAAGTGCTTCAAATCAAATGCAAACCAAAAAATAAATCTAGCTCCCGATCCATACCTTCTTGCCTAGATCCAGATCCAAATTCAAATAGGATCTAAATAGCCAGATCCAAAAATGGTCCTCTTATAAGTAGAGTGGTTTTGAACCAAATAAAAGATTTATATGGAACTTGGTTTTCGATCAAATACATCTAGTCCAAGATAAAGCCTAATATTTGCAAAGTTTCTAACAATTCTAAAGATGGGGTTAATTGTAATTTCCAAATGAAAAGTAAGGAAACTTTTATAAAGTAACATTGGGACCACCAAATCAAGGACACTTTTTGATTTCCCAATTGGATCCAGCTCCAATCCAACTCATATAGGGTTAGCCCAGAGCACAAGATCCCCCCACTGTGGGGTTTGGGAAAGGTTATGAGGTAACGGTATCGAGAGTGTCGGCCAATATGTAACAGGAATTAAAAACCACTGCATGTAACTAATACACATGTTTTAACACCAGTTTGTCATAATAATAATGGAACTATATATTAGATTAATTATTACTAAGACTATTATGAAATAATTAAAAAAAATAGCAAATAAAAGAATACTAAAAAAAATTAGTTGACTACTTAATGTCATAAATTATGGGATGGAAAAAAAATTAATACAAAAAAAAATAGAACACATATAAACTATGAAATCATACTCGTACGAATTGAACGTAACAAAATTATTATGAGATGGTATCTTGAGTTTTGAGACCAAGAGGCCTTTACCAAGGCCGAAGGGTCGATTGGTCTAAAGGCCAGAGGGAAAGGTCTGGGTTTTTGAAAGCTAAAATCATAAAATCTACGTTTCAAATACGTAAATCTACATCCAAAAGTAGTAGACTTACATTTAAACCTGGTAGATCTACAAAAGAGGTTAGCAGATCTCAAAAAAAAAAATCGAACATCGTTCCTCCAAATCAAAAATGGAGCGAAGAAGAAGATTTAGAAAAGCTTGAAATCTGAAAATGAAAGCTTGATTCACTACTTGGGATGAGTTTTCGGATGAGAGAGGAACTCTGGTGAAGAGCAGAAAAATAAGCTCAGAATGAGCTTTTATACTCTGGACTGCCAAACATAGCGTATGGGTGTCGATATCGATCAATATGCTTCTGCATTGGTGCGCATCAGCTGATAAGCATCAATACCGATATGAATCAGTCAATATCCTAATGAATTAACACCCTAACTTCTATCTTTTCTGCATCAAACCATTAGACCAACAAATGTGCAATACCTTGAGACTAATAATGGGGAGACAAACAAATTCTAAAGATTTCAAGTAATATTTGACGACCAATTAATTACATGATCTTTTTAGGACTGAAGGAAAGTAGTGAAGTATTTTGCTTCATTTATTTTTTCATATAATTTGTGCTATAATAATTTATGATTCAATACCCCAAGTAATGCAACTATTGATGATTGAAATTCAATGTACTAATATTGGCATAGAATGGTTGTCAAAAAATTTATAGAGGAGTGGATTCTTAATTCTTCTAGTTGTTTTTTTAAAAATCACAAATAAAACTTTTAATGGTGATGAATAGATTCTAGTGGTAACTTAACTTGCATTCAACTTGGTAGGTATTTTTTTTTTTTTTTTGGGGGGGGGGGGGGGGTGGGAAAAACATATAACAGAAGATATGCAAGATTTTTTTCTAATAAAATAAAATCACTACAAAAGGAAGGGAAAAAAAAAAGAAACAGTAACACAAAGAGAAGCCTGATGAGCAGATACATAAAGCACAATGCATAACATAATTTTTTAACAGAACTAAATGAATTGACGGATATCTGAATGCAGTCAATTATGCAGTCAATTTAGTTATTAGAATGAAATGATTCAGACTGCTTGCAAATCATCTAATCATAATAACATTGGAATATCAAGCTGAACAGGCATGTTTGGTTCAATTACGATCATGGTCCTATTTTCTTTGGATTATGGCCATGCTCCTTTCCATTGAGACGACAAATAAGGATCAGCATTTCTAAATTTTGATCCACATTCTCACTGGTCTTTGTTCCACATGGCCAAACCATCTCATATGGCCTTCTCTCATCTCGTCTTCAATTGGTGCTGCATCTAGCTTCCCGCAAAGCAAATTTTCTATCTTACCTTACATTTCTACCCACCCATCTCAACATCCTAATTTTAACTTTTCTCCTTTTATGGACATGTTTTCATTACCTATCCAGCATCCGATATCATAAAGCATGGCCAAACAATCTCATATGGCTCTCTCATCTCGTCTTCAATTGGTGCTGCATCTAGCTTCCCACAAAGCACATATTCTACCTTACCTTACATTTCTTCCCACCTATCTCAACATCCTAATTTTAACTTTTCTCCTTTTATGGACATGTTTTCATTACCTACCCAGCATCTGATATCATAAAGCATGGCCAAACAATCTCATATGGCTCTCTCATCCCGTCTTCAATTGGTGCTGCATCTAGCTTCCCACAAAGCACATATTCTACCTTACCTTACATTTCTTCCCACCTATCTCAACATCCTAATTTTAACTTTTCTCCTTTTATGGACATGTTTTCATTACCTACCCAGCATCCGATATCATAATGCATGGCCGCCCTCATAGCCATCTTGTAATTCTCCAATTTACTAAACCTCTATCATTATCATCAATCAAAGATAATATCACTTTTTTTCTGAGGAACTCAAGACCTAAGGTTAATGCAAGCATCAGGGAAGCCCCAAGATGCCTCGAACTTAAAAGAAAGAAATACAAAGTATACAAATAGAATATTATAACTGTAACTCACATTACAAAGCATATAAACAATTACAAGTTTAGAGAACACAATTATTTTGACAGAAGGTGTGGGGATCTTTTTTCTTTTCTATGCTCTACCTCATTTTTTTCCCTAAGGACTAAACATTTTCCCTAATAATCAAGTCTGATATACATTGCAAGTGTTGAGTTGTATACCTTGTCACCAGTGCAATACAAAACCATTGTCAAAAAGTCATTCAGATTCATCAAATAATTCAGAAAGATCTGATGTGTGCGCAATGTTAATATACTTCTTTTTCTCTCCCTCGTGTGATATTTTATAAATTTTCTTTTATTTATTCTCAGCAGATGTCACTAAGATTGAGACATATTAATTAAAAAGTAAATTAGATATTAAAATCAAGGTAGTATCACAGTATGGAGTAGAACATCATTTCATAACCATGCAATCTTGTATCAGATTACAAAAGTGAGGAAAAGCATTTCCAAAGAAGCAATTTCCCATATTCCTGATAATTGTAGAACTTTGGGATATACGGAGAATATGTGAATGCCATTTGCTAATGTTAGGACTATTAGAAATTCCCTCACTCTTGAACATCTGAATTTCCATTATATTGGTGGTCAATGTCAGTGCAAAATTTTATCCCTGCTTGTACAGAAATTTCAGATGTATTGAACTAAATATAAAACTTAAGTGCTTCTAAAAAATGAAGTCATGCAGAATCAACAATCCTACATCAATTCTAAAGCAAGGAATCTGACAAAATGCAGAAACAAAAAGAATACAAGCATTTCTATATAGATAACAAAATACAACATCTCATGGAAAAATAAAAAAACTGGAACTATCTTCAAGTGAAAAGGGGTTTTGAAGTAATTAAAACATATGGCACAAGAAGATAAATCTGAATAAGCAGTTCAGTAATGGCATTATATAGTTAATATTGAGTCCAAGTGAAGGTCAGAAGTGTACCTGGACCTTGGATCCATGTATGGCCTGAGATCAATTGAATCCTTGAAAACCACATGACCATTCAGTTTGCTCAAGCGACCACGAGCATCTTGGCTGAACCTCTTCAGATGAATGGTTAAAATAGGTGGGGCCCTATCAATAAGGATCCTTTTAGTTGCATCCCTCTTCACTTTCACACACACAGAATCCATCTCCTCATCCTCACTTCCTTCTGATTCACATCTCCCAGCTGACGATTGGGATTCCCTATGCTGAACTTTATCAGTTTTGCATCCAGCACTACTAGGCTCATGAACACTGCAAGAATCGCAGGCTTGACCGCTGAAACTCGCTGGACTGCCAGTCTTATGGCTACTATAAGACTGCGATAGCTCCGGAAGGGCATCATTCATCTCGCTTTGCCCTTCTTTCAACTGGGAAGCTACTGTGTTCAGCTCATCTTTCTGATTGGTTTCAACTATGCAATTCTCATTTTCATCAATTTTACAATTATGTGATGTCAAGCTTTCATCAAAAGTATCAAGTACATCTCTTTTGATATTTCCATTATTAAGGTTTCTGGCCTCAATAGGAAAAGGACAATACTTGTCTAAACCTGATGGAGAATTTTGAATTCTATCCTCGTTCCCATTTATCCCAATTTTTGGCATTGGTTTCTGTCTCTTCCCTAATTTCATCCTTTGCTCTTGCAAAGCTTTTGAACAATTCTCACAATGCCAAGCATGTTCATTAGTGAGAAGCTCTGCTTTTGTGAAATAAGCCAAACAACTATCTATGGACACTGGAGAATCAGTATTATCAACTTCATCAGGATCAGACTCACTACAATTTCCAGCTAAAAAGCCAGTTTCAGCAGCTTCATTTGCCTGAAAATCATTATTGCTTGACAAAGGCTTCATATTGGGGCCAGCAGCTACTTCAGGTTCATTAAACAAGTCTCCGAAACCATCAAAGTCCAATGAATCTTGTTCATAACCAACAGCTGATGAGGAGATCTCCCCTTCTCCTCTTAATACCTCATCAGAGGTAGAAGTTTCTTCTTTGTATGGAAGCAACAATACTTCAGAACCTTGAGCCTGTAAAGGAAGCTCATCTTCCCAAGAATTACCCGACGAATCCACTTTCTGATTTGATTCTGTATAAAATGAACAAACCTGACTACTACTTTCTGAGTCATTCAGAAAGAAGGCATTATTCTTAACCGCATTTTTATTTCCAGAATCATGAATCACAGACTTACCATTAATTTCTGAACCCCTATCATGGTTGTCCGATGATGTACCAGGTTCAATGTAATCCAATGATGTCAAATCGCCCAATGAAGCAGCCGTTTTCTCAGTATGAGGTGAACAGACCTGACTACTAGATTCTACATTATTACATAATAATACTTCATTCTGAACTGCATCCTCATTTCCAGAATCTTGAATCACCAAAACATCATCATTTTGTATAGTCATGTCATGGTGATTTGGTACAATATCTGGTTCAACGTAATCCAACCATGTGAAATCCTCCACAGAAGCCACTGTTTCCTCCCTGGCCTTCTCAGAGAATTGCTTGTTTCCACACTCTTGAGTAGCTGAAAGACTCTGAGAATTCATAACTTTGTCATTGACCACAGTACTTAGGTTAATGGATTCTGAAGATGTAACTTCAACCGAAGAAGCCACCGATTTTTCCACAACAGCTGCACTAGACTCTACTCGGTAAGAAGACTTGCTGATGTTTGGTGGATTTGACATGCTTTGAGCCGGTACAGGATCTGTGTCTCTGTTAACTTTTGAACGAATCCTTCCACTTCTCTTAGGAGGCAGTTTTGATTTCTTGGCTCGAGCAATTGGCTGGGCCTTTTTAGATGGAGGTTTCTTAGTTGGAACGGGCAGTGAAAGATCTAGAAATGGTTCATACACTGTTGATAAGTGTCCACACTCCAAACAACAGACAGTACTGGAGAGCTGGCCCCCAAAGATAGCATCTACAAATGTAGGACCTAGATTTGGAGAAAAGCCATCTTCCTGAGAAGAATTAATTTGCTTTCTTGCACTCAACTCTTCCATAGATAACCCATCAAGTAAACAGCGGAGCAACTCATGACTGTCATGCTGTTGATATCCCCTAAACTGGGGAGCCTTGGCACAAACACAACCAAAAAAGGATTTTGGAGTTATCACGTTTCTCAAGCCTGTCTCTGGGCTAGTTTCATTATAGAGCTTCTTCAAAGCAATAGTTAGAGGCCCAACAGACCCATCCAGTTTTGAGAAGTAATCCCGTAATCTATCCATTGCCAACAGATTCTGCATGACTGAATTAAAGAAACAAGTGTTCCCCATATTAACCAAGCCTGTCACCACATAACCACCTCTTTCATCTAAACTACCTGACAGAGTGTTTTTCAATTTTATTTCACTTGTTACACTGCCACTCCCAAACCAAACATCTTCAACATCCACTGAGGCTCCTTCAGATGATCGCCCCTTTATTATTTTCACAATGTCAGCTAACACATCCCTCTGTTCACCATTCTCTTCAGATTTTTCAACTGGAATAAGAGTATCGCAGGGGAAACACCATCGGAGATGAAGGTTTTCAAATTGGACAGCCAAGGGATGACGGTTTTGGCTGGCATGCCGAACTGCATGGCTTTGAGGGATCGTCGGGAATCCAATCCCTCCACACGAAAAATGTCCGCATTCCAAGCAAACCCAAATGGCTTTAGACTCCGGTCTTGAATCCACAGAACCACCTCCTTTCTTCTTCCCGTGTTTTCCCTTACCCTTGCTCGTGCGCCTATCAACCACACCTTCCCTACAATCTTCACACCTAATAGGTGCTGAAGACCCAATTTTTGAGGAAACTTTAACCAAATCCACACCTTTATCAAGATGGGCACATGCTTTCCTCTCTGTTGCAACCGAAACTCCACCACCAACAATCTCCACACTGGGAATGTCTTGTTGAGAAACAGTTATCGGAGAAGAAGTTGCAACCCGCTTCTCCTTATGACCACTTCTGGCCTTCTTCTTCACCTTTTTCCCCATCAATCCCTAGAACCAATCCAAAATAACCATAAACACTATAAACCCACAAATTAAAACAAAGAAATCAACCCAAAAAAACCAGAAAATAAATCATCAGAAAATTAAGCCAATCCAGAGAGGGGAATAGTGAGAGCTCAGACACTACAACCCACATATTCAAACAATATGTATGCATCCATACACAAACATATATACACACATACACAGATATCAACAAAAATCAGCAGAAATAGACAACTCGATGGGCACATGTGGAACAAAACAAACCCATCATCTCCTCATATATACAGCGATTACAGAATAAGTACAAGAACCCATAAAAGATTTGAGTTTCTGAGAGATCCCCCGATGGAGTTTCGGATTGGAAAGCATTTTTAAGTGCTTCTGAGCACTCATACATGTAAAGCAAAAACAAACATTCAACAAAATTAAAATAAATAAGAAAAAAAAAACCCAGAAATTAACCTGAAAATCCGGAGAAAGAGACCAGAGATTCCTTGAAGAATCGCCAATGGATTCGCCTTACATCGGGTGAAAAAGAAGACTGATGTTGGAAGATTAAGATCAGAGAAGCTGTGTTAGAGAGAAAGAGCGGTCGGTGGCCTGCGCAGCTTTAGGTGTTTGGGCCACCCTCTAGTCCTAGTGGTAATGGAGATGAAAAACGGGGAAGAGAAAGAGGGAAGAGGGTTTATCTTGTGGGTTAAAACTGTGATAAATTGGAAAAACCGTGGTAAGACAAAAAAAAAAAACTTCCTGCAAGATGAGAGTAACGTTGAACTCTTTGGTACCTTGCGAACCCCTGGGAAAAAAAGAGTAATGTTAAGTTGCTGGGCTGGATTAGGCCGAAAGTTGCCGTTTAACTGTTTAAGTGACATACTTTTACAAGAGGTCCTGTCCTAATAGCTCAAGGACTGAGATTTTAGGAAAATTCTTAAATGTGCTGAGTTGTGTTTTTTTAATAATATTCATGTGTGATATATTTTATTTTATTTAATAAAACATGATAGATATATTATTTTATAAGTTTAGTATAACACGTAATTATATATTTTTTTAATCACATTCTATATATATATATATATATATATATTATGTTTTACTAAAAATAATACTTCTGATATTCTATGCGCAGGTGTCTATCTCGTGCAATTAGTGTTGAGTGTAATTTTTTTTATTAATTGTATAAAAAATAAAAGCGAAATACTTTTATTGTCATTACATATGCTATGCGAATCGCTTTCAAGTATTGTTGCATCATTTGTATAATATATTTTAATTTAAATCTTAATTAATATAATATTACTCAAAAAAATGTTATTCTTTTTTTAATAATTGCAAAACATTTAATAATGAAAATTTTCGAGTATCTTTTCTTTTATTGATTCAGAATTATAGTGACATAATTGTACAATGACATTTATATCATTACAATGATATATATATATATATATTTATTGTATGAATGTATATCTAGAATTATAGTGAAATAATTGTACAATGACATTTATATCATTACAATGATATATATACTTATTATACGAATGTATATATCACATATTAATGCCACGAATATTCCCTTGCAATATGAGTGAGATTAGACAGTACATTTAGATTAGATTGAATGTTTTTTGATTTTGTTGATGATAGCCTTTCATGAATATGTTTGCCAATTGATTTTGAGTAGAAACATAACGAACAACAATATCACTATGGCAACATTTTCTCAAATAAAATTAAAGCTAATCTCAATTTGTTTTGTTTGCGTGAGAAAAATATTATTAAATAATAATAATATTATTACAAAAAATAATAGTCAGTTGAGAAAGTAAAACATTTCAAATCCAAATGATATCAACAACACAAAAAATCTACGGACATCAAAATAAGCTTGTAAAGAAGTGAGTAAAAATAGGTAAAGTTGTAACCTATGATGAAGAGTGCCATTTAGAAAATGAAGAATACACCCAACTTGTTGTAGATGACAATCAAAGGGTGTATGCATGAACTGAGACATAGCATCGACAACAAAAGCAATATTTGAATGGGTAAAACTTAGATATTGTAAAGAACCAACAATACGACGATATTTTATTTCATGTAAACTTCTTTCTGCAAAAATTCATGAAGAAACACATTCTACAAGTCTAATTGCTTGATAGGCCATGATTTTGACAATGCGATAGAAAGCACAATCCGGATAGTAGTGAGCTTAACAATGGAATTGAAGCTTTCAGTGTAATCACCTCTGTGTTGTTGTTTAAATCCTTGAGCAACAAGATGAGCTTTAAGACTTTCCAAAGAACCATCTGCCTTTTATTTTACTTCATAAATCCATTTGTATCCAATCACATGATAAGATGGGGAATGAGGAACTAAAGTCCAAGTTTTAAAAAAAGTTTTGATTAATATCACTAATAGAAGTATTATTTTTTTTGATTTATGAGTAATCTTAGAAAGTTCAATCAAAAAATGCCTTAATTTCTTACTTGAAATAGTAATTTTAAATGATTGATGATGATAACTTTCATGACATATTAAAAGCTTAAACAACTATCTTCACCAATTTCTTGCATATTGTTGGGAAGTGTTTGATATATAAGACTTTTTTTGGCCAATGAAAGGAGTGTATATTTACCGGTACAACTTCACAAACAAGCCTAGTCCATTGTTAAAAAGAGCATACCATAAATATACTTCACAAACAAGCCCAGTCCATTGTTAAAAAGAGCATACCATATATATACCACTTAGAAGTCCAAACTATGACTTGGAAATAAACATATAATCACATATTCTCGTTTGCTGCTGAGATTTGAAACCGTAACCTCTCATGTAAGAAAAGACTTGAGATACCACTTGGTCACTAGAGACTTCAACGTTTGCTATATAAGACTTGATTACTCATTTTCATGCATGACTAGGAGAAGTTAAGGTTGTTTGGGGGATTTGATTATCTATCTCAATAAATGAATGAATTCAATAATTTTTATTGTGTATGGAACAACACTCTTGTTGCTTGACTTAGAATTTGAATATCATAAAAAAATATTGATTGTAAAGTGCCAACATAAGACTACGTGCATTGATTAACTATCCAGAGGTGTAGCCAAGTAGTAAAGACATTGAGAATAAAATTCAAGCTTCTCGAATTCGAGTGTCCTCTGTGTTGATTGTTGATAGCTAGAACTTAAAAGGTGGGTTTGGTCTTCACGGGGAGGATCTCCCCTCTGTGCTGATCGTTGGTAATTAGAACTTAAAAGGTGTGTTTGGTCCTCACGGGGAGGATCTCCCCTCTGTGCTGATTGTTGACAGCTAAAACTTAAAGAATGAGCCTGATCTTCACGGGAAAAAGGATTTAGTCTGATGTGCGTAAGCTGACTTAGTATACACCTTACCGATTAATCCAAAAAAAAAAAAAAGACGGCATTGATTATGAATTACTAACTAGTATGTGGTGATTAAATATAGAAAGAATGGGTATGACAAAAACTCAATGGAAAATTGCTAATGCTTGCCTCCATTATGGAAAGAAATTTTGTAATGTATTGCAGATCAAATAGCCAAGGTCATGTTTCATTGCATTTCTATTTTTATCATTATTATTTTTTTATTTTGTCTGGATTAAAATGGGACTTTTTTCTGAAAATCTTAAATCCAATTTAAGGCTGCAAATGATATAATACCTTATTCACCTCACCCTTGCATGTCCTTTTAGGACTTGAATCCCTATTATGATATCAGCTAAGTTAAGAGTATATTGGTGGTATTTGTTATTTATATAATGGAAAACATGATAAAAAATTGAGTTTGGTGGACTCATTTTATATTTAAGTTTTAGAAAGAGGAATGCTATTTACACCTTCCCTTTTGGCCAAAAATACTCCTTTCAAAAGTGAAATTCTAAGTGTAAAAAGAAGCCGTGGATCAAATTCAAATTATGAAAGATCACATTAAGACTTTTCTCTATTTGGCTTGACTTGAAACAATCAAGCTCAAAATATGTTCGGTTCGGCTCATTATTATTGGGATAAGCTCGAGCTCGCATTGACTCGACTTAAATATGTAAATAAACCTTGTTCAAACTTGAGTTAAGATTTTTTATTTTTTATTT
This sequence comes from Nyssa sinensis, assembly GCA_008638375.1. Taxonomy (NCBI): domain Eukaryota; kingdom Viridiplantae; phylum Streptophyta; class Magnoliopsida; order Cornales; family Nyssaceae; genus Nyssa; species Nyssa sinensis. Next base: position 8,361,618 of record CM018045.1, read on the forward strand.
TGTCGAATTCATAAACAAACTTAATTCCAAACAATAAACACCAACTCAATAAAAAATAAAGAAAAACTAAATTTTATGCACTTTCTTAGGAACAATGAGGGGCATGCCCCCACCCCACCAAAAAAATTGATATTGGATATTTTACTATTAATTTTTTTTATTTATTTTTTAATATTCATATGAACTTTTCAAATTTTTAATACTTATAACTTCATCCTCTAACTAAATTTTTTTGAATTTGTCACTGCAAACGGACACATATATAATATATGAATGTGTAGAGGACTTAAAGAACTCACCCAAGAAGGATTTAGCCACCTTCTAAGAGGGTGTATTATGTCTACTTTGTGTGAATTTCTTAGGAAAATCAAGTTGATTTCATTAATAAGATAGACAACATATGATTACATGTATCATCAAATTGTCCCCTTTTTGTTAGTGGGCATAGTTGAATTGAAATGCTAGTCAGCATCCGTACAAGAAGCTGCCATTGTTGAACTGCACACAAAGACTTGCAGGAAGGACATTTTATTCATACATATTACAGAACATATATATATATATATATATATATTGTCCAACAAACTAACATATTAATGGATCATGGTTTACAATCGATATAACCGTGCCCCCAGGGATCATCTGCGCCGCACTTAGGGAAGAGATCGGTTTGCTTGAGATCCTTCTTATCTGCTGCAACAAAGACAAATATTCCTTCACCGTTAATGAACTCTGTTTCATCCTTAAAGAAGAGAAAGCCAGAGACAGCAAAGAGATGAGGCCTGAAACCATCTTTATCTTTCTCTCTCTCTCTCTCAAACGCACACACCCCGGCGGCCCGGATGGGAAAGATTTATACTAATTGAAGCCTTGCTCGGCCATGCATGGATCTCTTTCTTTAAGTCTCTCTCTTAAAACAGATGGAATTATAGAATATAAAGGACTATGAAGGAGCAAAGTAAACTTACCAGAAGTTCCAACCAGTTGCCTTCCAAACGCTCCAGAAGCTAGAAACAGCATGACAATCAAAAGAACCTCCCAAATTTTGAAAATCTTCTTAGAAGCCATTTTTTCTAGCATAGACAACCACGTTAGGGACTCAATATATATATATATATATATATATATATATACACGTCTACATCTATATGTATATTATATATAAATAGATAACCGGCCCAAAGTGTAGTTAGCTTTCATTTTCCAATCAATTCAATGCCTTTGGACCCCAGACTTAAAATGACTCTCTGGTCACAATTGTGTTGAATAAATTCCTCAAAAAATTATTTACACACATTGGCAAAATATATAAGTTACACTTACATTTTAATAACGTGTGGAATATCGAGAATTTGGATATATTATACTGAGGTCGATAAATACTTGATACGCCAGAAATAGATCGACTAATCTGAACTTGACACGTGTCTGGATTTACTGTGTATAGGTCACGAGGTAACTAGCCATACCGATCTGACGTTGGATTAGGAGACTCGAAAGGACTACTTCTCACAGGTACTGACCTCAAGAATACCGACCTCGTCGTCATCATCATTTTGACCTACCAACCTCGGAACTAGGAGGCAGGTAGCAACGGGGAATAGTAAAGCAGGTAGCAATGATGCAATCATGAGGTAGGTAGCATGGTGCGACTGTAAAGCACGTAATGCAATGGAACAGTGTGGCAAGTGGCCATCATGAGACTGCCATCATCGGACAACAATGAATCCTTGCCTTCATGATACCAAGTCCTACCCACTTTGACACACAATCAGTTTATAATTACAACTCTTAAGGTACACATCAAGGACACAATCAATTATACTTTAATCAATTTTCTACTCTCTCATTTGTTTCTCAGATTTCACACCAACGAAGAGCAAAGTTTTGACAAATCAAAAAAATACAGCAACAATACTCAATTTTTTCAATAAATTTATTATTGTGTGTAAATACGCGTGCATTACTCCGGAACCAAATGAACATTTAGCTCAGTTTCCTCGACTAGAGGGCATGGACTTGTTCAATTATGTGATTGGAGAACAAGTGTAGTTAGTGAATTAACTAGCAATGAAAAAGTAGACAATGACATTAGACTGAAAGTTTCACTGCACTATTGGCTAGTGATTACAGTCTTATTCACACAAATAAAAAAGAAAAAGAAGTCTTATCAACTTGCAATATGGTCCACTCAACAATTTCATGAGTTGGGATCAATTTTTTCTGTTAAAATTGTCAATAGCAGAAGAATGCTTATGAAAAATATGTATTTATTATTTTATTTTTATAAATAATTATTCTAACATAAGTTGTGACATATAATAATTATAAGAGCCTCTTTTATTATCGTCGGAAAGATAAGAAACATCAGTATAACATATAAGAATATTTTAATTATATAATTTTTTTTATTGAAATCCTAATGCCAATATTAAGGAATTTTATACGAATTTGAAAATCTGTATATTGTTAGTATAATAGTAGAAAGATGAGCATAATTTAAAAAAATATGATTTTATTGTTAATATATAGTCATAACATTGGCTTCTATCCATGGTGTGGCTGATATGTATGTTTACGAGAGACTTGATATATTATAATCTTTGATTGCTTTTGTTTGGGCTGTGTACGTGCCAATTTATGAATGGGGTTGTTTTAATCTTATTTGAAATGAAAGTCCTCTGTTTCCTTCATTGAATTTCATTACTAGTGAAACTTACATGGTATGACTCAGTTATAAACAAGGGTGAAACCAGGGGGGAAAAAGTAGGGGGTTAAAAAAAATTGGAAAATTTTTTGGGTCGGCTAAGATTTTGAAGTGAAAATGAGAGAAAGTATAGATAAAGATTGGATTACGCCATAATTTTGGAAGGTGGGATAAAACTTTGGATAAGAAATGATGCGTAAAGATTAGGTTAAACCAACACGAACTAGTTTGAAACAAGCCAAAATTTTACATGTATAATATTTTTTTTCTTATAATTTGGGAGGTTATAGCCTGGTTGAGCCTACTAGTGGTTCCGCCCTCGGTTGTAAAGATAAATTGACAATCTCTTTTTCAAATGAAATGAAGACACTATTTATTCCTAATTTATTCTAAAGTAGTCAGTATCCCATTACAATTTTGGGTGAATAGTTGAAGACTTGTTCAATTTGGATTTGAGGCTGTTTTAATCTAGAAAAAGATTTTACATGAGAAAAAATTACACCCAAAATTTTTTTTAGCCCTTCCCGAAATAATTTTCCTGGCTCTGTCCCGGGCTACAACTAAGTTTCTCACAACATGAGAAGGGGTAGGAATAGGAGCACCAAAATGGGGGAGCTTAGGGTCTTGTCAAATGGAAAGAAAGTGAGAGCAGCACCAAAAGTTCTAGTGCGATTGGCATGGAAAAGGACTATTACTTGATACTTCTGGCATGTTGTTCCGAGTCAGACCCTTTTAAGATTTTATTCCATGTGTGTGTGGACTGTGGACACCACCCTCAAGGAGTTTCAATGTTTGTGACTTTGTGGGTAAGGTTTTCTTCAAAAGGGCAGGAATGGATACCCTCCCACCTCGGGCAAAGTCTTCCAGAATGGACATACAATAGCCTCCATTAAAGCAGCTTGACTTAGTTTTAGTGCATAGAAAAATATGATTTTTTTTTTAAAAGTATTTAGTTGTAATTTTTAAAATCGAGTTTTGCAATAGAATTCACAATCAAAACTACATAATTTGAAGAAAAAAGAAAAAAAAATTTCTAAAAATCAATTTGATTTTTTTACAACTTTTATCTTTCGATTTATCACTTACACATTATTCAATATGTACCATATAAAAAATAAATAAATAAATAATAGTTAACATCAATGTTACGTAGGGGTGCCAATTTTTAACACGATACGACAACATGATGCGAATACGACACGAAATTAACTGGTTTGGGTTTAGCATAAATGGATTTGAGTCATAAACGGGTTGACATGTATAACACGATTAATAAATAGGTCGAATTTGGGTTTTACTACTGTTAACCCGTTTAACACGACTTAACACGTTTAATTATAAAATATATTATGAGTTAAGGTAATTCATCTCACATCAAATATTTATCAAGGTTTTGAGATTTTTTGTTTATAAAAGAGGTTTCTATTTTGATTTGGTTCATATCCAAAGTTACTAAACTTGAAAATTATTTATACATATTAAAAGATAGGTAAATTTTTTTATTTAAAAAATAAAAAAATTAAAATAAACGGGTTAAATATGTCGACACGTGTAACCTGTTTAATAAATGGGTTGAGTTTGGACTTTAAAACTTGACACGATTAGTTAATAGCGTCGGGTTATAATTCACACATATTTTCGAATATGTATGTCTTGACACGACACGATAATACGAATTGACACCTCTAATCTTACGTAATTTTTATCAAATACTAAAATAACAAATTTATTATATATTTTAAAATTCATTCCCTCGGTAATTAATTCTTTAAAATTTATTTTATAAAATCTAAAACTCTCTCAAACAAACCGTATAAAAGAAAGAATCAGATTTTAAACACATTGTAGCTCTCAAATCAATTGATGATCACCTTATGAAGAATTCAAATCCAATCAATTGATGATCACTCTCAACAACATGATTGATAACCCTAGAGCGAGAGAATCCTACAGTTCAAGACCGGAAACTACTCAATAGTCCCTCCCCCCTCCCCCTCCACACGCTCTTTCGTGGAGTCTAAATCCTGATCTTTCAACTAGAGATGGTCAGATAATACTTGGGACCCATTTGGGTGTGTGGCTGCGAAAGCTAGAAGCGCAGATGAGTTCGACTCCGGACGCGTAAAGATTTTTGAATTTAGGACATGTTAATAAAAGAGGAAAAATGAACTGAACGAGGAGAGTTTGTCTGGACTTCTTTTACCACTGTCTGTCTTGATTTTGATCAGTGAACACAGAAATTAAGATTAACAAAATGTAACGCCGTTGCCGGGGATCGAACCCGGGTCACCCGCGTGACAGGCGGGAATACTTACCACTATACTACAACGACTTGATGTTCATAATGACATAAAATATTTATAATATAGACAACATTCTATATAGAAAAATTTACTTAACAACCCAATCACAATCATCAAGTTTAGAATTTTTTTTTTTAAAAAAAGGAAAAATACTACTGAATTCATGTGTAGAAAGGAAGTTATCTAATATGTTATTATTAATATTAAATTTTCATACCTTTTAATTTTTAAATATATATATATATATATTTTTTATACTAAGCCATTCTTTTTAAGATGAGTCGGTCACACGGTGTAACAATTCAAAATTACTTTTTTCTGACTATTTATAGGCATTATTTTATAATAATAAAAGTCAGTTTAACCGTCAAGTTTTAAAAATATGAATTTTAAGAGAGAAATGGATTGAAAGCTAAATAAATCACCACATCTCACACTTGAGACTTAAAATCCTGAGCTCCATTATGGTATTTTTCAATAAGCATAATTGAGAAAGAGAGACTTTATTCAAATGCATTCATTTGCTCAATAAAATTAATAAAAAAAATATAAAATATAACAATAAAATAGGAAAAAGAAAGAACAAATGAAAATTCCCATTTTATTTTATTGAAATTTCACTGAATTTCATCCAATTTTACAAATAACATGACCAGATATAATTTTTAATTTGCACAAATTTATAAAAAGAAAGAAGCTTTATTCAATACTTTCATTTTCTCAATAAAATTTATAAAAATATATTATGAAAAGAAAAAAAAGGAAGAAGAAAGAATATACCAAGATTTCCTTATCTACTTCATGAAATTTTACTTTTTTATTGTTACAATTTCATCCAAGAATAACTAATTTACAAATAATTTAATCCAATATTTTGGCTAAATTAACAAAAAAATATTTAAGTGGGCTTTTATTTTGCATATCAGAAGTGGGCCGGCTTGGTCCACTGGCTCACATATGTTAAAAACAAAATCAACTTAAGGTTAATTCAGAGACTGGGTCCACCAAATCCCTAGGAAATTTTAGCACGCATCCCAACTCACCTCCCCCCTCTTTCCCCAGGCGCAGGATTTCTTCACCGGCGACCTTTCAGCTGCTTCACAATGACTCATATCCTTGAATTTTATTTGGTTTTCATGAAACCCTTTTTTCTATTTTCCAATTTTGATGCCTTAGATCCATTTATTCTTCATTTTTATCCAAGTTTTTTTTTTTTATGGGCCACAATTTAGATGTTTTCAACTCATAAATCCAGTGTTTGATTCACACCTTCATGTCTTCAATTCACGATTTCCATGATAGCATCATAATTTTGATGACTTGATTCTTCGATTCGCTGCTCCATATATAGAGATATATATATGTATGTATATAAATTATATACATACACATATTTATGTAGAGTTTGTGTTTTCTTTAATTCGATCTAACGCGGTAACCAGAGGGAACGTGATCGCGAAAGAGCTCAGGCTCGGAACGGCGGTAAGGGTAAGGGCAAGGACGATGGATTGACCCCTGAACAACGCCGTGAGAGGTTCGATTTTGTTTCTAATCTTGCTTTGAACTTCGAAGACTCGATCTTTTTTTTACAGGTATTATCGTTCCTAATATTGGTTTTTATTTTGTTTGTTTATGGTATATTTAGGAATGCGAAAGCGCTCCAAGAAAAGACGGCGAAGAAGGCGGCACAGGCTGGATCAGGTGGCGATGCTGGAGGTAAAAGCAACAAGAAATAACGGAAACACTTGATAATGGTTGTCTTAATTGGCTTCTACTTTGGAGAAGATTGTATTTTGGTTATGAGATTTCATGGTCTTTATGACTTTGTATTCATGTTGTTCTGTTCTTTGCATCTTTTCTTTATTTCTATGTTGACTATCCTCTTTATTCAAAATAAATTAAGTTGTCTTTGGAAATTGTTGGTTTTCCGATAGCACTTGTAGTTATGGATACTGTTATTGCTTAGATAATCATATTGTAATTCACCTTTCAATCCCATACAGATACAGTTATGGTGATTGTTGTTGCTAGGAGAGGGATAGGGAATTATGGTCAGCAGAGTATTGAATTTATACAAATATTTGGGACACCTTCAGGCAATGGGCATTGGTTACGGTTAGAGCTTGATATGAAGCCCAAATAATGTATATTAGCTAAGAAAAGAATTTTAGGTTGAATATAATAATTTAATAGGGAGACAATCCTAGTCATGTATGCAACCATATCCCACGACGAGAGAGAAGTTGTTTCCACGGCTCAAATCCAAGGTATCCATGAGATTTTAGTTATTGTTGGGGGGGGGGGGGGTTGGGCAGGTTTTTGTTTGAAATTGAGTTCAAATCCCAAATTTTTTACTTCACCCATGTATTTTATTTTGCTATTTTCGCAACTAATGTAATTTTAAAGATAATTATCGAACCCAGGCATTTTTTTAAAGATTATTTTTAAAAGACATTTTTGAACCAATTTTTTTATCAAAAGGGTAAAGGCATATCCAAAAGACGTTTTTATGTTAGATAAGTTTTAAGTGTTAAGTGACTCATTATTGATTAAGATTTCAGATTTTAAGCTAAAAGAGTCTTTTAAAAAAATACTTCTAGGGCCATCCTTTTAGATAAATTTTCAATTTAAAAGCGTAAAAATTGCATGGATTCGAAAATTAATTAAAAAATTGCATTAATTGTAAAAATAACAAAATAAAGTGTATGGATGAGATCAAAATATCTCAAATCCCATTCTGTTAGGAAACTGTGGCTCCTGTCTATGTAGAGATTTGAAATTTTTTTTTTTTAGGAATGAAATTTTTCTTTATTTAAATAAATGTATTTGTGTATGGGATGTGTATAAATGGTGTGTTGTGTATGTATACATGTATGTGTATACAATTTTATTAGTTATATATATATATATATCTATATATATATACATGCAATTAAATATATACATATATATAAACATATACACGAGTGTACAACAGCTGTGTGTGCAAAAGGGGGGGCCGTGTGTGTGGGTGCAGCAGTGTACTGCTGTGTGTGTGATATAATATATATATGAAAAACCCAGAAATGCAAGCAATGCATTAAATGCAAAGCTGCATTTCTGCATGGGGCAAGATAGAGAAGTCAGAAAGGGGTGTAGGGGTTGAGTGTATACAGGCCTGGCCGTAGAGAGAGAGAAATCAGAAGAGAGAGAGGGGCAGTGTGGTGATGATGTACATGTATGGGTGTGTGTTTGAGTTAGAAAGAAAACAGAAAGGAAGCAAAGGAAAACGTGAGAAGCTGAGAACATTAGAGGATCTAGAAGAAGAAGCTAGAGCACTCGGAGATAGAAACCGCAAGCAAAAACTCAGAAAAAAAAAGTAAGCAACTCGATTCTGTTTTTAATTTTTAACAAGCATGAATGATAGATTGGATAGTATGGTTGTAAAGAGCATAAAAAATGGTGAATTTAGGAAGAAACCGCAGCTCATTTGGTTAAGAAACGAGTAAAAGAATCAATTTAAAGTTTGAAAGAAATTTTCGGGTCATTGAATTTTTGAACGATTTAGCTTGTTTTATGAATTGAAAATTGTTGCCCATAAGTGCAGCAACTTGTAGATAAAATTTGGACTCAAAACAATGGCTAAAAGGCCATGAAAAAGTGAAAATTCAGTTCGCCGGAAAGTTAGGACAGCTCGCCGGAGCTGGCTGCAACTCCATTTTTCGATGCCTTCCGGTGATCCAAACTGAATTCTGAGCGTAGATATGGAAAACCCATGAGGAGTAGAAGAGGACCCGAGTGGTCGGACGTTGAAACGTCGCCGGAAACCGGTTGCCATCGCCGGAGAAGACAACTAGCCGCACGGCTGGCAGCGTGTTGTGTTGTTGTGCGTGTTGGAGTTTTTGTGGTTTTGGGCCACGGGTCAGGTCGGGTTGACCCGCCCAACCACCCATGGGTTAGATCCACGTATTTTATGATTTTTAAAATTTAAAAAATATGGATTTGGGGCTTTTTGGATACAAGAATAGTAGATAGAAATTGGATTGAAATTGAGAATAAGGATAACTTATCCAAGTTTAGATTTAATCCATTGTTTGGCTATTCCAAATTGGAATAGGAAATTGTAAAATTCAGAATTTACCCAGAACTTATGGTAATTACAATTTGATCCCAAGTAATAAAATAATGGTTAATTAATTAAATTAGTTTAATTAAATTAAATATTACGAAATGGCCCGGAGTCCAAATTGGACAAGTCATTAGTATAGTTTGACTATCTCGACCATTCTGAATCCAACGGTGAGGTCTGTGTTGCGAGACGAGGTCCTGAAAATTAAAAGACCCGTGGGAACACTAAAAATTACCAAAATACCCCTAAGTCGAAAAGTAGTTGAACAAACCCTGATTAAAGTAAACAAATAGTGAGTTTTTATTATTTCGAACATTCCGGACTCAACCGTGGAGTCCAATTTGCAAAAAGAGGTTTCGAGAAGTAAGAACCCGTAAAAGTGTAAAATGATCGTTTTGCCCTTTTTAACCCGGATATCCAAATTGAATTCCGCGGAAGCCTAAACCGACTTTGTTCGACATTTCGGACTCAATGGTAGAGTTTATTTTAGTAAAATAGAAACTCATAAAATAAAAGCATAAAATTTGATGAATAACATAATTCAAGTAGTCATCGACTGAGTTATATTTCATGATTTTAGGGACACCGAAAGGCAAGGAGAAGCGGTCTGACCTTCCACATTCTCGTTGTTAGTTCAGTTACATTGCGAGCACGATTTCTTAGGGTTGAGACCAATCCATCAGGTATGATATATTGTGCTAAGTAAGAAATAGGATTAAGTTTAGGAATAATTGCTATGTTGACTTGATGATTCACATATTTGCTTGATTACTTATATGCTTATGTGTTTCTTGTTATCTTTTTGAAAGTTTGGTTAAGTGAAAAATGTGAATCATGACTGTATGTATATTCCATGTGCTAGTGCAATGTGTGAATTATATTCTTCGAGAATTGTTGAGATTATGAAATATGTAACTTAAGACATGTGTTTAAATGGACTATGTATGGCATATACCCTTGATGAAGGGATTTTGTGATTGAAATGTTATTGTGTGATAGATTGTCTAAAGCATGCTTCATGTGTGGATAAGATACTTTATTAAGATTATATCATGACATGGTGGAATCAGAGCATATTAGCATAGTGTGATTCCTTAGAACATGGTGTGAGTTGAGCACGTGGTGCTGTACATTATGAGGGTGTAGATCCTGTGGTGAAAAACCCAAAAATCGGCCATTGGTACTTGCATGCCAAAGGGGTCCGGACCGTGAAGCGAGACATTGTCACGACCCAAAACCCACCCTATGCGGATTAGGGGTCCGTGACCTGGGTCTGCGGCCCGTGGGCTGTTCCTTGTCAAAAGGATCTGAAGTACCGGGTACAGTTTTAGCAAAATATTTTATAATCATTAAATACACCTAGTAGCATAGTCAGTTCACCATTCTGTACATGCCAAAAGAATATAAGTGTTTAAGTACAGATCCTCCAAAAAGAAACACACTTCCAGGACCGTGGTGACATGAGAGCAATTAAGACCTTCTAGTATTCAATTAGTACAAAAACTCGCCAAAAGAAAGCTACCAGTAGCTTGCAGGCATCTAAACCTTTTGAGCGCCTGAGGGTCCTTCTGGATCTTGCTGTCCTGAAAAAAAATATAAAGGAGGGGTGAGCTAACAAAGCCCGGTAAGTAATTTCCTAACTTTAACATGGGTTATGGTTTGTCCAAGGGAATGATAGAACAAAAGGGTAACAGGTAGCCAAATGAGCAGCAATGAATACATAGCCAGTCACCAAGATGCACAACAATAACGACCCGAGGGTCCAAAAGAGGCATATCCCACAATATAAAACAAGGTCAATCAAAGTTGGGATCTAGCCTATAAGAAAGGGATAACAGATAGCCAATAGCCATCTAGCAACAGTAATTGCATAGCTAGTCACCAAGATGCGCAATAATGACCCGAAGGTCCCAAAGGCTTATCCCAAAATAAGATACAAAAAGATAGTAATAATGAATCCAACAACCGGGATCCAGCCAATCATGATAATCTGCTGCCATAACAAACATAATAGCCAATCAAAAGTATAACATGCTTGCGTAGAATATGATCATCCAACGAGTACCAAGGATATATCATCATCGAGTAAAGTATAACATGATTGCAATAATATGATCATTCACAAGGCATAGAATATGATCATTCAATGAATACTAAAGATATATCATTATCGAGTTCTAATAACCCAGAAATGCGTGAATCACCCGGGGCCCGGCATACCCCACTAGAACGCACATTCAGTCTTGCCTCTTTATCCCGGGCTTGCTGAATAGCGCTAGAGCTCTTATTTTCTCAGGTCCCGAAGGACATACAAGACCCCCAAAGGGTCTTTCCCCCACACAATCTGTGAATAGATGGGCCATTGTGACTGAGTACAACCCTGGGTACATACCAAATATCATGATCAATAAAATTCCACATGGGATGTACAACCGTACAAAACAATTGATATCACAATCAACGATTCATGAAATGTGTGAAATAACAAGATTTCTATTAACAGGATATATCACAAGATCAGGTCATGGCATGATAGTACAACGATGCTCAAGTATCAGTGATCAAGTTCACAATGATGCAAGCAAGCAAGTCAAATCCAAAGAATAGGCATAATCGATAACCACAAGTCGATTGGCTTCAAATCAAGTACATTAGGTAGTGATGGAGTACAAAATTTGGCAGCATAAGAAAAATAACGTGACTGACTGGAGAAGGACCACATAACAAAGTTCAGATTTACTTACTGAGCTTGTTTAAGTTCATTCCATTTATCTAACATTTTTTAGGTGACATTATGTGGGATGATATACAATGAGATAACTAGCAGAACTAGTGAAGCACAAATGATTTACACTGACGAGATAAACTCCAAGTCAAGTTGACCACGTACTCTGTAAGGTTAAGTTTACAATTTGTATTATAATATTACATCATTAGTGATGAGGTTAGCCTAGTATGTTGGATCACTATGATTAAATTGTACTTGGAGACATTCTGGTTGTTGATCATTGGAGATGAGTTTGATTAGCTGAACGGTATTGGTGTAACTTCCGCTTTAAGTAATTCATTGATATAGAATAGATGCATTGGAGCATGTATATTGATACTCTAGAGATATTTGGTGACTGATTCTAGACGTGCTCTGATGTGTATGAACGAGTTGTAATTTCAATTTAAAAAGGTTTTAATTTCTGTTACTTTGACCCTACATTTAGAATGCAATTCATTGTAAAGTTCAGAAGTTGCCTTTGGTTGGTCACATTGACGGCAGGAAAAACCAACAAGGTGGCCAACTGGCATCACGTCCTCGAGATCCGCGTAGGGTGGGTTTTGGGTCGTGACAGACATACTATGGTACTTGCAGGCCAATAGGGAAGGACCGTAAAGCGAGACATGAGTGTGGCATGGAGTTTGCATGGGTGCGTCACGCAACTGTTCATGTACTACATAGATGATATTTGATGACATTTAGATATAAATGTACACTTGCACATGCCACGCCTTAATTTTGTTTCTTACATTAGCATTATATATACCAGCAGTTGAGCTGACCTATTTGTGGGATGCCATATTACAGATGACGCCCCGGCTACATGAGACTCAGTGATGTCTTAATAGAAGAAAGAACTTGGAATGTTTTGGCCCTTGGGGCATATTTTGATGTTGTACAAGGGCATAAGCCCTAAACTATACATGTTTATCTGTATGTTATGAAACAACAGGCGAGACCCAATGGATTAGTATCAAAACAGGAATTGGGTTAGTGTTTAGAAATGCATGTAATTGTTCTTTATTATTCCTTTTTATTTATTTCATTCACTTCTCGGGTTTGGGAAAATTCGAGACGTGACAGTCTAAATCTTGAAAGTTTAAATCCTTTTACCTATTTTTTTTTTTATAAAAAGAATAAAAAAGAAAAAACTTAAGGAGACTAGCAGTAATCTCCTACACCCAGCCAAAAATGAAATTTCTTATTTCTCACATCTGTCCCTCTAGAGATGGTTTTATATTACTAAATTAGAGTTTAATTCTCATTATGTATTGACCTAAGCAGAGAATTGTTTCGTTTGATCTGCAAATTTGTTGGAGGAAAAAGAGAGAGAAAAAACCAATTTTCCTCCTATTTTTTTGCTTTTACTTGAATAAAATTAGAGAATAAAATATTTTTTCACATTCATCATTTTTTTTAATTTTGAATTAATAATATATATTTAATATTTCTGCTTATTTATTTTCTTTTAATGCCTCTATCTAAATGTAAATACCATTCCTTTGAGAATTTTATGTGAAGCAATTGTAAGGAAGCTTTAATTTCTTGGAGAAAAGCTCATGATAATTATTGAAGACTAAATTAATGACATTATGCAGGAATATATATGTGTGCGTGTGTTACCTGACGAAACTTAATTTAGTAATAATAATAATTTCCTCTTACATAATCATTATATCTAATATATATACACACACACACAATATCATCAATTTTTCTATATATGTTTAGTAATATAAGAATACATGAGTACCTAAAAATATCAAGTTTTTGATTTAAATTTTAATAATCTAACTTTTTCTGAAGTCACTTATCCATGGAAGAAACTTCAATTTACAATCTGATTATAGGATCGATTGATGGGGGTGATCCACATTACCCAAGAAGAAACAAAGAAAAATACAAGAACACATGAGAACACAGTTAAACAGAATTCATTAATGTTTCATAAGGCTTAGTAAAAGCAAGCCTAATCCAATGTCAACAAGCTTGTCATCCTACAGTGTTTTGATTGTTTTTTTTTTTTTAATCTTTTCTTTTCCTTATGCCCCTATACCTATATAGCTAGTATTAGCTATAATTTAAAAATGATTCAAATAAATAATCACAAGCAAAAGCAAAAGCACAACTGTAATCTTATAAAAACAAAGAAAGCCAAGGTTAACTTTTACAATTTGACAGTTGTTAAGAGAAATACTTTATCTTATCCTTCATTTCTTTTAAAAATGAGCTTAGTTATTTTTTGAGTTTCATTGAATTGTGTAATATAAATTATATTTCATTATTTTGAATGAATAGAAAATTATCACCTGCATGTAAAGTACTTGTTATTATATATATATATATATATATATATTATTTTAGTAAAAAATCATCAGGATTTTGTCGTCCTGCTTTTTTTAATTGGTTTTGTCACGTAGTTTACATGTTTTTTTTCTTTATTTTTCCAACCTTTTTCTTGAATGAGATATGGTGGTGGAGCATGCGAGTTTGAGACTTGAATTTTTGATAGGCCTCACGGATTACAGAGTGGAACCACAAACTTATGTCAAATGGATTTTTATATTATTCTTTGATATATTTATGTAGAGTCGACTTTATATAATTGGAAGTCAAAAACGAGAAAGTAACATCTTTAAATGAGATTTTTGTTAATATCAATACTTTTTTCTTTGTTATATATATATATATATTATATTTACTTTTGTAATATAAAATTTAATTATTTTATAGCAAGAGAGCTATATTTTAAATTCTAATAATAAAATTTTACATAATTTTATTTAGGATCATTCATTTAGAAGTCTATGAAATTTACAAAAATTATCTTCAAGTTCAAGGTCAAATTTAATAACCCACCAAATCCTTCAAATTTATCATAACTAAAATATCTTTACATTCCTAATAGTTTATCAATTAAAAAATACAAACGTGTGAATGGGAGATACTTTTTAAAAAAAAATTTCAAAATTTCAAATTTATATATTTGAACTTTAAAAATCGAGATTTATCAAACAAGATCCATATTCAATGTGAAAATCTGAAGGAAAAAAAATGATTTTAAAAGTGTTAGATTTCTTAGTAAAAGTGTAAAATTTACACTTTTGTAGTAAAATGTTTAGTCCCGGTAAAATGTGTAAAATTTTACATTTTTTTAAAACTGTAAAAATTCACAATTTTATAAAATAAAATCGAGAAAATTCTTTGGTTACATGTTGAATGCTTAAAACTGACTTTCAATTTTTGAAAAATTATCCAAAAATCAGTATTAAAACATAGTTGATTAAAAACTCACTGATTGTAAAATGTGTGTAATTTTACACTATAGAATAGTATAAAGTTTGACAAAATTTTCAGGTTAGATTCTCGACCTTTATTGAGTTAATTGGCCTAATATCACTTCATCCACTCAGTGCAAGAGCCATGATGGATTCTATGTATTTCTTAATGAATAATCTTAAAATTGACATGAGAATTGAATCACACAAAATCAATCTGAGATAAACTACAAGCTTGCACTACTAGCTTTAAATTGAAAGCGGTGAGTAGAGTCCTTCAAACTTAAGAGCAATTCTTAGTACACAAACAAGATTCCAAAAGGCAAGGTTGTCTTTTGACTCAATCTAAGCTATTCTCCATGCGATGACCAGTAAATTTTGTCTCATTTTCTTTGTTGAAAAATAAAATTTTGATCATCATCTGTTCTGAGATTTCTTAAAGCATACTTTCTCAAAGTATGATTCTTATTGTTGGACCAATCAAGTTTCTTGTTCCAATCAAATTTTAGTAAACCTTTTTATCACAATCAATCACAACGTCCTGGAAAAACTCAAGGAGTCGTCCAATTCGTCCCACCATTAATCTGCTCGTTTGATGAGACTTTGATAGGTTATTTTCAAATATTAAAACGTTGTGGCGGGTTTACAAGTTTTTGGTGGCTTTTCACAATTTTGGTTGGAATTTGTGCCGGAGTATAGCAAGCATCCATTTCAAGAGATGTACTTATGTAGGGCAGTGGAGTACAGTGCAAACGACGATGATGGAGTGGTGCGGCGGTGGCTCACAGTGGTTGCGGCGGTGGCAATGGAAAGGCAATAGAGATGTGCCTGTGTAACGTTGATGGCTGAAAGAAATTGAGAGCGTACGGGGTTGATGGTTTACAATACTTTTAATTTGATTATATTATAAATATATAAATCTTGGACTTTTTATAAAATTAAATTTTTATTAATCTTAAATTTCTAATTTGATTATACTGGTGTCTTATTTAAGTGAAATTTTTTATTTAAGTGATTGTTTCGTTAATTTTATTTTCAATCTTAAATATACATAAAATTTGGGACATTCTTTGTGAGTAAGGCCTAAAGTGAGTGCTTTAATGGCTTTATTATCCATGTATGAATTTTTTCATTATTCTTTGATATACTTGTACATATATATATATATATATATAATTTTGGGTTGTGATTCTTGTGAAGGCAACTAAATTATTTTCTGTTTGAATGAAAATTCATAATTTGAATCATAGTGTTATTTTGTATGAATAGACATATACATGTACTCTAACAAATATCTTAAATATATTTATTTATATTTGTATTTGTATTTGTACATGGAGAGAGAGAGAGAGAGAGAGAGAGAGAGAGAAAATAGTGGTCCAATTTTGAACTTGGAAAATTAACGTGCCATCCACGCCACTTACCAAGCAAAGTTATGATTGAATAATCAATCTCATGCGCGCGCGCCACCATTCCCCTCTCTCTTCCCTTCTAACCATCCCTTCCATCTTTTTCTAAAAAGAAAGAGAATAAGTTATTGAAATATCCATTTTTGAGTCCTAAAACAGCCTTTCATTTGGGGACCCCCCCACCCTTAAAAAACTAGCAGACCCTTTCAATTCCAAGATCATTTTTCACTTTCAATAAACTCTTCTGTGCCTTATTGGTGGTCATCAATAGCAAGCAAGACAATAAAAAAAAAAACAAGTCAATGACATAAACAAGTGCTTAAACAACTTGTGATGCAGTTGTTGTGGTTGTCTATTGCATTATATGAACTTTTTTGTCATTTGGAGGCATGGTTGAACTCTAAACAAACTTATCCTAGGATTTCACATGTCAGCCACATAAAACAGCTACTTACCTATACATATATATATATATAGATATAATATTATTTTGTGTTAATTAAACACTTATGTTCATCATTAGTTGGGAAAGATTAATGGCCATTTTTCTTTTCATTCACAAACTTACCAAGGCGTGTAACGGCCTCATTTGTTAGCCGACTTTATTAACATCTTGCTTTCTTACACCTAACTAGTGTCTTGGATTCCGGTGAGTTGGCCCACTTTGCTTTCTATTTTTTTTTTTCTCCATTAATCTGTCTCTACTCTACACATAATAAAACTAATCAAATGTTGATGAAAATGGTAGCGACATTGATAATGATCATGATTGTTAAAATAAGCATAAAGTGCATGCACTGGATTATATATATATATATATATATATATAGTTATAATTAAGTCGTATTGGTGGAAGTCATGATGATGTGCTTATGAGGAGATGGCAAGTATAACTTAGTTTTCACAGGATAAGATAAGATTTTCTAATCAATCTTCTCAAATGGTTTGCTGCTTGTCTACGCATATGTCATTGTATTTATGCACACATGACATGTATGTTTGTTGGAAGAGATTCAAATAAATCTTCTTGTAATTCGTATTGTTTACTAAATGGGTGCAAAGTATATTGGTAATTTTGTGTATTTTTTCATGATGGTGATGAGAGTGATCATATGAATTAATGGGATGGATAAAATATTGTGCGGAAGTGATCAAATAAATAATAAATTAATCTCAAGCAAGTAAAATAAAAAAAATGCGAAGAAAAGAACCAAAATTTAGATTGTTCAGCAAGATTCTTATGATCAATCCATTATATATCAAAGAGATTATAAGAGTAAAAACTTCCAAAATCTGAAATCTCTCTTTTTTTCCAATAACGATTATTTTTTCATAAGTCAAAACCCTAAAAGATAATACATTTATATAAGCGAATTACAACACAAGAAACAAAAATGTGCCCAAAAAAAAGGTCATTGAGGTCGTCTCAAGTTGGAAAATGGTCATAAAAAATCTAGATGAATTCATGACAACTACCCAACATATAAGAGAGAGATTCAAATGTAAAGATAAATTATCATGATGATGATGGTGAGAGTGATCATATGGATTAATGGGATATGTATAAGAGAGAGATTCGAATGTAAAGATAAATTATCATGATGATGAAAGTGATCGTATGAATTAATGGGATAGGAATAAGAGAGAGATTCGAATGTAAAGATAAATCATGATGATGATGATGAGAGTGATCATATGGATTAATGGGATAGGAATAAGAGAGAGATTCGAATGTAAAGATAAATTACCTTCCTACACAAGTTCTTGCATTGAGCTACAAAGAAGGGAGGAGAACGTGGTGTGACACAAAAGTAAGAACCATATATGAGAACAAGAAGGATTCCATTTTGATGATGTTCTTTTCATCTTTCAGACATTCTTTATTGGTGTTTTCTTATCTAACTTTATGTGGGTCATATTAGAATATTATGCATATATGTGGGCTTTTTAAACTGGATTTAGAGATAGAGAGAAAAAAAAAAAGGATTGGCATGAAGGGACTAGCATCCTAGTGAGTCAAGTTAAGGAACGCTAGAAAAGAATTTTAGTGGGGAAAACGAAAGGAGAAGGGAGGAAGTTTAGTCAAAAGCTAGAAGTGGTTGCACCGGACATAAATCGGTTGCTTCGTAGAGTATTTTAATAGTCAGCTTAAGCTGCTATAAAAGTATTGTTTATTGGCAATGTCATGTAACTTTAACTAAAAGGCTTGGTGGGTAGTTGTAAAAGTTGAGAAGCCAACATCCTAGAAACTGTTAACAATAGGACACAGCTCGCTCTCTCTCTCTCTCTCTCTCTCTCTCTCTCTCTCTCTCTCTCTCTCTCTATATATATATATATATATGCATATTATTTTTTAGTTAGGTTAGTGTGTCTCAACTCATTTTGATCAGTTAACACCCAAACATATATATACACATTATTTAGACATGTTAGATAGAGGTAAAAATTCTATGGACATGTCAACTGATCCAAACGATATAATAATTTACTATAGATACAACAGGTGTACATTGCACCATTAACAGATCTACTTCCTCCATAATTTTTTTTAATTATCCAAGAATATTATACATCTGTGGCCTAATATAAAAATGAGTTTATAATTTAATCTCTCTGTGTGTGTGTGTGAGAGAGAGAGAGAGAGAGAGTTCTTTGAGATAAAGATAACTATTGAGATTGGTGAAGAAGCTGGCAAACAAGGAAAAATCCTTATCTTCAGAGTTGAGGAACTGGGAGATAAGAAGAGAATTAAACAAGTCATGTCCTAAGCCCATCATCATTTGGCACTCAGTCACCATACATGATTTGTCATTTACTGACTTCCACATGTCTAAACTAAAAGTAGAGGGATGATGTGTTTCAAGGATCATTCTAATCTGATCTGTGGTGTGACCGTTTGAGGCCCAGAGTACAGGAAGGAATAATGAATTATGTCTGATAAGGAAAGAAAAGTAGGAAAAGGAAAAAAAGCAACTTTGAGAAACATGGCCTCATGGTTGTTCATTAATCATCAATTAGCCAGGTAAAATAGAGGTATATTAGCCAGCACAATCAACCATGTGCTGCCTCTATAAAATAACAATGCCAAAACACAGCTGCACCATTAGAAGAACTTGGTCATGTATATTAAACTGACAAAAGTGAATTAAAGAGCGTCTAGGGAATCTCTCTCTCTCTCTCTCTCTTATGGGATTCACCTCCCCTTGGAAGGGTTACTCAAAAGAAGAAAGTGGTTTTAAACCAGGGGAGATAACTTAAGATGACTGCAAAGAAACAGTACTACCCAATAATGGGATTCCAATCATTTGGGGAACAAATTTGGAGGTGGAAATGACCCATAGGTTCCCCTTGCTTTTTAATCTTTTTTTGTTTCAATTTTTTGATTTGGTAGTGTCTCCAACCCCATCTCAAAAGCCACATAGAGATGCTAGAAAAGCCAAATAAGGTATACGTGTATTCATTGCTTTGGGCCATTTCTTTAACACTAAATGTAGAAAAGATAGCCATGATTTCCTCATTCTTGTGAAACAAATTTCATATAAAGAATTTGTGTTAAAGACTTTTTCAGAGCTAATAATGTTGTTGATGATAATGTTGATAATTTGTCTTTCGTAATGACACAAACAGGGGTTTTCCATATGATACAGTAAATCAGGACCAATCATTAGGTGGGCCACATCTTGGTCTTAATCCATAGAAATGACTGCAATTAGCAGATATTTACTCCTAGTTTTGTTTCTTTAAAGCTTAGCATAACTAATAATATTAATGTCTAATGACACAAAATATTTTGTATTAACAAATTCTAATCCTCCTATTAGATTCAATTAGGAAAGTGAAAAGTGCAAAAAAACATGTGGGTGTTTGAGAAAATCACATGATCATTGATTAAAAATACAGGCAAATAATGACATCAAAGTAAAGCAAAGGTTTGAGGTTCTTGTAGTCATAGTCATGGAAGAATATCCACCCCATCATACAAACCTAGAAGACAAGGAAGACAAGGAACATGAGTTGTCACATTCTAATTGGTTATAGACAAGGATGAGTGGAATAATCCAAGGTGATGAATTTTTTTTCTCTCGAACAAGCTGATCTAACTCAGACGATAACCTCCCTTTCTAAAATTTTTTAACGAGGCTTGGAAGATACCTTTCATCACATAATGGTTCCTAATTAAGGCCAAATATATATATATAGCGTAGTGCCTGCATTGCATCATTTCTATCTTTCATTTCTTTCCTCTCTAATTCAAACTAGCATGGAGAATCAATTTCCTAAGATGGAAACCTTCATGCAAAAGGAATTTCCATCTTATTTTCATGGAAGGGAAACAGGATTCATTTGGGGTTCCCTGGCTGAAAATATTTGTTGTGATGGTGGCGGCAGTGGTAGCAGCATGAAATCATCGTCAACCTCACCTGATAGGGTGTTTTCGAGTTCTGAGTCTAGTTCTTCCATGGATGAGGCTTCTGCAGCCACTATGATCACGGAAAACGATCAGCTTTCATTTGTTTCTGGATTGAATTCTGGCAACCCAAATGGATCTTCTGCAACCGATGTGGAAATCAGTTACATTCCTTTAAACTTCTTGAAATCTTTCCCGGAACTGAACCATTCTCCCGTGCCCGAACCATCTTCACAGCCTTCATTATCAACCACTTCAAACTTCCCAAATCTAGATCTGTTTTTGCAGGAACCCACAGATATATCAACACGAACTGGAGCTGCCAAATTGTTTGGCAATACCCAAAAGTGTGAGCCCATGTCATCTTCACCAAACCCTTTGTTTTCCATGCCCCAACTTGGCCAGGATCAGCCTCAGCCGTGGCTTAAAATCAACCAGAGCTTGACAAACAATCCTTCAAAAGGATTTAGTGACTACTGGCTGAGCACTACCAAGACACACCCAATGAAGTATACAGGAAGAAGAATGCAGAGTCACAACCAGAACATCTCTTTCTCTTCTGTATCATCATCCCCAGGAAAGCTGTTTAGGGGAGTGAGGCAAAGGCACTGGGGAAAATGGGTTGCTGAGATTAGGTTGCCAAGGAACCGGACTAGGGTTTGGTTGGGGACTTTTAATACAGCTGAAGAAGCCGCTTTCGCCTATGACACAGCAGCTTACATGCTAAGAGGAGATTATGCTCATTTAAACTTCCCTGATCTGAAGCATCAACTTAAGGCCAATTCTACAAATGGTACCACTGCTGCCCTTCTTGAAGCAAAGTTACAAGCAGGATTGCAGAGACTTCCTAACACTAAGAAGCCAATCGATCTAACACAAACATCACCAAAGAAACAATTGTCTGAGAACTCAAAACTCAAAGGTTTGAGCCAAAATGCCCAAAACCCAACAAGAAAAGAGTGGCAGTTTGAGTTTGAGAACAAAGTTGGATCTGAGGTAGTTGAGAATAAAAAGACTCAAGAAGTGCTATTAGACGTTGATGCTGTTCAGCTAAGTAGAATGCCATCCTTGGACATGGACATGATCTGGGATGCACTTCTGGTCTCTGATTCATGACCACATCCATATGGGTATGATCATTCTGCAATTTTTTCCGCACAGCTAAATTCATGTTTGTATCTCAGCAGAAGGTCAATTAGTTTTCTTTCTTTGTTAAGGCCACAGTTTAGATCTCTTGCAAGGTTTTTCCAGGATGGTATTTGAGTAAATGATGTATCTCATGCAGTTTGTTTTTCTTTTTCTTTTTCTTCTGAAATACATATTCTTACTTGTTTGTTAATTTAGACAACTTCTGGTCATGTTAAGAAGGATTGAACTTCGAATATTGGAAAATGGAAGATCCAAACTTTTTGTTGTGGTTGTTGCTGCCTAATTTAGAATGTGCTTAATGGGCCCTCTTATTTAGTCAAAAGGCACTGTGCCAATAAACTAAACAAGGCTATTGAGCTCATTGGGGACCATATAGAGGGTATACATTTTATCATGGAATAAGAATCTTGATTTCATAATCTCTCTGTATTTATTGCACTAGTCAGCTGAATGTGCATATGGACAAAGTTCAAAGTCAAAAATTGAGGCCAACTTCGAGTAGGGGAAAACAGTAGTTCCTAGGCACATTTTCCAAAATAATGAAAAAAAAATTGAAATTCATTAGTCAACTAAATAAGGTAAGAACTTGAAAAAGAAGATCAGAAACTACAACCGTAAATTTGGCAATTAGATGAAAAAATTCTTGAATGAGTTTGGAACAGTGGATGAGCCGTGAAAAGGCCCAAAAGTACAGAAATTGAGAACCAGGTCACAGTAAAGCTATGGAACAAGAGAAATTCTGCAGAACAAAGGAAGTTAAGAATATCAAAGCAAGTTGTTATTAACTCAAAATGAAAGAAGTCAAAGAGTATTAAATCCATTTTTATCACCATTCTTGACCAGTGACATGTATGAAATCTAGTTATACAAACATACAATTGACAAGTTAAAATCCAATTAAGTACTTGGGGTTGAATATGATAATGGGATAATCCTCTCACCCCACTCGGACTCCCTACTAGATGAAGGATTTTTTTTTTTTCGGATACAAAGATAGAGGAGGAGGAATCGAACTCACGCCAACTGCGTAAAGTGTGGACACTTGCACCACTCGGATAGGACCTCGGTCCTAGATGAAGGAAAATTTTAATATCAAACCTTTACTACGACCACATAAAGACTTCAATATATTAAGCTATCTGGTACCTTCACTTAATTTATTTCATTTCTTAGGTTTAACTTTTTATTAGGAACAAAATCAATATGTTAGAATTATGTAAGTAAAGTTGCTATCTGGTAGGTTCGTTGGTTGGTCGAATTCCTGATTAAGTAGAACAAGAGTTTTATAAGTTTAATTCTAAATAGGAAAATGCTAGAGATTATCTCTAATATTCCTCTTTCATGTCCCCCCTACTATGTGTGTACAACTCTCTCTCAATCTCATTAGGTTGGTCATGTGATGCCACCAATTTTGGTTAAGGTACATGGCATATATCAATTTTCAGCTAACCTATCCAATTACAATGTTTCCAACAAATAGTTGTAACCAGTCCAAAAAAAGTGTCATTTTGTTCATAAAATTTATAATTTGAGAATCTGAAAAAATTGAAATAGCAAATGGTTCAGATTCAAATGTTGGAAGTTCATCTTCCCTAATTACGTTATAGCGATTTCAGATCTGGGACATCAAACTGGCCCAGAAATTCACAAATCAACAAATATCACTAACCCTTAGAACCAAAACAAAACATACAATTGTATATATATGAGTAACAAATATTGATCTATTAAGTGTTTTGTGCAAATTGTCTTATAACCCTAAACCTGAACCATACTGCATATCTACATACATCTATTATCAATGTCTCTTCTTTTGTAGATTTTTTGGGATCATTTAACCATATGTAACCTTTTGGGGTTTTTGCCCTTGTAGCCCTTCTTGGGCTCATTTATATGATATACAACTCTTACTTATCAAAAAAAAAATCTATTATCAACAGAAGTCAATGACAACAATAGAAATAATTCATTAATAGTAATTCAAAGCAGGGACCTTTGTGTAACCCAGAATGTTAATTTAGGCGAAGCATCAAAATTTCTTCATATAAAATTGTTCAAACATTACCCTGGTTTGAGACCCCTGACCCCAACAAAACAAGAAACAACATTTCTAACAGCATTTCGATTTCTTTACCACAGAATGAAACATATCTAAATAGATGGATAAAAGATAAATAGGAAAAAAATGTCAATTTAAAAGAAACTATGCTCGGGTAAAGCTATGATGATATATAAAGGCTAGGCTAACCTTCCTGCACTAAAGAAAAAACTTGATGATCTTCACTAGGCACTGATTCTTTTGCTTCACTAGGTACTAATTCTCTCTCGTCACTAGGTAGTGATTCTTTCTCTTTACTAGGTACTTATTCGTTGCTAGTCTCCAACAAAACATCAGCCAAATTCCTGTCAGTTTTATCTCCAACCTTGCCAAGTGTCTTCCGCAATCCAAAAGCCTCTTCATCAGCCGAAGTCTCCATACCCACATTTTCAAAACCAATTTCCACCACTGAAGAAATCTCCATATCTAAGTCTTTATCTGCCGGTTTGTTGTCTTCAGTGTTGCTCTTCTCACTCTTGCCAGGGCTAATCTCATTTTCTGGAGTTCGAGGAGAGTCCCCACCTTCAGTTTCAATTTTCTCATCCACTTCCATTACATTGACATCTGTCTCAGGAGGCCGCTGCTGTATTGGCACCGCATCACTGATGATTTGACCTGTTCTCAATCTCTCCCTGTAATCTTCCATTTCTATTCTGTATCTTTCTTTATCCTTCACAGCTTTATCCTGGTAAACCTGAAACCAATAAAAATCCAAGCATGATAAATAGTTAGATATAATCAACGTAGAAAAGAAAGAAATATTATAGCAAGTTACATTTCTAGCATACAACATACATGGAATATTTGTTCTTACCCCTTTTTCAGATTCTTTCATTTTGGTCCACAATTCACCTATCATCCTACTGATCTCTCGGTCCTTCCCAGGATAAAGTGGTTTAAGCCTGGCATGCTGCTCTGCAAAGAAGAAATTATACCCGCTTCTGTTAGGTTTTGGGTGAGCAGGATCCCTCTTTTTCATCTCGGATTTCTTCCTACGCCTGCGACGGAGCACACCTGATGCTGCAATAGTATTGTCATTATTGTTGGCAAATCCACTTTGATATTGTGGCACACTGTATTGCTGTGACATTTGGCATGCTGGGTTCTGTGGAGCCTGATAAAGGACACCTTTTAGCTTCTCTGAGCCAATTGTGACAGTAACAAGATAGCCACTTTCAAATTTCCCATCAATCACCCCAATCACTGGAGAACCTGTCGATGGTGCTGGAGTATCTGCAACCATGTGCATTACTTATTATTGCTATAAATCGAACACTGGGAATATAGAACAGAAATGCAATCCAACAAGATATATCAAAATAATCCAAGGGAAAATGTTCAGTAAACAAATGGAAATCCAAATTGAACTCTGCTGAGTAGACAAATAGAATCACAAGGTGTATGGAAAATTTTATTTTAGGAGATGTTACCAATAGCACTATTCCACTGTTAGTACACATAAGAACATAAAAAAGAAAACTTGGAGGATCTAACAGGTTTATTGGAGCAATTGTCGTGAGAATCCAAGTTTTCTCATTCTCCTACAATATCTTTGCATTCAAACAGGGCATAATTTAGAAAACCCTTTAACAAAATCATTTTGCAAACATTCCATAACTTTTCCAGCAAAAAATTCTCAGGAGAAACAGAACTTTGTGTTTCCCAAACAATATCTAACCATCTGTGAGACATTCATCCGTATTTGATGTTTGGATCACAACTAATAATAGTTATTCCAGTCGCAATTTCCAAAAGATAAGGAATTCTGTAAAAACAACGATTTATTAAAACTTCATTTTTACTGGGTTGAGCATAATACATGAATACACGGAACAAATGTAAAAAATAATCACTTTTTCTGTTGGGAATAATCACAAATTCAACAATTCAATCATTGAAGTCATAGATTCAAGATTGAATCATTGGAGTTAACTGCACATGGGTGTATTTTTAGCCATAAGAAGAAGAAGAGAGGTTTCATAGTGGTTCAAAAAAGGATTTTTCCAGGGAACATATTTCCCATTCAGCAAAAGGGTTCCCAGAGACTATAAGTTTATACTGCAGCAACAAGCACTGCAAACAAGTTTAGATGCCCACAAGTGTGCGCAGAGGTAGCAAGAATTTCTCAGAGTGAATCCTAAAGATGCTGCAGAAATTTTATTTTTTATTTTTCAAAATTTCAATTATTGGGAAAAGGGTGAAGAAGAAAGAAGACCTCCAGGCAAGAATTCTGCTGTATTAATCTTATGACACTGCATTGAACACACTTGAATTTCTGGTGATTGCATCACAGGTTCAGCCAACCCATGAGCTCGAACTGGTGCTGAAGATGGACTCTGCAAAGCATCTGCAAAATATTTTTGTCACATAATTGTGAAGAGTCCAAAAAAATTATAATCAGAAGAGTCATAAGAGTTCTCTGCACGCACCAGCAGATAAAGAAGTCCAACCCTTAGCTTTAAAGAAATAAATTTGTTCATAGTGGTGAAGCAATGAAGCATAGTATTTGCGCAGCACAAAAGAAGCATTTGTAGCTGTGGAGGGAAAGCTGAAAATAGCAGTTACTTCTTTCCATCTTCTCTCTTTAATAATCTGTGAATTCAAATTAGACCAAAAAGAAAACAACTATTTAGGCAACTCAATATTTGGTAAAGATTAACAAAAATTGTTACATATTGTAATTATATATTCCATCAATTGTGTGTTGCAACATTTCCCCCACCCTCCCAACCATGGAAAAAATGGAAGAAAGCGAATAAGAAAAAATAATATCTACATATTTTAAAATTATGACATGAACTTCCACAACGAATACAATACTAGAGTATTACAATCTCTTTGTTTGCATAGGACTTGAAAGAAAAGAAAATCTGGAGTTTAACAACCACCATTGCAACACCAAATGGTAATGGAATTTCAAATTTCATTTTTTCCTACCATCTTCTAATCAACCACAGGCACAAGTAAACGGTCATTATAAAGTCAATTAAGAACCATGAGCTTGGATTTATTTTTCAAAAAACAAAAACTCAAAAATTTAAATAAAAAAAAAACCCCTTGAAATTGCAACTCACGTATTTTTTTTTTCATTTGCGAACTCCATTCATTGATTGCAACACCATTAATGCAAATTCTGATTGTAAACTATGATTTCTAATTTTGAAAGTTACTCACCACTTGTAATTAAATGGAACACCCAATAACTTTTGCTAGGATACTGGTCTCTTTATAGCTTATATATTGCAGTGGTGGCTGAAAACATATACCAAAAGTTTTGGCTATGAAGCATTTACAATTCAAATTTCTTCAAGAAAAAAAAAGGACCTCCATAACATGTTCACTCAGTAAACGACTCCAAATAAATCCTACCTATTAAATGAGGTAGAGTAGTTAATGCCGTCATATCAACTGGGACATGAGCAACAATTCTCAAAGTCTCTTCACCTCTTAAACATTCGCTAATGATCATTCAAAATAGTCACCACTCTCTCCAGACATCAATATGGAGCAGCCTTTCCAAACTTCATGGTTTATGCCAATAGTACTAAAAGGCAAAATTTGGATACATATATGCATACATTCTATTATCAACTACATGTCTATAGACTTTTTCCAGTGATTACTGCCATAACTTCAGATTCGAAGGCTAGAAAATAAGCTTTGCTTCTTAATTGCAGTAACAACTATTTTTCTTTTCGTAAAACCAAATCACTTTATTTCCACAGGAAACCAACTAGAGCAGTTTATTTGTATACCTAACTCTTAACATAAATAGAATCACTTACAGAATAATAACGCTCATGCTGTCAGTTATCATTTAAATGTTTCTGGTGATGACCCACTTTAGACCAGTTAGTCTGTGCAAATGGTCACTTTAGATTTTTAATAAGTCAACTAACTTCTTTTTTTTGTGGTCATTTTGGTGGTCATGGTCATAAATATATAAACATTATATGCAATCAAAGCCATGGAAATCAAAACTGAATCACTTTATTTCCACAGGACAACCAAACACCCCATGAACCTTGGCCCTTATATCCGGAACTTTAGAGGTAGAGCTAAACAGAACAACCACCCTTACTCATAAATAACAAATAACTCATCATCCTTGGAAAAGATGAAAAGATAACCGCCACAAAAGTGAAAATTATTTTGTTGGACAAGGAATAGCTGGAGGGCACAAGAAGGATTTCCCACCTCTTGCTGCCACTCCTTTTGGGTAGAAAATCATTACATACGTAGCCTGCATAAGTCAGATCTCACTGATCTCATGATTGGGAAACATTATCAACTACAACAGAAGTATAGCAAGAGATTCAAATGTGTGTGACAGCCTAATTCTAAGTTATGTAACCTCACTTAAGCCTTAATAAGCAACAGAAAGATGACCTCACTCTTGGAAATGTCCTCATAAAAGAAAAGAACAATTTCAGTATCACTTGAAAGTGCCAACAGAGAGACAACAAAAATTTCCACCATTTAGCATAGCAGGAATACAAATCAGTAGAAGCAGTTATAACTTTTAGTTCTTTATTCTTTTGGTTATTGGAGATGTCCTTTTTATCAACTGATTGGTTTTAAATTTCCTTGGGGTCTAACCAATAGGAGTTAAGGGACTGTTTTCTTTTTCATCTTGCTGCTGTTTTTCCTTCTCTATTTCCCTCCCCCTTTGTATACTTCGCATATGCTTTATGTTGACCCCTTTGGCACTCTTCAGTAGATTTTTGATAAGTAGGAGCACTTTCTAGTAGATTATTTTACATATGAAGGAAAAAAACTGCAGATCAACTCTTGCTATCAGCATTCAGCAGACTTCAAAATTACATCAAAATTTTTAAAAACACCAAGATTCTCCAAAAAATTACAGATCATAATTACAATCCAAATATTTGCAATTCCTCCAAAGAAGAATTTTATGAGCAAAATGATTGTAAAGCTTTTTTTTTTTTTCAAAACAGCAAATATATGGAATATCAAGGTTCCAATTGAAGCAATCAGAGGGGAACAACAATATTACCTTTTCAATACCACCACGGGAAGTTACCTCTACAAAAAGCTGATGCAAGTTCAGGTCCCTCCCCCCTATAATGGGGATCCTTCAATAGGCACACAGACAAGAAACAATAGAAGTGTCAGTGGTGGCAGAAAGAACTCCAGGAAAATTCAAATAACATTGGCAAGAAAAACAAAATGCATAAGATTAGGATCATAGAAAGAAGTCCATATTGCCTAAACCAATTCAAAGACATTCTAGAATGCCTTCCAGCACTTACGTAATAAATTCTTACTTCAAACAGGAAAAAATAGAAAAAATATAAAAGTTCATGCCAATTTTTAAGTTAGCAATCTGTATACTTAAAAGAGACCACCATGGGACTACCAGAAAAGTCAGAAGCAATATCGATGCTTCCTACAGACAAACCATCTGATTCACTACTTGACGTCAAATTAGAATATCACTTTGCCACGCCCCATGTGCCAGTTTCCACTGAAGAAATGAGCAAGACCTTTGGTAAAGCAGTCCAGCTGTTACCCTAATTTCCCACCAAATAAATACGGGGCATCCCCAAAAACGCCTATAGAGAAACCCTTTATAAACCACAAAGAATATTTTGTAAAATAAACCAAATAGAAGCAACATCAGCATACTAAAGCACCCACCTCCTATAGTTACCATAGCTAAAAAGTAGTTTGGATGGATCTGCAGTTGTCCTTTAGTATAACTTGTTTTGAACCTTTTTTTTTTATCAGTAAAGGTTATATTTATGTATAAAGGGTGCCCAAAGGGGGCAAGAAGAGCCACAAAAAATCAAAGCCTAAGTTCCCCCCAAAACCTCTATAAATTTTCTAAGTACAGGGGATTTTCCTCATTAATCCAAAAGAAAAGCAAATGTAAAAAATTATCTTTAAGGCACCACTTGGAAAGCCTAATCCCATCGAAAGGCTGCCTGTTTACCTCTCTCCATAAGCACCATGTTAGACGCAAAAGAAGTCACCTTCCAAGTAATCCTCAACTCCTTTATAATTCGGCTACACCTCGATCCCACAAAAACCTCCCTAATCGTGGCCGGCATCACTCAACTGCACCCAAACAAGGAAAAGACTACTCGCCATCTTATGATGAACAAGAGGATGATCCACTGTCTCACACTGGCACATGCAATATCTGCTAAAAAACTGAAAGCCTCTCCTCCACAAATTCTTTGAAGTAAGAATGGCACCCTAATCCCCCGACCAAGCAAAAAACACAACTTTATTCAGAACTCGCAACCTCCAAATCAACTTTCTTCCCACCAATTCTTTGTAAAAAGATGGAATAGTGAAATTTTTATGATTGTTTACTGTCCAAATCATCACATAATCTCTACCCTCTCAACTGAAATCTACTAAGCATCTTCAAAAGCCCCTCAACCTTCCCCAACTCCGAATCATGAAATTTTCTTCGAAAAGGAGTCCACGCTAAATTGCCACCCACAAGGGCCACAACTGCAACACAACCAGCTACCAAGGCATCTCCATTAGTAGCAATGTTGAATAAGGTTGGGACTCTTTCCTTTAAAGAACTATCACAACACCAAGCATCAACCCAAATTTCACCTTAAACCCTCCTCGACTTCACAGCGAACAAACTAGTGCAAATCTCCTTTTCCCTTGAATAACCTTCCAGGCTTCCACACCCCACACCCATAGGCCTCCATAACCTCCCTCGAAAACCACCCCCATCCTCACACCCATATTTTGTAGCTATAAACTCCCTTCATAAAGATCTATCCTCCACCACAAACCTCCACATCTATTTTTCCAAGAGAGCTTTATTAAACAGTTTTAAGCCAAATAATTGGGATCAAACAAGAAGAGGTACATCCAAAGGTAGTAATAGATCAAAACCTCATTGGTAATTTAGCATTTCATGCACATATATGGGAATATAGTATCATATTTCTTAACTAAAGAAAAATGAGCCACTTAGGTGTCCACATAAGCATGACTCAAAAATAATAATTTACATTCTAAAAACAAGTGTTGAGAATAAATGATTCGTGCATTCAAATTTTCATGTTGTAGGCCCAAACTCTTAAGAATCTAGAAGAAATTCAAAATATGACATCTTTGAGCAGAGATATGGAGATTCCAAATACTGTGAATAAACATGAAAATAACATTATAGAGAACAAATAAGGAAGTGACACTAAACCGCTTTGAGAATCAATAGAGCTAGAATACAAAGCAGAAACAAAAACAAAGTTCCAAATACATTGACCGAGTATCTGCCTCAAAACAAAGAGTAAGATAACAACACTCCCTCCTGTTCCCATGTTAGATTTGCAGCCATTAGGGCAGTTGCTACACTTTGGATAACAGAGCACCATAGCCTCCTATACTACATCTCTATTGATTATATCCATAAAAAACTCCATAACCATTTATTATTGTTGTAAATATCGACCGAATCTGTAACTTAATTTAGGCATTAGATTGAGCTTAATCTGTAGCTTAATTTAAGCATTAGATTGATTGATTGATTAATTAATTAATTAATTGATTGTATTGATTGTAGGAACTAATTTAGGATAGTTTCCTTATTTACTTGTAAAGTTGTGACTATAAATATTGACTTCCTAGAGAGAAGAATATATCTTTTTCATTTTCTAAAATATCTTCAACATGGTATTAGAACGGGTTTTCTAAATCATAACTTCTCTTTCTCGGTCCTACCCTTCTAGGTGCATCTCGTCTCCCTCAGCCCCTCTCGATAGAGCCTTTTGGCTCCTTCGACACCTCTTGGCCTCCTCGACCCAGCCTCTTGTCACCCTCGGCAGAGCCTTTCAGCTCCCTCAGCCCAGCTAGTATCGGCCAACTTCTCTTGCTTTCCAAATCTTTGCTCTAGCAACTTCTTTGTCCTATTATGGTTGATAAATTAGACACTAAGGACAATAAAGATTCCTTTTTATTGGATCGCTGACCAATACAAAATTGAAGGGTTCCAACAAACGGACCAAGCATATTGAAGTTGATTGCCATTTCATTCAATCTAAAGTAGGGTCCAAGGAAATTACCACTCCGTTTGTTCCTTCTGGTAGTCAACTTGTCGATATCTTCACCCAAGACTGTCATCGACTCTATTTGTAGCAAGCTGAGAGTTATAGATATATACTCTCTAGCTTGAGGGGGAATGTTGTAAATATTGACCGAATCTGTAGCTTAATTTAGGCATTAGATTGAGCTTAATCTCTAACTTAATTTAAGCATTAGATTGATTGATTGATTAATTGTATTGATTGTAGGAACTAATTTAAGATAGTTTTCTTATTTACTTGTAAAGTTGTGCCTATAAATATTGACCTCTTAGAGAAAAATATATTTTTTCATTCTCTAAAATATCTTCGACAATTATTATAGCTTTACCTATAAAAACAACATTGTCAATCCATTACCACTAACTACTCTAGGAGACAATGCCCCCCTAAATTACAGTTCTTTCATCCGTAAACCCATACCCAAAAAGATCGCCTTGAAGGTTCTAAATCTTATTAGCGACCTCAAAATTATATATGCAACAGAGGATTCTTTATACTAGAAGTGTAGATTAGGCATCCAAATAATGGTGGACGCAATTATATTACAAAACATAAATAGAGAGAACACACAAGATTGTCCATGGTTTGGTAAAATGTTCCTTTTTTACAGAGGAGTCCTATATTTACAACCACATTAACAGCATCAATGATACATGTTAATCCATGGAAGAGAGAGATCCAGAGAGAGAGGTGTTTTTAATTCAACATGATATTATTCATGGACTTTTAACAAAGAAATAGAAGTTCCATTTCTCAACAAATAAGCCTCAGTTTAATTGTGAATTCACGTCTGAATCGAGTAGAGCATTTAAAAAACTAGTATCGAGTTGCAGAAAAAGAGTCATAGATTAAGCTTACATGAACTTGGTTCCCATAGCAGCATGGAGCTTCTCTAAAGTCTCCATGAAGAGCTTGGGACAGACCACAACATCCTCATATCTGGCCAGAGGGGACGGATATGGATGATAGTTTGAGGGTGATTCTCTAATGGGCAATGGACGTTGGTTGGCAGCAGAAGATGATGTCATTGCCAGCTTCCCACCTCCACCTCCACCATCACCTTCCTCTGTCGCCCCCTGCTCAACCATCACCCACTCTACTATTTACTTGCTCTTCACTGCATACCAAAATAACAGAGCAGGCATTATATATAAAGAACAAGAGAGACAATAAATAGAAAACGCAGAAAAGAAATAGCGGAAAAACCATCATACAGAAAACCATTACCGGTGGAATTGCAAGCAAGGGGCAGAAAAAGAAAATTAAATGATGGTAATTTGTAAAGAACCTTTAATTTCCACTCACAATCCAAATAGATAGAAGAGAGCCAACAGACAACCAGAAAAACAAGGAAAGCACTAAAGGACAAGGAAGAAAACAGAATATCACCATGCAGAGGCACTGACAGGACAAAGAAAAACCACCTTGACATGAAATTATGAATGTAGAACTGAGATACAACCACCCCACTCGGTGAAGTAACTCCCATTAACGAAGGAAGAGATTCAAAGCCCAAGAAAAGTATATCGTACACCATAGCTGGCATATCCATGAATTCCATCAGATTACCAAGGATGGAACAGGAAGCCCCCATCAAAGCTCAGGCCTTGGTAACAGAGAGGCTAAAAAGAAGAGAGCCCTTTTACGCTATGTTAATAAAGAACCCAGAACCAGAGGCGGAAAAAGTATTTCACAGTATCTGAACTGGGTATTTACAGGTCTATATAAGCTACATAATCTTTCCCTGACATTCCAAAGATTGAGGTCTAAAGGGAACTATATTCTAAATATTATAAATCTATAAATAATTATATATTAACAAAGTCCAAGACCATCTCTCGTTTCTCCTTCCCATTTATCTGACACACTTTCAGAGGAAAAATTAGAAGATACCATGGTGTGGTTTGTGGGGATAGTGTTTATCAATCAAGAAAGTCCTCTCAAATGGAACCAAAACTCACCTTTGCCAAAATGACCCACCACCTTGAAATTTCAATCAATAACTGCCCTTCCTCTCCAATGGAAGACAAAGTAATAAAATAAAGAATATAAAAATAACCATTAACCACTAAAAAAATCCAGCACTGTTATTATTATTATATATAAATTCATATTCATAAGAGTATATACTACAAACCCAGATGAAGAAATGACAGTTTTATAATAAGCATATGTAACTTACCAACATTGAGAGAGAATTGTATATACAACCAACATAAATTGACATTAAGGAAGAAACTTAAAACTAACCCTTAAAGCCGAAGAATTGATTTTTCATCTTTCTTTCTTTCTATTATTAATTTTTTTTTTTTTTTTGGATTTACATTATGATGAAGAGAATGCTGATGGAATGAAAACTAACAGTTTCTAACACTAAAAAATACATGACCATATGTGAAAGACTGTGCTGCCCTTACCATGTTGTCCTCCACTTTCAGATTGGGCTTCCACTGCCATTAATTGAGAAAAGATGCCTCATTTAGCAAAAAAAGGATTGTGTGGGTGCCCAAAGAATGAGCTTATAAAAAAGAGATTTATATATATATATATAGACATATATAATAATGACATATATGTAGGGAGTGGGACGCAAGTAATTAGCAAAATGTGTCATTTTGACTCCCCGTTTGAAACGGCAAATTCGGGAACTCCAACCTCTCCCTCGAAAGCTAGGAGATAGAACCAAAAATGGGCTGAGATATGGGTGCCGCAACAGAAGTTCTTTTTATTTAGCATCTCCTCTAACTCTTAACATTTATTGAGAATATATCCATTATTTTAGTTAAGTTTCCGTTTGGTTAAGCTTTATAAAAGGAATGTTTGGGTCAAACATCTTATGAAATTAAGTAATTGTGTAAAAATATCAATTCGATTAAATTATTAAATATTTAAATTAACATATTTTATAAGTCATGTTAAAAATTGTTTGAATAAACTATTAACAAATGTTTAAAAAGTATTAAATGTTTTTATTATGCTTGAATATTATACTGTATTTAGTCATATGTTATATAAATATAGATAACAAAATTATAAATAAATATGTATCCATTAAAGATAGAATAAAAAACAAATCATTAAATAAATCTTACATAATATAAATAAACATGTAATCAAATTTTTTTTAACAAAGTATATAATCATATAGGCGGGGGACATAAACAACATTTTTAAGAACGAGTAAGGATTAATTGGTAAAACAAAATCAGGATGCAATGAAAAATAATTGAAAAGATGAAGGATAAAATAGACTTTAAAATAATGGCATAACTTTAAAAATTAAAAATAAATAAAATTAAAAAGATAAAAAGTCAAAAATGCAATTACCAGAAAGCTGGGAAACCAACTTAATTTTTTTTTCTTTTACAAGTTAGTAACAGAGGAATAACTCTACCACTACAAAAAGCCTAAAAATGGTCTAACCTTTGTGGGAAAGACCAACTTAATTAGTTAAGCAAAATTTAAAATGTTTGATAGGCCATTAAGCATGATTTGAGTTAACTTGAATTGTAAGAGAGTGTCAATCTGCCACTTGAATTATACTTTTCTTTTACCCTCTTTCTTATAATTAAATTAATTGTACTTTTGTAAATAAAAAAAAGTTAGTAATTTTTTTCATTAATTCAATGCCAGTATCTCTCATGCTATGACTTGGTGTCATTTGCTAATAATTTTTTCATTAATCAACAAAATCATAAGAGATCCTGTCACTATGCATTGTACTTTTCTTTTACCCTCTGTTTTAGAATTTTTCATTTCAAAATTTCTAAGGATCTATTTGATGTAGTTTTATTGACTAATGAAAACTTTTGCTTGGGTTTGTTGGACTTATAATCTTAAGTAGAATTGTAATACCTTCATCTCAAATTTTTCTAGCCTCATCTTGGTAAAGTCTTTACAAAAAATGTTATTTGTCGAGTCAAAAATAATATTATCATGTATGAACAATAAAAATGTCTATTCCATGTAAGATCTTGATTAGCTTATACGCATGATTCAATTTATGAGAATTAACAAAATCGTAAGTTATTTTACTGAAGTTTTTTTGATTGTTCATTCTTTTAAGAATGCATTATTTATAATCCCAAAGTCAAGAATGCATTCTTTATAGTCATTTGAAAAAAGAGTAATCTCTTTGAGCATGCAAATGCTAGGAACATTCTTTTTTATTGTAATCTAACTACAAACATAAAAGTTTATTGATAATCAATGCTTTTTTCTTGATTATAACATTGTGTTTTATTTTACCAAAAAAAAAAACTTAGATTATGACAAAGTTAAAGAACACTTTTTGTGTGATTGAGAATTCTATAAAGTGTGTGTGATCCAAATTAAAGTTATGGTCTTTAAGCTCGCTCATCATTCAAACACAAGTGTGATTAGACTTTCATTCAAATCTTTAACAAGGAACAATAACTTTCAATACTCAGAACTAAGTGAACATTTAACTCATAACTTAAACTCAAATTTTCAAACTTTTCATTCTAAGTGTGACAATATTAATGAATTAACTATTTGAATTAACAAATGATTTCTATATCTACTATGGGATGCCTAAGAAAATCATAATTTAACTAGGAAATGTACTAAAATAATCATAATTCAATTAAGATTTACATTTCTAGTGTTTCCAACTCTCTATCAATTCAGTTTTAAAAATTAGGTGTTTACAACAAATATATATATATATATATATAATAGTTATAATTTTTTTTTAAATCCAATGATAAAAGAGGATAAAATAAACTTACGTCAATTACTTCATATGTAAGTATTTCAGGGGTGTCAATTCGTGTTATCGTGTCGTGTTCAGATAGTATCAAGGTATATACATTCAAAAATATGTGTTAACCCTAACCCGACACTATTAACTAATCGTGTCAAGTTTCAAAGCCCAAACCCAACCCCATTTATTAAACAGGTTACACGTGTTGACACATGTAACCCGTTTATTTTAATTTTTTATTTTTCAAATAAAAAATTTACTTATCTTTCAATATGTATAGATGATTTTCATGTTTAGAAAATTTTGAACATATACTAAATCAAAGTAGAAACTTTTTTTATAAATAAAAAATCTCAAAACCTTGATAAACTTTTAATATGAGACGAATTACCTTAACTCATGATATTTTTTTTATAATTAAACGTGTTAAACAGGTTAACATTACTAAAACTTAAACCTAACATGTTTATTAATCGTGTTATACGTGTCAACCCGTTTATGACCTAAACCCATTTATGCTAAACCCAAATCCGTTAATTTCATGTCATGTTTGAGTCGTGTTGTCGTGTCGTGTCAAAAATTGACACCCCTAAAATATTTGCACCACTCAAATAAGAAATCAATTCGAATAATTACAACTTAGATGTTACAAAAATTTGTAAAAATATTATCTATAGGTTTTAAACAAGAGTATATTTTTATAAATATTATTGAGGAAGTTGGGATTTATTTTTTAATTTTAACAAAAAAATTGATGACATACCTAATAGGAAGGTGATATAATTTTTTTTTTAATATAAATCATGTGAAAAGAAAAAAAATGTTAAATATTATTTATATGTAATCAGTCATACCAAAATCTTATGTGAGAAGAGATGAATATTTGGTTGCATGAACTGATGTCCTTTGTTGCATAATTACAAAAAAAAAACAGGGAAAAAAAAGATTTGATAATACAATTGATTAAAATTAGAATTCAAGAAGAAAAAAATGTAGAGAAAAAAAAAAGAAAATTGTTGAAGATGGTCAATCAGGTGCCCCCAAACCTGCTAGGGTTCACGATCCCAACCAAGAAATGCCACTGTTTAAGGTCGTCCTAGCCATGTTTTCAGCCAATTGCTTCCTCCCCAAGTTACAATATAAGATTTCGAAAAAAAACCGTTATGCAATTTTTTTTACAGTCATCATCATGGCCCTGCGCTTCATCCTACTCGGAAGCAGAGTGAAATCCAATGCCCATGCAAAGGTTGGGCTTGTGGGTGCACTGAACCAGAATCTATGGAATTCTTCTTCTTGTTATTTCCACCATAATTCGTTTTCAATCCATGCCCCCACCGGTGAAGGTATCTACCCGGCGGATGATACAGTTCTGTGCAGTGGCACTAACATTTACAAGAGTGCTCAGAAGGATGAGTGAATCAGAAGCCTTCCCAAGTTTGCAGTCAACAAACAAAAATGAGAATCAGGTTTCTATAGTTCACTTTACTTTTCTTTTTCTTCTCTTTTTTATTTTATATTTTCAGTTTTTACTTTTACACATACATAATAAAAATATGTGCTTATATAGACAAAATAATTGGCGGGTTTCTATGTTTTCTTCAATTCTTTATTCAATTACCAGTGTATTTGTGAAATTTAAGTGTGTGAAAGTGATGAATCAGATAACTAAATTTATATGAGGGTTGCAAGAGTACTACAATAGTTTGCATACTATATTGTATTTATTTGTTTGTTTAAAGAAATAATTTTCCAATGATTTGAGAAAAGGGTATTGAAATGCAGTGATAAAGATTCACACAATCAATGTTATAGCCCTAATGGTAGAAGAGAGAGG
Source organism: Nyssa sinensis (assembly GCA_008638375.1). Classification (NCBI taxonomy): domain Eukaryota; kingdom Viridiplantae; phylum Streptophyta; class Magnoliopsida; order Cornales; family Nyssaceae; genus Nyssa; species Nyssa sinensis. The sequence goes on from CM018045.1 coordinate 8,400,486, forward strand.
AGGAGGATTCAAACTCATGTCTTTTGCATAGGCAGTGGTCTTCGGACCAAGGTTAGGATAGGACCTTGGTCCTTATAGCCCTAATTGGTCAAAAGGTGACAAGTGAGAACAAATAAAAATAAATTGTTGAAGAGGAAAAGTTTGTCACTTGGGTTGGTGTGATGGGCACCTCTTTTTGTAAAATATGACAAAATAAATAAAGAAGTGGAGAATGAGTGAGAAGAGCCAACTTAGTGTTGTTGGTGGAGTCTTCTAAAACAACAGGCCTTATTTTGAAATCTTCCTTGTGAAGACACACCAGTTCTTAAATTCCATTGCTTGTTAAATTATCTTTCTTTTGAAGCCCATAAAGCATCCACAATATATATAGTTATAAGAAATAGTTGCTAATAACCACCAGTGACTTGTAGCTGATATATTTCTATTAAGACAACTAATATCATCCTATTAGTTGAAGAGTCCCCGTAAATTAGGTAGCCAGTAAGAGAAACAGTAAACCTTTTGATAACATTTGTGGGTGATCTTATATTCATAAAAATTGAACAGCTCTCTATTTCTTTCAACTCTTCAACGATGTATAGTATAAACTTTATTAAATATAAATTTATTATTCTATTGAGGAAAGATTTATCATTTGAGTTGTATCTCCTCCACCTCCCAAAGAGGAACTTAAGGGTTCAAGTTGATTGCGTGTATCTTATAAAAAAAATGAATATAGTTTTACTTAAATTATGCTTAAAACTTAAAGTAATGTGATACAAATAAATTGTACAAAAACTCTTTACAAACTAATGAGGCAAATAGGCAATCATATTTTTCATTTCAAAGCAAAGTGACCACCATCATCCTATAATTTTATATGGGGTTCTAGTATAGGATGTAAAGCATAATTCTAATTTTCTTTTCTTTGCTAACAATTAGAGTGGGAAGGTTGGGTTTAGGAGTTTGGCTCCTCTTATTTTCCTGATTGTGGTTCCCCTTAATATTACATCTTCTTTGTCTATAGGCTTGAATGATTTATAGTCAATTGAACAATAAAATATTGTTTTTTTAGCATCATATAATAATTGTATTAAAAAATTAGTACAGAAGTAAAAGTTATGAATAAATCATTTCCTTGTCAACACTGAGCAAAATATATTGCACTCGAATTTTAGTTAATGATTTTAATCATTTATTTTCAATCACAAGTTTTGGAGACTGGACTAGCTTTTAAGAACATTTTCATTGAAAAGAAAATGCTAATCAGATTAACATCTCACATATCCTATGTTTTGTTTGTTTATTTATTTTTGGGGTTTGGGGGAACTTTATTTGATAAATGAGAACCATGACTCATAATTCCTGTTTGATTTTGACATTATGGATTATATTAGTTTCTTTAATAAAATGTTTTTAACTTATTTTAAAGGCCTAACCAGATAAATATGAGGTTCCTGGAAATTTTAAAGTTCTGTAAAATATAATGCCACTTCTGGGATATATTTTCGCAATCTTTTATGCCAGCTGAGGCATTTTGTTGAGACTAAATAGGTGAAATATTGAAATCACTGTGAAGCCAACTTTTTTTATTTTATTTTATTTTATTGTTATTGATATTTTTTATGACAGGGTATTGAAAATTCTGAATGAATTAGTGTTGTCAAAGGCGATCGCCTCGTCGCCTAGGCGATTTTTCAGTGATAACGTCTTAACATGTTCCAGGCGAGGTGTCTTTAAAGAGGCGATCGCCTTAAGCAAGGCAAGAGGTGACTAGGCGATGACTTTTTTAATTGTAACATATTTTACTTGTATGTCCCTTATCTTTATAGTATTTTATACACTTGTTTAAGAATTTTGTAAGAGGCATATCAATATAAAAGAACATTATTATAGTTTATAAGTATTATTGTCTAATCTATTATAGCAAAAAAAGTATTATTATCAAACATAAAGCTAGCCTAATAAATAGTAAAATTATTTGAGATGTTGCTAGAAATTCAAAGTTTTGGAGAAAGTAATATTGTTAACATATAAAAATTTTAAGTAAGGATTAATATTTCATCTTCTATAACCAGGCAACTATCATCATTCTTTACAAAATCTAAGCCTGCCTATTATGAAACATCTTTCCTCCATCAACCAAATCGATCACCTATATGGAAAGTCTTCCCAACAAAGCCCTGAATTTTTAAAAATTAATTTAGATGTCTATGGGATTGGACCTATAATGTTTTTAGGACTAGCAAATAAGACTTACATTGATAACAAAACTTTGAATATTAATTTAGAAAAAAAAGCAACAAAGCTTAAAATGACTATATCACTTATATACGTCATATGTAACTTTTAGATTAAACTTTTTAGTATTACTATAATGATAAGATATTATTTAACTTAGAATGAATTAACTTTTAATGTGTAATATATTTTTTTTATTACTTTTATTAGTTAGCACTTTTCTTCACTCAGGTTAACGCTTTTTGTCATCTCGCTTTTCGGGTAATATGAGACCTTAGTGCCTTAAAGGTGCCTTTTGCTTTTAACAACACTAGAATGAATCTAATGTAGATAAACCAATTATATTAACAGTAAGAAGTGAGTCAAATATGGGTATCTATTCAGTTTTAAAAACAATTAAAGAGGGGCTAGTTAGAAGCTAGGGTTAATGGCATAAGAATTCTGAATTTGAAAATACCTAGGGGATAGGAGTTTCGCTAGAGCATCTACAAGGTACAGTATGTAAAAAAGGCTAGCTCAGTGCATGAGGGTCCCAGCACTACAGGCCTAGGTCCTGAATAATCCCTCCTTGCCATATTATTGTCGATGTAATCATAAAAGCTAATTTTTGGGGGAATTTTATACCGAGCTTCTAATCATGATCTAAATGTATCCATTAACCATAAACCGTAGCCTGAAAAATCTAGACATGTCAATGATCAGTTGATTCATTCTAATTCATTGGTTTAATCCGGTATAAAGTAAATATCAGAAAAAGAAGGGGAATATCGTCTTTGCAAACATAATGTATGCAAGTAGCCTTACCTCTACAAGTGGAGAGACTGTTTTCACGACTTAAACTCGTGAATGGAGCAACCTCACCGTGCCAAAATCAGCCCTCACAAGGTACATTATGTATACATCTAAATTAATGTTTATATTTATTATTGTATATTGAAAATTCTGGATGAATATGATGTAGAGGAACCAATTTTATTTAGCATCAAGAAGTGAGTTGAATATGGGTATCTATTCAATTTTAAAAACAATTAAGGAGGGGTGGGTTAGAAGCTAAGAGCATGGGACTATTGAATTTGAAAATACCTAGGGTTTAGGAGTGTCCCTAGAGGTACATTATGTATACCTGTAAATTAATGTTTATATTTATTACTGTAAATTTTTTTCGCTGTTGTAATGTTAAGAAATTTGTATGCCAATGAATAGTTAAACAATAAATGGTTAACAATTTTAACCTCTTTTTTTTTGGATAAAGGGTAATGCATTAAAAGGCAAAAATAATTACTAGTATGAGGGGGACATTCCCCCCACTAGAAGGAACAGAAGAAAACAAAACAATTTTAACAATGTTGGTTGTGTGGTTTGTTGATCAGTAACACTCTTAACAGAAGTTTGTCCCTATATAGTTGCCCACCGAAAAGGGGAAAAAAAAATACTTGGTCTTGGCTTCAAGTTTGCTGGCCTTCAGATCTCAAATGGTTTTTTGATTAACTTGGTTCTGGACTAGTAATGAGTATAACCATTTCCTAAGACCGTATAATGGTTGCATTAATAAGGTTGTTGCAAGTCCACACACCACCATAACCAAGTTAGTAGGTGAACTAGAAAAAGGCCAAAGTGTATGAGGGCCTCAAAAATCTTCTAAGTAACCATAAAGGATCCATACCTTAACTTTATTGTTGAGTCAAGAGTCCTAGTAAGGGTAAGAAAAAATCCAAAACAGCCTTTAGAGAGCTAAAGATCGTTTGGTAAGAAATTTGAGGTGGTATTTTTAGATTTTTTTTTTTTCTCTTCTTCTTCGGATTACTGATCATAACCCAAAAACAGCCCCCAACCTTTTAACTTCACACTGAAAACCATGAAATAGTTGCTGTCCAGAGCTTCCATCAGTCCTCTTCCTGAATTTTCTGCAACTTGTGACTTTAAAAATCAAGCAAACTTCACCCCCTTTTAAGTTCACAAGGCTTATAGTCTTTATTCTATCCTTGAAAAACATTTAACCTGCAAGCTTTTTACAACCAAAACGCATCACAAAGATATTCATAGGCAATCTTATACACAATCTCCTAAAATTATTGTACATTAGTTTGGTATTATAGTAAAAGATCCTAACTTCCTTCAAACCTTAAAATCCTCTTTTGTCTTGCAACCATGGTCACTACCACAGGACTTTCATCCAGATTTGATTGTTTTTCATAAGATTATGAAATCTAATCTTTGTCTTGTTGCACCTTTTTTCCCCCTTGGTTTATTTTTGCAGTATGTGCATCTTCAATTTGTGAGGGTCGTAGGGGCAAGCCACACAGGGCTGTCTAGCTGCTTGTATTATATCACCTTGGAGGCAACTGATGCTCGTAAGGAAAAGATTTACCATGCAGTGGTTTGGTTGCAGCTATGGAAGAACCTGATGGAGTTGCTGGTGTGGAAGCCAGTTAATGATGCCTTATCAGCTGTTGGTGTTAAACATGGTAACTATTTTGGAATGCAACCATTGCCTGTGATTATTATATTGATCTTTATGAACCATATTCGGTTATTCACTTATTTGCCCTCCTGCAGATGTTAGCTTTGTATCTCAACTTCTATTGACACACATTGAATGCAATTGAATTATGATATTGTTGGAAATTGAATTAGAATTGGATGGCCGAAAAACTTGTAGTTTGATGGTGCTGCCTCTGGAGTCTGGGTAATTCAATTTGCAGACCCACAAAATGCAGGTATAATGTCTCGATTTCTATCCATTGACTTGCGTTTTATACCTTTAGCAGACCCACTATTTGCAGGTATAAAACACAAGTCAATGGATAGAAATGAGACATTTTTTTTAAAATTTCTTGATATGTCGCTGAGTACATAAGTTTAAAAACATTGATATGCAATGCACCTTGTTGTGTTTTGTTTATCCCCCCCCCCCCCCCCCCCCCCCCAAAAAAAAAAGAAAAAGAAAAGGGTGATGAGAAAACAATTTGCCTCATTTTAAGATTTTAGTACCCAAGAACATTGTGAAAGGTGATTCAATGTATCACCTACAAATAGAACCTTTAATGATGGTGGGTAATATGATTTTTTTTATACTAGTTATGAACACTTTCTGGATAGTATCAATTTTTAGCATAATAAAATGCAGTTGTTTGACAAACCAGTACATTAGACTCGATGAACTTTTTGATCGTTGTATTACACACGTGGGTACAAAATCCTTCTGTGTTATCTTACCTCATTATGCTAATTGTGCTTCTAATTATTTAAATTTTTTCATTATTTTGGTGAAATTTTCATAATTTAGTTTAGTGTTTCCATAGGGCCCCATGACATTGTGATCGATACTGATAGTTACAACCATCATACCATGGGTCTTGTTATTAAGATTACTTACCTTGCCCTATGGATTTATTTGAGGTAACCACGTGCTACTGGGTAGGTTCAGGTTTTCATGTTCTCCTTGGTTCAAGATTATCCATTTCCATACTTCCATGTCAGTTCCACCACACTTTTGTGTGTTTCTGATAAGCTATAAACTGAAGACATCAACACAGGCATGAGATGTTGGACATGGAAAATCTCCATACATAATCTATGCAATCTAGATTTCATTTGGAAGCAAATATTAGCTTACTTAACCATGTAGTGCTGAGTCATCCTGCACTACAGGTGTGATTCTACCCACGTTAGGTTTCTACTCATCTGCAACTAAATTCACATTGGGACTTGAGAGTTGAACTGGAACTACTGATATTATTATGCTTTGATGGCATCTGGAAACCATGTAGGACTGGAAGTATGATGTCCTATAGGTTGAGATGATGGTTCCTGCAGTGGATATAGACCTTTAGTTTAGGAGAGGGAGGGAATACAAAAGTTAAAATTTAAGAGGGTCTTTTGTAAAAATATAAAAAAAAAAAATTGGGGGGGGGAGGGGAATTTTCCCCTCCCCCGGGACCGCCACTGGTTCCTGGCCGCATTACATCTAATAATATTTTGTTCATTTGGATGGTTGAGAGAAAAAACATTGATGATTATTTTTCTTCATCTTGGCTAAAATTATTTATTCCCATGTTGGCAAACTAGGTTTCCAATTCTTCTCGCAATATTTTGTTCATCTTGTTAATATTTATATTCTTGGTAGTAAACTAGGTTGGTTAGCTAGAGTTTCATTGGCATCAGTCTATTGATGGATGTTGATGTCTTTTGTTTTATATACAGGTGATCTGAAATTACATGAAGCTGTTATGTTCCATGTGAATCAAACGAAAAAGAATTTCCCCCTAATCTGAATTTATATTCTCTATGTACATGAAAGTTTGGGTTATTGCTCATCAAACCTTAAAGTTGCCAACAATGCTATTGAATGGTAAATAAAGTTACATTTTTCCTTTGCCCTCTGAAACTATGCAATGTGTTTAGACTTCCTAGCCTTATTTTTCCCTATATTACGTGCTTAATTAACATGAGTTGGGAGTAATGACTCGATTTAACAAGAGATGTGAAAGGGTCTTCAAACAAATTTTCATGAGTTCCAATTCAAGTTTCCAAGCAGCAAACAACAAATCCCCTATTGATAATATTTAAATAGAATTGTTTGGATATGTTTTTGTTAGAGATATTCTTGTAATATGTGAAATTAGAGTGGTAAATGATATATTGAAAAATTTCAATGTACTGAGTTTTAGTTAAGTTTTAATTGCAAGACGGTATGAAGATGTTGTAATCCTATTTTTTGAATTCTGAATAATATAGTTCCTCCCGTGAACGTAGGCACATTATTGAACCATTTAAATTCTCAGTGTAGTTTCTCTCTCTCTCTCTCTCTCTCTCTCTCTCTCTCTCACAAACTCTTTTCACCAAAGTTGCATAGCGTTAATTCACAGTAGTTTAGGTAAATAGGCATTTTATGGTGAAGTTCAACGATAGATCTGCATAAGTGTGGTGTTTCTCTAGAGAATTTCTTAAAATATATGGATGACAGTGAAAAATTGTAGAAGGGAACGAAGAAATTATGTTTTCTTTTTTATTTTCTTGTGTCTTTTCATCTCAATTCCTCTCAGGCCATTCACTGTTTTATTTTATTTTTGCACTTATAGGTAAATTTATGGCAAACATTTTGTGGTGAAAATTTAATAAGAACACACTTTTTTTTTTGGGTATGATTAATAAGAACACACTTTTTTTTTGGGGTATGATTAATAAGAACACACTTCAAAGCAGGGTTCTCTTCATTGGCATCTTCTTCTATTCCCGACTGGACATAGCACAAGTTCTAACTATGAATTTGGGAGGAGGATGGCACTGAATATATCTAGCTTTTGTCTGTAGAATCCCCTATGATTGCAGGTAACATACAACATAAGTTGTATAAGATCTTGTTGGAATAGTAGAGATTTGCAGTGTCACACAGGTCAAATATAATAATAGGGTTTATAAGGCAATTTTTAAAAGTGCAATTCGACAAAAATGAACATTATCATGTCGAATTATGCAACCCAGTCAATTTTCATGCGATTTGATGTTGGTAACTTTGGACACGAGCGTTAAGGCTGCACATTAAAATTGGACATGTGGTGCAGTGTCATAAGACCCCACATATTTGGCTGATGGAATGCAACTAAACACACAGGGTGAACACCTCCTAAAGAACCCACTGCAGTATGGAGTCAATATGTATTAAGATATAATGTATGATGTGCCATGCAAGCGAAGACACCAGATTTTGATCAACAGTGGGAGAGGCAAATTTCAATTTTGGTGTTCATTTTGTCGAATAATACTTCTAAAAATTGTCTTATACTCCTATTCTATCTTGATCCATGTCACACTGCAGCCCGTACTATTTTAAAGATATTTTTAAATTAGCATTATAAAATTTGAAAAACTAGAGTCATGTTAGGAAAGAATCTATAACGAGACTGTAAGTAATTAAACACGAGAGATACTATTTGCAAGAGGTCGGTATAAATAACCTTAGAAAATGCACGATAAGAGGTCGGTATAAATTTACAACCGACATTTGATGCGCCTCAGTTCTTAGTTCACTTAGCTAACAAATTTATAATGAAGAAGTACAGCTAGAATAAAGTAATAAGTTGAAGTAAAAGTAAAAGTAAACCAATTAAGCTGTCTTAAGAGGACCTTTCAGTACTTCGTTCTTAATTTTGCACACATATCTTCTAATTAATTTAAGGTAAAGGAAAAGGGTGGTACCAATTAAGAAGTAGAAGGGGAATAAATTCATAACCTGAGGGGAAAGAAATGTATTACAGAGGATGAAAGTTGCAGATCAGCATCTGATGTGCTTTGGCTTTCTCTTTGATCTGTAACTGTAACTGTGTTGAGTAGATAAAAAAAGATTACAGTTAGAAGATGCAGTGTAAGTATTAAAATTCAGAGAGGACTCTTGTGAATATTATAGAAAGAAAATACTAGAGGGTCAACTCGTAATTCTTGGCAAGGGCCGTGCCCCCCTCCCTCCTCACTGGAGTGTCATTGTTTCAATTTCAAGTTGGTTAGAAGTGTTGAAAATTGAAGGCCCAGCTCATTCAGTTCCTTAAAACTCAGGTGTTAAGGAGAGGAGTAGCTTGCAATATAGATAGATCAGAGGAGTTAAAAACGGGCAATGTGGGACAATCAAACATAATTCCTAGAGCATATTGCCCGCTGAGAGAGGCCAGCTGAGCGCACCCCAATCCAACAAGAAGAACCCTTCGAAATTAGCGATGGAAAAGGGAGAATCTGTAACAAGACTGTAATTAGTTAAACATGAGAGGTAGTATTTGCAAGAGGTTAGTATGAATAACCTTAGAAAAAGCACGAGTGAAGAAATTTACAACTGGCATTTGATGTGCCTTAGTTCTTACTTCACTAGCTAACAAATTTACAATAATAAGTTTACGTAAAAGTAAACCAGTTTAACAATAAAAAAAAAATTATAAATAAGCTGTCTTAGAGGACCTTTCAATCCTTTGTTCTTAACTATGCACACATATCTTTCAATTAATTTAAGGTAAAGGAAAAGAGGGTACCAATTAAGAAGTAGAAAGGGGAATAAATTCATAACTTAAGGGGAAAGAAATTTATTACAGAGGATAAAGGTTGCAAATCAGTATCTGATGTGCTTTGCCTCTCTCTTTGATCTGTAACTGTGTTGAGTAGATTAAAGATTATATATAATTAGAAGACAAAGTGTAAGTATTAAAATTCAGACAAGGAAGTGTAATTTGTGGTAGAGCTCCTAATTCACCGCAAGAGAAAATGCCTTCAGAAATAGAGGTGAGTACACAAGAAGAGAGAGATTACCAGAACGACAAAAAACAAGAGGCAGCTGATTTGTTTGAAATTGCTATGAGAGGCGAATGGAACAAAGTTGTAGAGGTGTACAGAAGTAATCGCTTCGCTCGAGAGGCCAAGCTGACTAAATTAGGAGACACAGCTTTACATATAGCTGTCACCGACGGCGACGAAGATATCGTTCAGATAATGGTGGAGAGCATACCGAAGGAAGATGCATCTGGGATCCTAAATTTGAAGAACGGGAGAGAAAACACAGCTCTCCATCTGGCGGCAGCACTCGGGAACAAGGCTATATGCCAATGCATAGGCTCGAAAGATCCTAAGGTCATCAATGCTCGTAATGTCGAGGGTGAAACCCCTCTGTTCGTGGCTGTTCGTAATGGCAAGCAAGAGGCTTTCCTTTGCCTCCACGAGCTCTACAATAATGGAAAAAGAGAAACAGACTATATGCCCTGTAGAAAACATAATGGGGACACCGTTCTTCACTCAGCCATTTCTGGAGAATACTTTAGTAAGCACCCACTGCTAAGTTTTTCTTGAATTTTTTTACCTTGTTTCTCATTTACAGTCAAATGACTTGAGTCTTACTGACGTTCTTGTTTTGATAGGTTTGGCATTTCAGATAACTATACACTACCCGATGCTTATTGAGGCTGTCAACGAGGATGGCTTCTCTCCTCTCCATATTCTAGCCAACATGCCTAATGCATTCAAAAGCAGTTGTCAACTTCGGCTGTTTGATCGTATAATATACCACTGTAAGATTCTCCATCCCAGACAGAATTATCTCAGCAATTGATTAATCAATGTTAGCTGTTTTCATCTAACACAAAACAAAACAAGAGAGAGAGAGAGAGAGAGAGTTCATTTTGTAAGTCTATGAATCATTCCTCCTATTTCAATTCCCCTTCATTTTCAATAATATATTTCGCAAGTCAGGTTGATCCCAAGTGTAAACCTCTTCGGCCCCTAAGCTGTGTTGGTTAATCCATCCGATTTCTTTGCTTATAAAAAACCATTCTGTTTCTTTACTTATTAACACCCAGTAATTCTGATTGATTAACAATATTAAGTATGAAAAATTCTATATAGTCTCAAATATTCCCAATGTGGCATCATGTAGTGCTTTTAACCCATATATAAATAATATACATATATATATATATATAATATTTATATATCATGCATATTACAAACATATATATATATATATATATATATGAATGTGTTTATTTATAGTACGTGCATACATATTTATATGTGTGTGTATATATTTATATACACACACAAGTCTATAACATATATTAATTGTCAAAAAATTTATATAATATATATTATGTATGTGTTCATGTATATTTATGTCCTTGGGTGGCATTTCAGTAGTTGTCTAAGACATGGAGCCAACGTTTTGGCATTCCGTATTGCCTTTACATTAAGTATGATTATATGTTCATCTTTACTCTTCAACATTTTTTTAAAAAAGGTAAATTACATTCCTTGATGTTTTTAGATAATTACAAAAATCTTGTCTGAAATTTATAAAATTATACTGTTTTTTCATATTTTTACTGACAAATTACATATATCTGACATTCTGTCTATTTTTATAAAATAACAACAATACTCATTTCATGTTTTTTTTTTACATGTTTTCTATTTTGACTAAATTTTTCTAACCTTTTTTTAAAAATTTCATTTTATATATAAAAAAATTGAAAGTAAATAACTTGTATCTTTATTTTTGATGAAGAATGTTTAATCAATATCTATTTGAAAATAAATAAAAAATAATAATAATTGGTCAAAATTTAAAAAATAAAATAAAAGAGGCACTTTTGTGAGAAAAAAAAAATGAACTGGAGGAGAGGAATATATTGTTTGTCCGTAAAAATAAATAAGATATTTGTAAATTGTTAGAAAATTTAAGAAATGTCAATGTAATTTATCTTTTTTTTTTTTTTTTATAAATACTCTTTGATATTATTGTTAAAGCGAGTATGGATTTGTTTGTAAGGTACACCTGTTAATGAGCTAAAGGAGGAAACATACGTTGAAGCTAATAAAAATAATTCTGGCGGCGAAAGTGATCTCAACTATCCAGAAAACTACCGAACATGCATGAACTTCTTTAACCTACTGGAGACTACAATTTGGACTTTAGGTGGGTGAATCTGAAGCATTACATTTCCTGTTTGGTTTAGGCTTGTGTCTTACTATTTCTAATTCGGCTGCTCCCGTCTTTCCAGCTTCTCCTGTAAAAGGTAGGGGCTGGATATTATCTTTACGCTCATGGTGGACCGAGGGAAAGGGCAGTACTTCTCCTGATGAAGAAAATCTCCAACAAAAGAGTTCCCATGGTAAGTATCCCATTTAGTAGAACTGTAGCATACTTGTTGATGTGGCAATGGAAGCGTGTACCAGCTAGTTGCAATAAATCAAACAATTAAGGCTAAATAAAATACAAAAACAAAAAATAAAAATAAAGAAAGAAACCCAATCACACAAAATGCACAACACAATTGAAGCTTACATCCACTGGTAAAAGGTATCACATTTCCAGTTTGCTTTAGGCTTGTGTGTTACTATTCATAATTGAGAATAGTGGAAGAAATGAAGGGAACCATTTCAAAGACTTTAAGACCAGTATGTCTTCAGTTTGGAGTCTTTGGACGATAATGAAAGATGTGATAAATTTGCAGGATGATCCACAAACCTTATTGAAGCAATGAATGGCAAAGATGCAGCTAGCTGGCTTAAGGCCATGCAAGAAGAATTTAGGTCGATTGAGAAAAATAATTTGTGGGAATTACTTGATCTATCAAAGCATAGAAAAGCCATTGGCTGTAAATGTGTCCTCAAGAAAAGTTAAAAGCTGATGAAACCTTAGACAAATACAAAACAAGATTCGTAACCAAAAGGGTTTGCACAAAAGTTTGGAATAGACTCAGGACACTTATTCACTAGTGGCAAAATTTACATATACTAGAATACTTGTGTCAATATAGCAAATGACGATCTTGAAATACACCAATTAGACGCCAAGACTACGTTCCTCATTGAAGAATTTTCAACATAAGGTGTGAAGTGGGTCTTTGGAAGCTTATTTCTTGCACTGGGACTTGTCCCACATAGGAAAGGGGAAAAAAGTTATACGAGTATGTAAACTCTAATGTGGCAGAGGCCTTTACTTCATATCTAATGGATCACACAATTAAGCTGGGCTGTCACGAGATGATGCGAAGCACCACACCCAAAGTCCTTATAACAGACTTCGCCTAAATTTACCCGCCTTGAAGCACATCTTGTTGCAGTACAGTTCCTGCAAACTAAATCTCTATTTTGCATCAACTAGAAGAACCCAGATTTTCTAACGGGAAAATGATCCCTATAGGGACTCGAACAATCCCCATGACAATGGTATTTGCAATTCCACCAAGCTATCCTAGAATTAGGTAATGAGGTAAGTCCTTCGGATCATCGTCTGTGTACTTCAAAGTGCATGATAAAATTACAATATTATCTTTTTTTTTATCGGTTAAAATTACAATATTATCTATGTATGTAGATGATATCTTGGTAAAGGATAACTTTTCAATATGATGGAAATGACTGAATCATACACGCAGTCCAAATTTGAAATGAAAGATATGAGGTAACATGGGACCCATGTTTAAATGCTAGTAGGTTTTCCCCAAGTAAGATAGACAGTGTGTTGGACACAAACAAAAACAAAAAAAAAAAGAAGATAGTGTGTTACAAAATATCCAGCAACAAATAATAATAATAACTAATAAGAATTAAGTCCTCTTCATTGAGGCAACGACTATTCAGTAGAAGGGGCCTTTAGTTGCATGAAAACACACAACACATCAACTAATGTGTAGTGTGGGTCCCTATTAAAAAACTCACACTTTCCGAGCTTTCCTATGTGGGACAAGCTCTTGTAGCTTTCCTCTTGTACCTTTTCTTCAGAAGCGCGAAAAAACACAACCCAACCATTTTGACTCCAACAAAAACCCAATTTTCATACACCAAAAGGAACATTGTATTTCTGAATACCTGTAACAGACTCGCTTCTTATGCCTTTCATCACTCTGAAAACAGATTTAAGAGTTCATGATATCATTTTCACAGCATACTAAAAACTACACAGCTACATCATTCCAGGTATATATCGAAATGGGCATTCAAGTTAAAATTCTCATGAAGAATGGCATTTTCAAATAACAATACAATCCTACATACATATATGCTAGGCCTTCAGTAGTGAATCGGACGATCACTTCTTGTGTGTACTAATCCATTCCATACAACTTTTTCCAAGGTGGAGACAAAGCAAGGAGAGAAGACTCGTTTCCATACAATTATGCCACATGTGTTCTATTCTTCAAGCTTGTCATAAAGTCACTGCTGATTATTCTGGGATTTGGTTAGTATTAATTTTTATTCTTGCAAATCCTCTAGAGTTGGCTCCTGTGTGACCTTCTATAAGTATACTGTTGGATTTTAAACCAAGCTTCATAGTAATTTATTTTATGCTACTTCCCTAAGAACAATTTTTTCCTTTATGTAATGAAAAAAAAAATCAAAGAAAATCACTTCTAAATGAGTCTCTAGGTGGATACAATCTGTTTTCATGAATTTTGGCCTGGCATGGCATGTCATGTAGGCTTTGGAAGGATAAAGAAGATTCAAAAAAAGAAAATGGAACATGCACAGGCAGTTCAAATCATGAACAAACTGGTTCATCATGCATCTACATACAAGTACGAGGATAATGGGTTGAAACCCCAAAAATCTCCAACAGACAAGGACGGAACAAGAATTGTATTTCCAAATTCGTCATCATCAATGGAGGATCGCAATATACCTTCAAGCCCAGACTCAGTAAATTCATTGGCTGCAAATCAAGAAAAATATCAGAATAAGAAAGATGAGCAAGGATTAGGTATGCTTACTAGTTTTTATTTTTAGTACTATGAGCTGCACTTGTCATCCTTAATGGAGGATTATTCCCGCAGGCTTTGATTTCAAGCAAAATGCACAAGACTGTAATCAGATGACAATACCTGTTTATACATTGAGAGTGTAAAAACCAAAGTTGTTCAGAATTCAGTTTTTTTGGTGGAAAACTCATTTTTGAATTGGAATTAACTTTCAGAAAGGTTTATGAGAACGGTTTCAAAACAATTTTGGAAATATTTTTAGAACTCCTGAAAAAAGCATGGGATTCGATTTCCCTTTTTTGGAAAGCCTTGAAAATTCACAAGAAGGTGTTTGCAAAATTATCTCTATATTTAATATTTTTTCTTTTCTTTTCTCAAATCACAATCTAGAAGGTTTCTTCTGGATTTTTATTTTTTGCTCAAAACCTAGAGGGATTCATGTAAATTTTTAAGTTCCTTTAATTTTTTGATGAAGCTCACAATTTGGTTTCTCATATGATCATTCTATGATTTCCTACCATAGTTATCAAAACAGGATCTGACAGTGACTCATCGAGGTTGGCAGTTCGTTGGTCACTGGTTCAACCAATCGGGTGGATCTCTTGTTAGAAGTTATTTTAAATAGGTGTTCTGAAGAACTATTCATATTTCCGGTTAATTTTCTATGAATAAATTTGTGGTAAGAAACTAAAGTAAAATGAATCGTAGATTTGTGGGTTTGTGTAATATAAGCCATATAATTTGCCTAGGTTCAAATATTTAATTTCAAACTTTTTACAACTAGAAATAGTTGTGATCAATTCCCCTGACCAGTTTAACTTAAACTGGCAAAGTTCAGGATGGCACCTCCCAGTTCACTATAGGTCATCTGCAAAAATGATCCGATTAAATCATCAAACTGGTCCACAAGCCAGTTCGCCAGTTGGATTGACCAATCCAGTCTAGTTCTAATAACACTATTTTCCTACTCTCTCTTTTCTCCTTGGAGTTTGGAATTTGATTCCAAAACATTTCCCTACTTGTTGCTTATTAAATTTTGAGAACACTTCCTGCATCCTTTCCCATGTGATTTTCATCTTATGACTCTGATTCAGTAGCTTTGGGACAAAACTGTCTGACTATTGATTTGTGCTTGCTTAATCTGCAAATAATGGTTCTTTTATAAGGCTGTCAATCAATTGAAGTATTTTGCCTTTCCTCTTTCATCGTGTCCTGTTAGGCCAGACAATTGAACAGTTACAACCAAAGCAACAGTTGCCTCTAGTTTGAGTCCCTGGGTTGGTTTAAGTAACTAAACACAATGTGCTGTATATACCATAATCTTGACACATTGGGTTTGGTAATGATAGCAAATTGTAGTACTATGTAAACAGAATCCAAATTCTGAGATATGGTTAACAATCTTGGGATTACAAATTCTACAGAGAAAAGGGAAGCACCCATATTAGTTGCTGCAAAGATGGGACTGACTGATATGGTGGACAAATTCCTTAAAGTATACCCAGATGCAATCCAAGATTTAAACTCAGCACAGAAGAATATCGTGTTCCTGACTTACGAAAAGAAGCAAACACATGCTTTAGGGAAGAAGGAGACGCCACTATTAATAGCAGCAAAGATGGGAGTGACTGAAATGGTTGAAAAGATCCTAGACACTTTTCCAGTGGCTATCCAGGACTTGGACTCCAGAAAGAAGAATGTTGTGCTCTTGGCAGTTGAGAATAGGCAAGCCCGTGTTTACAATCTCTTGCGGTCGAGAACAATCCTTAAAGAGAGCATGCTCCATCAAGTGGACGACCAAGGGAACAGTGCATTGCACCTTGCTGCAATGTATGGAGATCACCAGCCTTGGCGCATTCCAGGTGCTGCATTGCAAATGCAATGGGAAATTAAGTGGTATAAGGTATGATCTATTACTGATCCGACACTATTTCGTGCTCATGGTTTGTTATTTTGTATCTTAGTCCTTTTTTGACCTATTTATACTTCATTGCTAACACAAAAGGAACTATTCAGAATATTGCTGACAAAATACATTGATTGAACAACTCCAGAGAGTTGACATATATAGCTTAAACAGCCAGATGATCTTCTGACCTGTGATGTTTGCTGAACTTTTTTATTGTCCAGCATGTACTTTTGGATCTCAGATTCATCCTCCCCCTTGTAAATATTTGCCCAGTCACCATATGGCTTGGCACATCAACATCACGCTCATTGTTTGACTCAATCAAGGTTATGATTCACAAACAGTTGAGTTCGAGTCGAGTTCAAGTTGTATAATTGTCTACATGTAGTAGAATAATTCCTTAAAAAACTGAGAACTGATATAAAGACTATGAGGTGCAATAAAAAATGAGTGAACTTTTAGAGCATGTTCTAAGTGAGGGTGATGGGGGTGATTAAGGAGTTGGATGAAAAGGAAGGGGAAAAAGGTTTGTCAGGGGAACAGAGTTACAGGGACCACTTAAAGGAGTTGGAGAAGATAGCTAAGTTGGAGGATATAGTCAAGAGCCTTCTGGTTAAGTTGCAATAATATATAACCAAAAGTAGAGAACTCAGAATGACCTGACATATTCTTGTCATCATCATAACTCAAAGTAGGTCATCTTCTTTGGCAGGAAGTAACAATGGGAAGGTAATATGGGCTCCTCAATTCAGAAGGAACTTATATGATTGGGAAATAGATGAATTGGCTCATATGCTGGGAATTTTGGATGGTTTGGAGATAAGGGACACAGCTGTGGATTCTCTGGTTTGGGCTGGCTGGCCATTGATCTAAAGCCTTTTCAGTCAAATCTTTCTATGACAATTTGGTGGTGGGTCTCAATGAAAGAAGAGATAACATAGAGGAATTCCCCTGGAAAATCATTTGGAAAGCTAAAGTCCCCTCAAAGGTCTCTTTTTTTGTTTGGACAGCTTGCTGGGAGGCAATTCTAACTAAAGAAAACTTGCAGAAGAGAGGTTTCATGCTTGCCAGCAGATGTATTATGTGCAAGAGAAATGAGGAGACCCTCAGCCATCTGCTTCTTCATTGTAAATTTGCTAGAGAAGTATGGGATCTTGTTTTTTCAAATTTTTTTTTATCACAAATGGGCCATGCCAGCTTCCGTTAAAGGGTGCTCTGTAGCTGGGAAGGATGCAGGATGAGGGAGGATAAGAAAGCTGCCTGGAGAATGGCTCCTTTGTGCCTCCTCCGGAGTATTTGAAGGTAGGAAAATTCTAGAATTTTTGAGGATAATGAGACTCCCCTGCTCAGATTTAAAGACATTTTCTTAAAGACGTACTTTTTTGGTTTAGAAAGGAATTTCCTACTTCGGTAGGGTCTATAGTTGATTTTTTGAGGGAAATCCGTTCCTAGTTTTTCCCTTTGTAAATATGGGTTCGCCCTCCTCAAGCGTTTTGTTAATAATATTTACTTTACCTATCAAAAAAAAGTATATACAGTTTCCTTTATAAGAATTCAAAATGACATTTGAACGGACAGAGTTTGTATCTTTACCTATTAAGCTACCCTTGGGCTTCGCAATAATGAGAATTACAGAATGTTTCCTCGAGCCACACTTTACTAAATCGAACCTTAGTGTCAAGTGGTCGAGTTACATTCCTCTTGCATTTACCCAACAGCAAGACACTTAGTATCTAAGAAGCATGGATACGGACACGGGACACGGATACGATACGACACAGACACGCAAACACGTTATTTCTCAAAGAAATAGGACACGGATATGTTAGGGATACGTTGAATATATATAATTTTTTTATATTTTTTATATGACAATATAATAAAAACCTAATGTTATTTTAATTAAAATTAGCATAAAACACACAAATTTTAAAAATATTATTAAGATATATTAAAATAATAAAACCATTAAATAAAAATTAAAGAACTTCTTCATTTAATCATCAATATCCATGATTCAAGTGTCCGGACACGTGTCAGAGAGTGTCGGTGTTTGACACGTGTCCAACACGGACACGTGAACCAAAATAGAGTGTCCGTACTTCATAGCTTAGTATGTTCGGGAAGGAAATGTTCTTCCCCTCTATTATGCGGGTGCTAAGATTAGTCAAACAATTAAATGGATCAATTAGCTTAACCAATATGAGCCTTCAAGCTTCTAGTTCTTTCATTTTGCTAATATTATTTAATGAAAAGCTGCTTCTTGTGATTGAGTTTGGCTCATTCATTCACTTGCTCAAATTTTACACTTGAGCTCAGCTAGACTTACAAATGAGCTCAAACAAGACTTTTACAAGCTTTTCACAAGTAGCTTGGCTCGTTTAGCAGCCCCTACGTCGGATGCCATTAAATTTAAGAGGCGATGTCAATGGCAAATGAATGTTTGGATACCAGAATAAGATAATTTATTTGGTCTCATTTGCAAATTGAATATTAAGAAAATTTTATTTCTACAATACATTTCTCCATTTTGATTAATGGTTTTCCCTTGTGATTTTTTGGCTTCTCGAGAGGACTAAGGTATAGAGACCATCTTTCCCTGTTCTTTGTTCATTTTGTTGATGAAGGTGCTTATAGGATGTTGGCCACTGCAATACAATTTGGAATCTTATTAAAGGGATCGAGAGAAAACTGGTAGGGTGAAAAAGATACTATATATTTATCAAAAGGGGAGGCTCATGTTGATAAAGAACACCTTATTTATTATGTTTGTATTAATATTTGTCTACATGATAAGTCCATAGATTGAGGAGATATATTCTCATACCTTATACTTCTATGTACTTTACTCTTAAATATGTTCCTAACCATAGGATTACTAATTGGGCATTAGTAATCTGGATAGATTAGCACCTGTTATGTTTAGTCACTAAGTATAAAGATACTTAAACAAACATGTGTGTGTATGCTAGAGAATAAGTAAACTGAACGTGACCAATTATTAAGAATGTCCATATGGAGTTTTACTTGTCTGTCAATGGAGTATTCTTGGTTACAGTTGTACAAGTAATCCTTAGACATGAGACGTCACGATTGTCTTGTATGTAAGTTATTATGCTTTAATAGTACGCGGTGTTTATGTTTCTATCATGAGGCGTATACATGTATTGTTGGGCATAGTAGATTACATATGGGGACATGTAAATGTACAACAAGAGATCCGTCACCCTTAAGTAAAGAGAGAAAATGTTGTATTTGATATTCATCGATATAACCCAAAAAGTTCCTTGGCCAAGGCAAGGTGAGAAATAAAAAAGAGACTTTTAATTTCACCAACTCAAGTTGATATCATTTGGGTTGAACACGTATGATTAAGTTGGAGTTTGACAGCATATCCATAGCATATACATACCCAAGTGACTTGATTGGGACATTGTATGATGGAATGATTGAATTGGACAATAACTATTAACGAAAATACTCACAACCAAATTCTTACTACCTGGGTAGTCATAATATGCTTCTAAGTGTCACTCCTGACTTGTAAAAGCCCAAAAAATAATAATATGAACTATTATTATTTTCCATTAAGGGAGAATTAGAAAAGGTTTTAATTCAAATTAAATTAGAAAAAGTTCTAATTTGTAATACTTGAAAGTATTATTGTCCTACTACCAAATTATTATGAACCTAAAAGGTCACACACACAATGGTGACTTGTCATTCGAAGAATTAAGAGGGGCCAATTTTCTATTAAAAGTTAATAGTGACGGTTTTGTGATTTAGACAAATCCTAGTGTATGACTATGGTTAGGATTGTTTTATTATAAATAGGACATGTAGAGACATAAGCTAACACTTTTGCACCACACCCTATAGAGGTTGTCGCCTCCTCTCACTCCTAGTTGTCCATCTCTCTACTTCTTTAAGAGTTGAAGATTTTCGTTGTGGCTTGGAAGGTTCTTCAAGTACGAGATTCACTTGTGTGAATGGTAGATATGCTTAGAGACCACTTGTGCGATCGTCTACAAGGTTTCCAAAAGCACGTATAGGATGCATGACGATTCCTTTCAAAAGGAAGGCAACTTGTTTGTTTGAAGTAGCAGAAAAGTCAATTATTGACGCGATGAAAACATTTTGAGAAGCACTTTCTTTTTTTTTTGTCTTCAAAGAGGTTTCATTTTTCTCTTGATCCTTCTGTGGAATTTTTGGATGATGTATAATTTTTTTGCTTCAGTTTTCCCTTTTTATGTATGAGAAATGTTTGGTATACCAGATTTAATTACCCTATTTTTACATGCTGACATTTTAAGGGGTATAATTGTTCTTTTGTTTAAAATTTAAAGAATTGTGATCATCTGTGTTAGCAAGTGGATTATTCTGGTAACTGATTTTTAGATTTATCTAGTTGTACTGTGTGTATACTTCACATGCTTTTTTCTCTGTGCTCCTCGTGAGCATTAAATTAACTGTTGCCAATCAGAAAAGAAAGAACACTAAATCTCCTTACTTATTCTGGTAATGCAGTTTGTTAAGCAGTCTATGCCATCCCAGTTCTTTGCTCGCTATAACAAAAAGGGCGAGACCGCAAGGGAGATCTTCACACACACACACAAAGACCTTCTGAAAAATGGCTGCGAATGGCTTATCAAAACCTCCGAGTCATGCTCTGTCGTTGCAGCACTCATCGCAACAGTTGCATTTGCCACGTCAGCAACAGTGCCAGGTGGCATCAATGAAGATACTGGTACTCCTACTCTTGAAAGGGAGCCTGCATTTGACGTCTTTGCCATCTCATCGCTAGCTGCTCTCTGCTTCTCTGTCACAGCCTTGGTCTTTTTTCTGGCAATTCTCACCTCACGATGCCAGGAAAAAGATTTCCATAAGGATTTGCCACGAAAGCTTCTGCTGGGTTTAACATCACTCTTCACATCAATAGCTTCCATGTTGTTCTCATTCTGTGCAGGACATTTCTTTATCCTTAGAGATAATCTGAAATTTGCAGCGTTTCCAGTATATCTAATAACATGCTTGCCCGTCTCATTTTTCGCCGTTGCACAGCTCCCTCTTTACTTTGATCTTTTCTGGGCTATCCTTGCAAAGGTGCCACAGCGTAGCTCCAAGATGTTTCCTCACTACTAAGCTTATCATTTATGTTTTCCAGTCCTTTGATGTGTTACAGGTGTTGT
The DNA here is from genome assembly GCA_008638375.1 of Nyssa sinensis. NCBI lineage: Eukaryota > Viridiplantae > Streptophyta > Magnoliopsida > Cornales > Nyssaceae > Nyssa > Nyssa sinensis. Next base: position 8,422,034 of record CM018045.1, read on the forward strand.
TATAATTTGTTTTCCGTTGGTAAATATTGAGTATGTATTGTGTTTGGTGTCTTATTTATTCAGTAGGAACTACACAAACCTTTTCCCCTCGTTTGGAACTTCCAACTATGACTTTGGTTGTCTGATTTCCACTGAATTTTTGAATCATGGATTTGGCAAGTGTATTGTCTAGCTTTTGCATCCTTTTGAAATATGATTACAATTACCATGTCCAGTGAATTCTAAGATTCTACCAATTTCCGAAAAATAGGGAGTTGGATGATTTCCATGAAAACTTACTGACATTCTCTTTGGAGCTTCATATTACATGACAATGAACTCAAAACTTCTATAACAGCACGACAATACTTTTCGGACATGGTAACATTCCCTTCTTAAAAATAAAAAAATAAAGAGGAATACCCTCTGCATGCAGGTACTTTTGTGTGTATATATATATATATATATATATATATATTTTTTTTTTGGGGGGGGGGGGGGTGGGGAGATCCGGCTTTAATTTTAGTGTCAGTTTCCCTTTGTAAATATGGATTCACCCCTTCCGGCAGTTTGTTAATATAATACACTTTTACTTATTAAAAAAAAAAAATTCTTCTTAAATCATCCATCCAAGGTGAATTATCATTACTTGTGCTACAAGAAAATGCGGACAATATAGTGAACTAGATTCTTCCATCAAATTCTATCCTCTCTGTTGACCTAATTATAAACTTCTAACCAGGCTGCCTCTGTAAGAAATTAAATTTCTTTTCTTGATGCAAGAGTTCAGCCTGATCAATGCTAAAAGAACTGTCATGGCTTATGCCAAGAGTGCTTACCAGTTGAGCAAATTATTATCAGACACAATTAACCCAAAAATCAAAGAAAACCAAACACTTCCATAATTCTGAAAATCAGGCCGCAGATAATATACAGCATTTCACACCAGTTCTTTCAAAAAATATATATATATACAGCATTGACAAACCTTCCACGAGCCTATGAACTTCAAGAATATCAAACCAGCAGAAGAGAAAGGTAGTTTTTGGTGATTAAAACATATTAAGGGCAGTTCTTATACCTTTTCAACGGTAATAATTTCACATAGTCAATTAACTAAACTGATCTATTTTTTCACCCATTACTTTCTTTTTCTTCCAAATTCATTAAACAAAGTTGCATGCAACGATTAATGGAAATGAAACAAGCTGAATTACCGGTCAGATCACACATTGGCTTGTTCATTAGCATACCTCCTATTCCCCTATTGCCGTGATCCTACCGTCTTCAGCAAATGATCAGCCAGCATCTTCATGCAACTTACAGAGAAAGAAAAGGCATCCCAAAGCTTCCCATAGAGAGGGTCCCAACATTGTCCCCATTCTTGACAAGTCACGGAGGTCCCACTTTACAGCTCAAATTTCTGTAGAATCTAGGTACCGAGCAAAATTTTAGTTTCGATTTCAAAGCCGATTTGGTTTTCTTGGCCGAGCGGGGCTGCGAGAGGCTCTCGTGGTTCTCTTCTCCGGCAGAGTCCACCGACGGCGCTATTAGCATCAGAGGCCCTCTGTTTCATCCAAATGGAGAGCTCCCAATTCCAGAGGTAGTTCCGGCCAAGATGTTGGCTTCATTTGATTATGCGTTTTTTTCTGGTTTAGTGCCTTCCTGTTCTAACCCTTCCTTCCGCGGTTATTATGAAACGGTTATCGGGTTAGTTCGATAACCCGAATTCTTAAACCGCACTTACCCAGTTTACTTAAGGGTGTAACACAAGCGGGTTAGGGATGGAATCATGTCTTTGAGTTTTAAATTAATCAACGTCAGTTCGAGCTCAATACAATCCAAACTTAATCCGAATTAAAATTTATTAATATTTAATTAAATTTAAATTTGATCTGAATTTTTAATAACTTAATTATCAATTTTTATTTTTATATTTTATTTTTAATTTTTTTAATACATTTTTTTTTATAATAAACTAAAAACTTCAATAATTTTTCTTAAATAATCCTTCTAAGCAAAATCAAATGACATTAAAATAATTACTTTAGGTAATTTATTTTTTAACAAAAAATGTTAAACATGAACGAGTTTTTGAAATTATAAAAATATAAATAATAATATTTGTATTGAATTCTACTAACCTAATAATGATGAATAATTAAAGTATAAAAAATATAATATTAGGTTTGGATTCAAGTTGAGTTTAGGTTTTCAAATCCCAGTCGAAACTCAAGCCTAATTTAAATTGGACATTAATTCTTTTACCCGACCCTATCTCAAGGTGTAAAAAATGAATTCCATGTCAATTATTTTCATCCAATCATTAACTGGCTAGTTTGTATATTCATTGTCTATATTTGTGTGGGTTCTAGTATTATTAGAATGTGCATTTTTTGATAAGTTAAGTTGATTGATTAACATAATGTAATTATTGAATTGATTAATTATAATACCCACTGCTTTCATAAAAAATAAAAAATAAAACTGTAAAATAGTAAATAGTAAAATAGTGACATGATATTTCACTTGTAAAATAGTAAATAGTTAGGTAAAACTGTAACAATACTAAATAATCTAACTTTTTAAGTTGTAATCCGAAAAATTATTTGTTGAGCACCAAATTACTGTATCTACGCCTTTCACAAACTTCGTAAATATTTTAAATTTATAAAAAATAAATACGAGTCAAAAAAAATTCAACAATTAGATAACATAAAAAAAGTTAATAGTAATATAAATCAAATTTTAATATATACAATGTATTTTAAATTAAATTATTATCATAATATTATTATTGTCACGTATTTAGAATTAATTTAAAAGATTATTAAAAAATTTTTATGTTATTTTATTATTAGATTTTTTTCCCATAACTTGTCAAAAAATTAAAAAATTTTGCACGGAGTAATGCTAGTCTTACCTTCATATTTTACTAAAAGTATTTACCTTCATGAGTTGACAGCATTTTATTGGCTGAATATCACAATTTTTATATTTTACTAAAAGTATTTACTTTCATCAGTTGGCAGTATTGTATTGGTTGAATATTACAACTTTCATATTTTACTAAAAGTGTTTACCTTTATGAGTTAACAGCGTTGTATTAGCTGAATATCACATTATCAGTTGATAATATTGTATTGACTGAATATCACATTATTATAAAAATAAATATTTTTGATAAAATTTTTAAGTAATTCTAACATTTTTGTTCTGGACACGAGGGTGAATAATTTATCGGATGAAAATTGTAAATAACGTTTGATTTCGTGAATGCTGGGTGGGCTTACAAAGCCCTCCTTCAACACCACTTTCACCGCTGAAAAACAAACAACGGAGTATCAGAGGAAGAGCTGAAAGCATGGCCCCTCGCTCTCTCTCCCATAGAAGCCTTTCTTTTCTCTTTCGAACATCCAAAGGTACTTTCTTTCTCTACAACAATCGCTCAAGTTTCATTTTTCATTTTCTTTTTCCCTCTAACTATTAAATTTACATGTAGTGAGTTATCGCGAGCCTTTTGCCAATCTTTCTTCAGTCTTCTTTTCCACACATATTGTTGGCGACGCTCCAATTCTTGTAAGACTCGGTTTGTATGAATATATGTATATAGTTCCACCTTCCGCAATTCAGTTGATGATACATTTGAACATCAAAATTGGCAGGTTCGAGATTTTGTACGTGCGGCATTGTATGATCCAACTCATGGTTACTTCTCTCAAAGATCAAGGTCAGTTGGAGTGCTTGAGAATAGCATCAAATTTAATCAGCTTGAAGGTATCGTTATCTTTCGTACTCTCTCTGCATCCCTTTATTGAGTAATTTATATGGGGGTTTGTGAGATTTAGACAGGATTCAATTATTTGAGCATTTCAAGATATGTATTGAATAGAGTGATTGCATCTTCTGTGGAAATTGAAACCATTCATCCCAAGAATATGGATACACAATGCATAGGTATAAGAATCTTTCCAAGAAGGAACCAGCACGTGTTTTATAAATTTCTTCATACAGTGCGAACCATGATTTCTCTCGTGATTTTGAAACTATGGGTGTGACTACAGTGTTAATTATTGGTTATAGTAAGGATTCCAATGATGAATACTCTTTCTTTACCCAATGCCATGAATTTATGTCTATTGCTGTTGTTAATTGCGGTGGGGGGTTTTCAACTTAAGCAGAGGTTCTCGATGTCAATCTTTGATGATTACCAGATGCTCAAATGTGGATTGAAGGATATAATGTTCAAATTACACACAAACCTTTGTTGCAGGCTGAAAAATTCATGTAGAGAGAAAAATGGAGTATCAATTGAATGATGGAAAGTGAGTGGCAGAGAACTCCAAGCCTTTTGAATAACCATTACCATTGATCCATCAGAAGTGTGCTTTAACTTTTCTTCAAAGATTGTTACTAGGGTTTATAAAACCGTAAAGACACATAAAACCCTTCTAAAACTATTCATACCTAACACATTAGCATAATACGACCCAAATTCTAATCTCAAAACCATTACAAACTCTTACAAGTAATATAATGCAGCATTAAAAAGTAAAAGATTCCAAATATCATTCAAACTATTGAGGTTAAACCAAAGGTTCATGTCATCTTCTCGTGGATCCCGCAAAAAAAAAAAAAAACCTTCAAGCAGTGGGGTCTGCTTGGTTGCATCAGCTTTCATGTTGTTGGACCTTTTCATATTTTTTTTCTCAAAGAAACTGGAAATGTTAAATGATGTTATGATTGCTTTTGTAGTGGAACCTGTCCAGCATAGACTAAATTGTCCTTTTGATACTGAACTTGTGGAAATTTTCAGGTAGGAAAGCTTATATGCTTCACTTGGATAATATTTACAAGCAGAGTGACATATCATGGTTTACTCCTGTGGAGCTTTTTAAGGTAATATACAATATAGTGTTTATAACTTGCTAACTATGAGAAATGCTACAAATGCAGAGGGAATTTCTTATTATGATATTTTTTCTAGAATTGTGAAAGTCTGTGTGATAATGGAAATTGTTGGAAAGATTGCAAAGAATGTAAATGTGTATGTGGTGCACTGGGCATCTTGGACTGGGACTTTTTTTTTTTGATAAGTAAAGTGTATATATAAAAAGGTGCCCAAGGGGGGCAAACCCGCTGTACAAACTAAACCTACCACTTACAAAGGCCTCAAGGACTCCAAAAAATCGATTACTGAAACTATATTTACAGGATAAGCCTCTTTGGCACAAAAAAAATAGAAGATATAGGATATTGCTTTCGAGAAACCTTGAAGGAAAAACGACAGTGATTATTCCATTTGTTTCCATTTTCATTGTGATATTAATTTAAATTGTGAACTTTAGTATGTTTTAATATATTTTTTAAGTATTCCATTTAATTTCATTTTAGTTTTTATTTTTATAAATACAACACACACCTACATTCCAATGGGGTCTTGGACCTTGCATCTTCTACTCTGGGGATGACAAGAGATATCACTGAAGCTAATAGTTGGTGATAACAAAATTTGAACAATTTTGTGATACCGCTTATCTATGTAATAATATTCTCCTTCACATTTTCCCTTTGCATGTCTTCATGTCACGACACATCGTTTTACTTGTCATCACATTAAATTTGGTTTTCCCCTCCCCCCTTCACCCGAACTGATTTCTTTTATTATTATTGAAGCCTTGTTATGATATATTTTATTTTTCAAAGTACTTGTATGTTAGAAAGGCGCCAAAGGAAGAACAACCCATGTACGCAAGATATATATAAAAGTATGTAAACCCCTGTACAGAGACAAAGAATCTACATTTCAAATAAAATTCAAAAAGGCCTCAAGGTAGGGTTCAGCCTCCTTGATACCCAACTTAACAGGGGACCCAAAAGCATTCTTTACTTTATGAAGTGGCTCTTTGGCAGCTTGAGGTGATCATTGATTCTTTTCCCCCCACATATACCAGTGAGGCAAAGAGGGGTAGTGTTCCAGGCCTTCTTCCTCCTTCCTGCTCTACGAACTCTTCAACTAAGAAGTAAACTTGCCAGGGATCTTGATTGACTGAACAATGAATAGGAAGATGATTTAATAATCCCCCTGCCTCTTTTTTGCTGTGTATTGGAGGTAAAAATGATTTATGTACTGCAGCTAATCTTGTATTAAAGTATTCCCCTAAGACTTCTTGTACTTGCTCGAGCTGATTATCTTTCTACAATATTATATCATGCCTCCGTGCTTTCCCCTTGCAACTACTTTGAATTTTAACTTTTCTCCAACATTTTTGCAGATTTGATATTCCCTTTGTCATTGCTTAATATCACTTCTAAATTTAGATTCCAAACCTTGCAAAATGCAGATGCTACCGATCGCTTGACTTGCACCAAGCTTTCAACTAATAAGACATGCCCGTGGCTTGCTCTTGCATTGTTTGAGAGCTGTTGGCTTAATAATTCATCATGCTACAATCAAAGATGAAATTTTAACAAGTTATGTTGAAATATCTATAGATTGCTAATCTGTTGTTCATTTGATTTTGCATGTCTTCTAAATGATCAACTAATAACATAGTATTGACAAAGTCCTAGTTAATTTGTTATAGTGTAGGAAATCTATTTCTCTAGAACATATTTTTTATTTCTTACAAAAATCAATTTGAGAGTTTCTACTTTATTTTTGTGCAGCCCGGAGACTCTTTTTTGGTATAACTCTTGTTATGATGTTATCATGTTAGAGACTTTTCTTTATTACTTGTAAACCCTTGTAGTTTCTATTTTAAATTATAAATTTCATTTTCTTGTTTTTTGACCTATTCTTTTGATAAGTAAGGGTATATCATATTCAACAAAAAAAAAAAAAAATTTACAAAGGAGGCGTAACACATGAACATGTGGTGTACACCACAACCAACCAACAACTAATCTATAACAACTCAAGCCACTAATCAAATCTATAAAAGAAAACAAAAAATTTGGGAATATCCCAAAGGTCGAAAAATGAGAGGTATCCAAAAACATATTTTTCTTCTAAAGAAGAGGTAGTCCCAGTTCATGAGATTCTTGCTACTGAAACAAAGAGACTATTTCCGCTGCTTGAACCCGTGACCTTTAGGTGACAATAGAGATTTACCGTTACGCTAAGGCCCACCCCCATAAAAAATATTTCTCTCTCTAATCTATGTTTATGTCTAACATTGGTGTTATTGGAAACAAGGATCAAAATTTTGTTTATTTTCTATCGAAACAGTTGAAACGTTTCATTTTTTCAGGGAACCGAAATGAAACACTAGTAGAATACTGAAATTCACATGTTTCCGTAGAAACATAGCGAATCAGAGGAAATATTTTTTTCGTATCAATAATAATTATAAAAGTTAGTAAAAGATAATATGCATTTATTTTTCAATGATTAAGACTCAGAATTAAGATATTTCTATTATTTTTCCTAAATTAATAAAAAAGTAGTAGGGAAAATAAAGTGTAGATCAACAATGATTTTAATACTTAGTTGTTAATTATAATAGGTTTAAATTGCTATTTGTTTTATATTCAGTTACTAATTATAATAGATTTAAATCGCTATCTGTTTTATACTTAGTTACTAATTATAATAGATTTAAATCGCTATTTGTTTTACTTATTATTTTATATGTAACTTGTATCAAATTGTCTAATTTGTAGATATTACATAGTATATATCAATTATGTTATGGTATTATATTTAATTATAATAATTTTACATATTTTATCAGAAATATATAATAATTTCATATTATAAAAAAAATTAGCTCTAATTTTTTTTATACTAGTTTTTAATTAATAAAGAGCTATTTGGTATTAATAATTAATTTGTATTTACGTTTTTTTTTTTTTTTTTAATTTCACCCTACTATCTTCTTGTGTGGATAGACATGCTCCCTAAAACATTTACAATTAATTAATTATACTATTTATCTTTGCACATTCATATATTTTCCTATATGTTTTTAAAGTGTTTCTACACATTTTAATTTTTTTCATTGTTTCCGCTATATTTCCGAAACATTTCCGAAATGTTTCCTTTTTTTGAGTGACCAAAACAATACTACGAAATGAAATTTTGATCCTTGACTGGAAATGAGAAAATATCTGGCTAAACACCTTTGAATTTTATTTTAACTACAATATATACCATGAGATGCCACATCTTCCTAATCTCTAGTCTGCATGAATGGGTATGATTTATATTCTCTCTCTCACCAATGAGAGAAGCTGCTAAGTACACTCAGTGGGGAGGAAAAACCATTGAGGTTGGAGAGATTGCGAATGGATGCGATCGAGTATGGCAGATTACAAAAAGAGGTACGGGTTTGTAAGGAGGTTGCAAACTGATGGAGAAGGGCTTCAATGGATTTGTGATAAACTTGAGGAGGTGGAGTGTAGAAAGGAAGGTAGACAACTTGAAAGAGTCCTCCATGGAAAGGAGAGGAGCTTGAGAGTTCTGAAAAGATCTAATGACGACAATGCTTTTGTAAGAGTGGAGGAGTCATACAGTGGTCGAAGATTTAACATCTACTTGTTGAAGTTTGACAAGGGAGGTGGGTGGAGAGGGGCATCGAGAGTGCTAAAGCAATTAGCTTATGCAACACATGGAGCATAGCGAGGAACCAGAAAACCAATAAAGAGGTGGATAGGGTAAACCAGTGGCTGGAAGGGAGACTGATAGTAGAAAGGGGAAGGAGAAACACACGGGGAGATGGTATTATGGATTATACATCCTATAAAGAGAAGTTGGAATTTTGTAAAAGATGTCTGGTGGGTCTTTAGGGAGGGGCTAGTCATCCAAAGCCAGAAAAGACCATTTGCAGAAGTGGGTGGATAGATTTTGGTGAGTTCCTACTGGAGTCCAGGTGAAAGAGGTTCATAGGGAATGGTCACGTTGGAGAATCTCCTTATGTACTGTGTGTCTCCTTTTCCAATGCTTGTATTAGTGAGAAAGAAATCGGAGAAGATTCAACATGATTTTTTGTTGGGGGGTTGTGTGTGGAGAATGCGCCTTCTACTTCTAATAGGCCATGAACTAGATCAGAATCATTCTCAACGAGTCCATAAGAAGTGATCCCATTTTTTTCATCGGGTCCGGGTAGAGACCAAAGATCTTGAGCGACCGATCCGGCAGAACAACTCAAAAGATAAAGAAGTATCGTTAATTTCTTCATGCTCGTTCCAAGTTCGAAGTACCATTTGTACAAATAAGAATCCCCTTCGTTACATGATTTCTTCTTCATATAGATAGATATAGGATCTATGGGGCAATTACTTAGAAGTACATTTTGTGCAACAGCCCTTCCTATCTGATAGAAAAGGATCCCATGATCCTGAACCGATCTTACCTGGGATCGCAAATCCCAAGTTTGTCTATGAAGAGCGGATCTAATTGTATTAGTGTCTATAATTGATTTGAAAAAGATAGATTGGGATTAGAAGACTTAGGTGCTTTCAGTCAAGCTCTTTTAGGTAAATGGATGCAGAGATTTGCTAAGGAAGACCGGGCTATGTGGAGGGAGTTGATTGCTATGAAGTATGGTTATGAGAAAGGAGGGTGGTTCACTTGCGATGGGGTGGAAGCGTATAGGTGTGGGGTTTGGAAAGTCATTTGAAAATGGAAAAATGATTTCATTCACTATGTCCATTTTGATGTGGGAGAAGGGTTGCGGGTGAGGTTTTGAAAGGACATTTGGGTGGGTGATGGCGCTTTAAAGGACAAATTTCCCTATGTGTTTAACATTGCCTCTAGGAAGGAGTGTACGATGGCTGATTCTATTGAGGTGATGGGAGGGAAAAAGGTGTGGAGTCTTTGCTTTAGAGGACACTTTTTTGATTGGGAATTAGGGGAAATTGATGGAGTTGCTAAGTCTAGTGGAGGTGAGGGAAGAGAGAGGTGATGGGGTGAAGTGGGCAATTGGCAAAGATAGAGAATTCACTGTATGGTCGTTCTACCGGTCATTGGCGGATGGAAAGGATCAGTCCTTTCCATGGAAACAAATTTAGAAGTCCAAAGCATCTATTAAAGCAGCCTTTTTTGCATAGTCGGCCTCTTGGGGAGCTCTTTGTACAGCGGCTAATTTGCAGAGGAGAGATAGTCAAGAGACTTTCACATGCTCGAGTAGACGACCTTTGTGCAAGGAGGAGGAAGAGTCAGTGGATCATCTTTAAGTTCATTGCAAGATAGCCCGGGATGCGTGGAATTTGGTAATCTCTATTTATGGGTGTTTGTGGCTTATGCTGTCTACCTTCAAAGAGGTGTTCTTGTCATGGAGATGTGGGAGAATTAGGAAGGAGATGAGAATTGCATGAAATATGGCCCCAATTTGTCTTGTTTAGTGCTTGTGGAGGGAGTGAAATCGAAGAATTTTTGAAGGGATGGAATTTCCACCTTGGAAGCTTAAAGAAAGTTTTTTGAGGACTCTCTTTTTTTCAATTAGAGAAGAGTTTTCTTTGTATATTCATAGTCTTATGAATTTTTTTAGGGATCTTGGACTTTGAATTTTTGTAGCCGGATCCCCTTTTTTTGGTAATTGGTGGCTCGTTTTGGGAACCTTGTTTATATTAATACAATTACCTCTTTACCGATATAAAAGAAGAAGAATGGGTATGATTTATAATTTTAATTTAAGAATTGAATGACTATTTTCTGGATGCTTAGAAAATTGACAAGAGGAAAGCAAAAATAAAGGTCCTTTCACTCTCAAATTAGCCTGACAACCATTAGGAAATGGTGGGGGAAGTTTTGGTGTTTGGGGAAATAATGGCCAAAGTTTCTGTAGGTTGTTATTGTAACTTAGAGTTTCCAGTTATCATAGTTGTTGATCTCTATTAGTGGTTGGAATGGACCAATGTCATGGCCTTGCTGGAGTTGATTCTGGTATGATCTTAAGAAATTTGGACACAAATTTTGTGTATGGAATTAACACATAATATTAGTGAACATTAGTTTTTGAAACCCTGAATCCAAGTTAAAAACGGGACTCTTAACTCTCTTGGTTGCTCATGAGACTATGTGAGCAACCTCTAATTAACAGTCAAACTTGATGAAGATCAGGGCCAACTAATGTGTATCTGGAACTTTGAGATACTTTGATGTTAATCTCTCTGTTTCCTATTCCAGTTTCACTGGCTGAGAGATTGGAGAAGCTTCAGAGATATTTTCTGTGCAGTGGCATTGGGGACAAATTTTAGTATCAGCTTGTGGCATGGACAAGGTATGCTCTCCACTTCAGTCGGTTCAGTGTGGTTGCTTGGGGACTCAATCCCTAATGCAGTTTAACAAAATCCTGCTTGGTAAGTGGTTGTGGAGATTTGTGGTAGAATTGGATAGTCTGCGGCACTGGGTTATGGAAGGGAAATATTGGATGGATAGCTGGGGGTGGACTTTAGCGGAGGGTGGAGGGACTTGTGGGGTGAGCCTGTGGAAAAGAATTAGGAAATGTTGGGTTTATAATTTGTGGTAGGGAATGGTAACAGGATTAGCTCCTGGCATGACTTGTGGTGTGTAGTTTTCTTTGCTGGAGAACAAATTGTCGGAGTTGTTTCGCATTGCTACAGATAAAGAAGCAAAAGTGGCAGGCCATGTTTCCTTTTCAGGGCAACGAGTGGAGTGAAATCCTCTTTCCACGAGGGCATTCCAGCTTCGGGAGTTTTCTTCTGGTGAGCCCTTTTTAGCTTTGTTGTATGGGATTCGGATGAATGCTGATAGGGATGAGATGATCAAATAAAGTCCAAGCCCAAATGGTTGTTTTAATGGTAAATTTTATCACAGGGTGGTTTATAGTGAAGCTGAGGCTAGATTTAGGGATGGTAGCAGGCAGGTTCAGGACGGGGGCAGCAGGCAGGTTCAGGATGGGGGCCCCTCCCCCATCCCCACCCCACCCTATTCTGCTAGTTATTTCCTCTTTTCTTGAGGCCATTTTCAAGCTTAATAATTTGGGAAGAAAGGAAAGATTCTTCCCAACTGGTGTTGCATGTGCAAGAAAGCGGAAGAGTCAACTAATCATCTCCTCCTCCATTGCTTGGTTGCCAAGGATGTGTGATGCATGCTTTATATTGTTTTTGGAATTTGTTGGGTTATACCTAGATCAGTTAAAGATTTGTTGGCTTGTTGGGAGGCAGTTTGTCTGGTAGAAAGGAAGAGGCAAGCTTGAAAAGTAGCTCCCTTGTGTGTGATGTGGAGTTTTTGGGTGGAGAGAAAAAGGTGTACTTTTGAAGAGATGGAGCTTCTTGTCGATATACTGAAAATATGGATTTTTGACACTTTTTATTTTTGGATTTTGGAGAAATTTCCCATTTCTCTCCATTTTTTAGACTTTTTGAGAGAGCTAAATTTTATTGAGGGGCTCGTTTTGCTCTCGTCGTAGATTGTACATGGGTTGTTCCCCCCTCTGGTTTCTTTTTTCAATAATATGGTACTTACTAAAAAAAATTCTAATTTGATAAGAACTGTTCTTCTCAATCTCCCCTTCCTTATGGATAATCGATATTTGCATAGTGAATGTGGTTACTTTTGAGCATCTCTTGCCTACCACTTTTCACTGTACCTTTTTTTCTTTTTATAGTTTCCCTAAAATTATGCTATACATTTTCTGTTTTAGTACCTCTCAACCTAAAACCTCTAGATTTTGTAGTGTAGCCCTATGGTTCTAACTTTCAATTAGCCCCCACTTTTGTTTTGTCTGCCAAAATTATGCTCCATCCAGTTTATAAAGTCATTTTTTATAATGATTTTTACATTTATTCTCTTTTTATGTTATGATAATGTTCTTCCTTGTAGCCTTGGTATGCCCATGGGATTGCTGAAGCGATTATGAGAACGGCTAATCTTTCAGTTCCATTAAAAGTAAGTTCCTCTTGATTTGCCACTTGACAAAAGTCATCCTCATTCTAGGGTATCTTGTTTTTTTTGTTAAAAATTCATGCTTTTATTGCTTTAATAGTTGATTTCCGGTTAAATTTTCACGTCTCAAGATTATTATTTGATATAAAAGGAAAGTTTAATTTTTGGATAACATATATGCTCACCAGGGATGAGGCTTTGTTGAGTTGAGTTGAGGATATATGCTCACCAGCACTAATCCTTTTTAGTCTAATTTGTAATGCATCAGTGATGTAATATGATCCTAATGCATAATAATTTGCTGAAGCTGGGCAATATTGTTTAGAATCTTTAGATGCTCACATAGTGTTAAAATCTATGAACATGTGTAATGACTAAAGGCATGTAGCTTAAATGCAGGAATCCTTGCATTGAATATCCAGATTTAATTCCACCAGAAAAGGAGACATAGAGCAAAAGTAAGAAACCAGGAATAAAATGCATAACTTCAACATAAGTCATTCTTGTCACATCTAAATTCATTTGCTTTTCCATGCTATAAAATTTTTGACATGTTAGTTCTTCACTCACTATAATATAATCTCCTTGTTGATTTATAAAAAAAAAATTATAATCTCTTTGTTGCATTCTCTGTCATTCATTTCTTCCCTCTCATTGTTTTGATGTCTTCCAAAATTTTCAACTTAGTTATTAGTTATAAATCTAACTTTGAGATTACAAATCAAGTTTATCCAAAAAAACCATTACCTGGTGTTGATCCCATCAAATTGGGCAGTGGGAGGGACTGATTGAATAAAAAATTGATCTCTGGTTTTATTTGCATGAGGCGGTGATGCAGGACTAGAAAGAGAAAGAAAGGAGAGAGAGAGAGAGAGGGAGAGAGAATTCAATATTCTGTATTTAATTCAATATGCCAAAGCTGATTATTCTGTTACATAAAGGCCTATGTATAGGCAAACCCTAAAATTAAACTTACCAAAATAAAATAAACTCATGAAAAAACAAATTAACCCCTAAATTAAAATTTAAAATACAGAAATAAAATTATCCTCTAGGATAAAAAATATACGTGATGTGGGGTCCTTTCTGTTCCCCATGAAGTGGCTTCATTTCTACTCAAACCCATGGCTATACATTAGCTGCTTGAGCCTTTATCATGGCATCAAGCATTTGTAAAAAAATAAACAATGTTTTGTTTACCTACTGATAAATAGACTGGAAATTGTAGATCTTTTTCGTTATTGGATGAGTTTTCTATTTACCTGGCAGCCATAGCGTCTAAAGCTCAGCACTTTCACTTTGAGTTGGTTCATTTAGTCGGCCAACCGCTACCATTACTTGATAGATCCTTAGGTGGTGGGAACCTAAGCTTGGTGAGACAGTGGTGGCATTGGTGCTGCCTAGGCAGCACTAATTCAGATATGCTAGTAGTTTTGCTTTCATAATAAAGGTGCCATATTTTTGGTTTGAAAGGGTAAACCATTCAAATATATAGAAAAAATAAGCTTTTCTGTTTATAATATTATAAATATGTGGAGAGTTCATTTAAGAAATTACTCTTTTTTCTTAGAACTTACACTCTAGTTCTTGTCCTTGATCTCTAAGTAGCCCCTGACTCCAACGCCCAACTTTTCTTTTCTTTGATCACCAACTCCCAACTTGTTATGTCTCTTTAGTAACTCTATTTTTATTTTAATATAGTTGCAAGCTCTTTAATACTTTCTTGAAAATAGTTTTTTTTTATTTGTTTATTATGTGCTCGTATGAAATGTGTATCTCACTCGTACGTCTGGATTTTTGATCATAATATTCATTCCTTCTCTTTGTACTTATTAAAAAATTTATTCATACTTATTTTATTTTCTTTCAATTTATATATTTTGATTTGTTTGACTTTTCCCCCTGGTAAGACTCATGCTAGTTAATGTTTATTTATGCCTTCCCCATTTAATGTTTTTTTATGTTGAGGTCTACTTGTTTTACATGTGACTAAACATTGATCTTGTTCTTTTATTATCTACATTCAGATATATGAAATTGGTGGTGGATCAGGAACTTGTGCAAAGGGCATAATGGATTACATAATGTTGAATGCACCTACACGAGTTTACAATAATATGTCTTACATGTAGGTGCATTGATTTTACCTTTAATTACTATGAAAAAAAGCAGACCTATTGTGGCAACATTAAGCTTATGCATGCCGTCCTTGTGCTGTCAATATAATTTAAAATTGGTGGTGGATCAGGAAATTGTGTAAAAGGCATAAAATGCCAAGATTAAGCTTATGCATACCATGCTTGTGATCTCAATATAATTATTATGCCTTCTGTTTCTTTGTACAACTACAACTGTAATAGATCTTTTTATTTACTGCAGTTCAGTCGAAATCAGTTCCTCACTGGCCAAGAAACAAATGGAAACAGTTGGAGAAGTTCGTAGTCACTTATCCAAATTCAGAGTAGAGTGTCGTGATGCTACTGACCGGAGTGGATGGGGTATGCGGTCCTCAACTCCATACACCTTTTCCTTTTCTATCACTTCCACTGAACAAACTACATTTGTAGTAATTGTAAAATAGCTATACAGTTATAATCTATTGTCCTGTGGTGGCCCTACTCATTAGTCATAACCTTGGGAAGACATACCTAACTGAAGAGAACTATGCTTCTAATAGACTTTGATGTCTTGAATATAATTACTGTTAAAGTTGTGCTATTGCTACTGTTCTTTTTTTCATCAATTTTGTCAATATCATAATAGTTACTATTTTTTATGGTTGCCATTTCTGCCGTTGTTATTGTTTATATAAATAAATTTGTAATTTCTGATACCAACAAGCTCTAGTTTAGTTGGTATCTCCTCCTTCTCCCCATATGGGAGGTTTAGGGTTCAAGTCCCCTCAAGGGGCATAGTGTGTGTGATTTACCTATAAAAAAATGTAGTTTCTGATATCAAAAAATACAAGTAAATAATTTGTTGACATCTTCCGTGTGGTGGATTAATCCCCAAAAACCATTGCCGTGCAATTGGAGATGTATCAATGTATTATAGAACCCTGCATTGCCACTAATCGATGTGAGATTGGATCAGGCCTATTTGCATTTTATTCATCAGGTGGCCAGGTGATACCTTGTTTGACCTGCTATATTGTCATCCCTAATAAAATTGTTAAAACAGCTTTACCTAGAATAACTGATCAAAAAAAGAAAAAAAAAAGAGCTTTACATAGAACAATGCATATTTTATTTTACTGTCATCTTAATTGTAGAATTTTTTTTTTTTTTTAATCAGTAAAGTAAACTTTTATAAACAAAGGAGCCCGAGAAGGGCTTACCCATAATTACTGAAGTATAAGGGATCAGCTACAACAAAAAACTATGAACTTATGTAGATATATAGGAAATTCTTCTTTAACCCAAAATAACTCGGTATCCAACCCTTCGGACAGACTAATCCGGGGGATTAAAGCAGGGGCCGCGCCTCGTATAGATTGGCTCCAAGAGAAAGTGGCATCCGTTGGGTTTCGACCTTGGGAGGCAAGCCTCTTAGTTGTTGTCTACCACCCACTTGGCCACCCCCCTTGGGGTTTTTCCAAAATTGGACATTTGGGGGGGGGGGGGGGGGTATCCTTGCAATGAAGAAGATGATCTACCATCTCTTCTGCCTCTTTACATTAAGGGCAGCAACTTAGAATGAAGAACCCCCTTCTTTTGAGATTGTCCGCCGTCTCTGCAGTCAAAATGGCACCCCAAGCCACCTTCCAAGCAAAAAAGGCAGCTTTTAACAACACTCTAGATTTCCATACCAAGCGCTTTCCCTCCACCATCGACCTATCATAGGAACGTACCATAGAATTCCTGTCCCCCCATTGCCCTTACATTTCATCCCCATCCGTCCCTTCTTCCTTCAAGACTACTTTGGTTAAAAAAACCATCAACTCCTTTACCTCTCCTTTCTCCCAATCGTAGAAGTTCCTCCTCAAATTTGGACTCCACACCCTTCCACTCCCCACCACCTCTATACAATCCGCCACTAAATAATCCTTTTCTGAAGCTTTGTTAAAAAGATTTGGAAACTTCTCTCTCAAGACACCTTCCTCATGCCATGGGTCATTCCAGAATTTCACTCTCAAACCATTGCCAATGACAAACTTCACATAAGCAACAAAATCTTCTTTCCTGCCCCTAATAGCCTTCCTTACTCCACATCTGTGGGGCTCCAACACATTTTTTGAATATCACCCCTAACCCCCCTCCTCACTCCCATATTTTGTAGCTTACCACTTCCTTTCACACTACTTTTTCTTCCATAGCAAATCTTCAAAACCACTTTCCTAACAACGCTTTGTTGAATAACTTTGAGTCCTTTATCCCCAAACCCCCTTCAACGATTGGAGCTTTCACCTTATCCTATCTTACCAAATGAATCTTTTTTCCTTCCTTCTTTTCTCACCACAGAAAATCCCGCTAAAAATTCTCAAGCTTCCTCTTGACCGAAGATGGCATCTGAAACAAAGACATGTAGTCGGGAGATTTTCCAGTGTGCTCCTAATGAGAGTGTTCCTTCTCCCTTTTGATAGATACTACCTTTTCGATCCCTTACGTCTCCTACAAGAATTATCTTTGACTTCTTGACATTAACTTTCAATCCCGACAACGTCTCAAAACAAAGCAAGATACATCGCAACATGTAAAGTTGTGACACGTTCACTTCGCAAATAACAATAGTGTCATCTACAAAAAAAAAAAAAAGAAGTAAAATAAGTGTGAGATCTCCATTCTTTCCCCATCCTCTCCCCCTATTAAGAACCCCCTAATCTCGCCCTATCAAACATCTTACTCAAGGCCTCCATAACAATCACAAACAATAGAGGGGATAACGGACCCCCCTGCCTCAAACCCCTTGAGGATCTAAAGAAGCCCACAGATGAGCCATTAATCACCACTGATAAAGAGACCAAAGCAATGCATGCTTTGATCCATCTCCTCCACCTCTCACCAAATTCCATCGTTCTTATAAAAATCAACAAAAAATTCCAGTTTACATGGTTGTTAGCCTTCTCAATGTCCAGCTTGCATACCAAACCCTTCTCCCGCCCCTTCCTCTTTGCATCAATACACTAATTTGTTATTAGAGCTGCATCCATGATTTGCCAGCCGCCCACAAAAGCATCTTAACTCGGCAATATGATTTTGTCCATAACTTTCTGCATCCTCAAGGCTAGAACCTTGGCCAATAACTTTGCATGCTCCCTATTAAGCTAATTGGCTTGAAATCTCTTATGTTTTACACCACTTCCTTTTTAGGGATCAATGCTATGAATGAAGCGTGGAGACTCCTTTCAAAGGAACATGTCCGATGAAACTAAGAAAACACTGCCATAACTAGGAATGGCAATGAGGCGGGGGCAGGGTCGGGGTAGGGGTAGTGGTAAGGTGCTCCTTCCCAATCTCGACTCCGTTTATATTCCCCGCCCTCGATCTCATCTAGAGGTTCACCTCGACCCCAACCCTGACCTCGTTTATATTCTCCGACCTTGCCCCGAATCCCGATTTTTTTTTCCAAAGTATGACAGATTTTTTTTATCAACAAAAATAAATTTTATTAATAATAGGAACGTTACAGACCTTTTGGTGACAACAAGCATTATACAGAAAAAATAAACTCCCCTCAATACAAGACTCCCTCAACAATCATAATATATCATTAGTTGGCAAGATGCCAACTACAAATTCAAAATTCTAATCCAACACCTAACCACAAAGGTATGAGCCAATTATATCAATGGACTTTCCACTCCATAATAACATTAGATCACATAGCAATGGT
This sequence comes from Nyssa sinensis, assembly GCA_008638375.1. Lineage (NCBI taxonomy): Eukaryota > Viridiplantae > Streptophyta > Magnoliopsida > Cornales > Nyssaceae > Nyssa > Nyssa sinensis. Next base: position 8,440,698 of record CM018045.1, read on the forward strand.
TGAAACATTAATGTAGCAAGGTAAGCACAAACAACAACTTATAGGTAGATAAGTTGAAACTTTATTACCAAAACAACCTATACAAGAAGAAATACTATGAGTGCAATATAGGAAACCTTATGACTAATTCTATATAGTGTGATTTATTGGTAAATATGGTGTATCTGGTGGATAAAAAGAAATTTTAATATAAAATTGGATTGGTTCGAGGCGGGGTAACCATCCCCCGCCCTAAACTTGACCTTGTTTTAAAAACCCCGCCTCGACCTTGTTTTAAAAACCTCATTCCGTCCTTGTTTATAAACACCGCGTATCTGCCCCATTGGGTGGGGGTAGGGCGGGGCAATTTTCTATCCCTAGCCATAACATCACGTGACTCACGTCTGACAATCCTCCAATAGTGTTTGAAGAAAGCCAAAGTGAAGCCATCCGGACCTGGGGCTTTATCACCATCACAAGACTTCAAAGTTGCTATTACTTCTTTCTACTCAAAAGGCCTCTTCAGCTCATTCGCACCTATGCTCATAGTAGTATCAATCTCCATGTTCTCCATACTCGGACGCCATTCGTGGGATTCCGAGTACAAGCTCTAATAAAACTCTACAATCCCTTCCTTCACCTCCTCTACCCCTTGCAACCTCCTTTCCCTGATGATCATCATACATGTGTTATTTCGCCTCTTGTGGTAGTTTGCGACTCTATGAAAAAATTTTGTATTCCAATCGCCCTCTTTCAACGACAAAGCTCTAGATTTCTGCCTCCAAGAGATCTCCTCTATCTTCATAACGCTTCCCAATTCCCCTTTTAAACCATCCTTGACACATCTTTCCTCAACAGATAACAAATCCTCCCGCTCCTTGTCTAGCTGCTGGATGTCAAACAAAATTTTCTCCTCCTTTTTGTGCACATTACCATTCTAAAAGCAATTTTTCAATTGTATTTGTCAACAATGTGAAGATGATACATGGAAATAGAACAAAATTTGTATTGTTTATCAAATAATATATCATGTCATCATTTCTCCTCATAGTTACCAAAAGACATTGATCCATTATGTATGTGCATTCCCAACCAGGGAACGCTTATGCTCTAGAACATTGAATTTAGCTATCTAAGACGTTTCTTCTTAGTTATTTCATTAATTTTCCTTTTAAGAGAAAAATAATAGGAATGGATAAGCTTAAATCAAGAGATCAACATAAATAAATATGCTTATTTCAGTACTTTTATATGTTTAATTTAAATATAATAAATTTTCATAACTACATGGACAACTTGAACACTTTAATAATATTAATTCTCATTTCTTATCTTTGGGTGAAAAGAAGAAAATACTTCTACAATTAGACCTATCACATCGTATTCCACCTATGTCATCTACTTAAGCCTACCTCTTATCAAACTACGTTTAGCGTAGTAGCGTTTTGAGTTTCCGTTCCCGTTCCGCGTACCATAATGATCCATGTTCTAGGTAACATTGTTTCTCACTTCATTCTCCGAGTTTGATTCCATACGTCACTTGAACCTAGTCATTCTACTTGAAAGATTTTGTTGTTCCACACCCAGTCCAAGACCAATCCCCTCCCCACTCCAGAACCCATCATTGCCACCAAATAACAAAATTTTGTGTTTGATTTTTTTTTTGGCATATGTTGGACATCGTTTACTTCTTCAGTATTTAAAAAATGCCATTTAGTTGCAAATTTTGTCTTGCTTGAAGTTTCTCTTATCATGTTTTGAAACGCATATTTTTCTATTAGATTGCAAGCTGGACTTTGTCTTGCATAAATATCCATCACAAGGTTAGAGAATTGAAAGTACCTTTACTGTTAAAACAGGGGACGCAGAGCGACAACCATGCTGGGTTATAATGCTAGAGGTATCTTCTATCTCCTTGCTTCTACTTCATCTGGCTCATGCATTTTTTCTTACGAGATCGGTAGTATAAATTTCCCACTATTATCGAAAATTGATTTGCTACTCTTGTTGGTCCTTGGAATTCAATCATTGCAAATCAGAGGCAGGTGTTTGACCGATTCTTAATTCCTGTCTTGTTTATGACTAAAAATGTACAGATGCAACAATTATTCAGACAAGAATATGAGATGGGAGTTTCTGTATATAATATACTCAACTCAACAAGACTTGTCCCAGCTATTTGGGGTCGGCTACTTGAGTCTTGTCTCGCCATTCGCGATTAATTTCAAGGTTCATATTCATAAGAGATCTAACAGAACTTGACGCTGCTCTGTCAGCTACCTAACACAACCCTCATTTTTTCGAACTTGGGACCAGCTGTGTAATGATAAGCATGACACAAGCGGAGTTAGTTTCCATATATTACAAAAAAGCTTTTTGAATCATGGTCCTTTTTTGTTTAACTGACATTATAAAAACAGTGGTTATTATATTGACTGTAAATTGTTGTTGCCCTTCCAATGAAGACAAATTGGCTGTTGGTTATGCTTTATTGTGTGAACTCCTAACAAGTGCTTTGATGAATACAGTAATGATGTTGACCTGAGAGATTATGTATCTCAAGCAGTATCTTCTATGTGAATTCTGGCTGGCTCATTTCAGGCACTATATTCATTAGTTAATTTGTTTTTTTTTTCAAGGTGCTTGATAATCTTCCACATGATCTTGTCTATTCAGAAAATCAAGTTTCACCTTGGATGGAAGTATGGGTTGAAAAGCAACATGACAGGTGAGCAACTTCATGCAGATAGTGTCACTGTATTGGTTTGTTGCAACATGTGTACTTCATGACATCATGACTTTGTATCATACCATCCTTAAATGCTTCACCAAGAATTGATATAGTAATTACGTCTCATTATGTATGGTTTCCTAGACGGAAACCAGCAAAAGTGAATCTATCACTTCTTTATGTGTGTAGTGTGTACATTTATGTGCATGCACTTGTGTCTTTTCATTAGATAATGCTCTGTAAGACTATTGATCCCTTCATCATTTTCCATTGTTAAACTTTTCTTTGAACTCAAAAACCATGTTAATTGGCTGCACCCGTTAAACCAGAGGCATATTAAGAACTCCTTAATGCCTAATTAATTGACCTCAGCACAGTGCTGGACTATTGTAGGGGTAGGCAAGGGCCATGACAGCCGAAAATGTAGAAAACCCGTTATCATATGTAGGTTCTGAAGGTATATACAATACTGACACTTTAAATATTGTCACTTTCCTCTTATGTTTCCCCAAGTCTCTGATGTTTCCTAATCTTTTGTTGTATAGTTGCTAAGTTGATTATAAATTCAAAAATTTTCTTAAAAAATAAGCATTTAATAGATTAGAAAGAGCAATATGTAAGGTAGAAGGAAAATCCTTCAAGAGAAAAGAAAGTACAGTCGTACAGATACAAAATCAATCCAAATGAATTCCTAATTCTAGTTTCACAATATTAAATCCCATATATGGTCCTTTAAAGTCAAAATTTTATACTGGCTAGCAAATCTGCCCCTGAATTAGTCAATCTCAATATTCAAATTCTCCTCATGCAACTAAGCGGAACCAGCTTAGTTTACAAATCCTTGTCGTATCCTTCTTATGTTTACAACAGATTTCATTATTGTATGTAGCAACTTACCAAGGAATATTCTTATTTCATAAGAACGTGATGTTAAAACACTATTGGTTGTTGTGATCAATAATTTTATAATGATCGACTTCAGATTAGAATGAGGTCTGATGTAATGTCACCTCAGCCTTCTAGTTGAGATGGTAGTAGCTGATCTTAAAACTCAAATAATCAAAACTTACTATGATTCGGACCACACAATTTAATTTGTATAGTGCATTAGGTTTGTCTTATTGGATAGGAACATTGTCATCCTGTTTGTGACTTACAATATTATCTTTCTTGTTAAAGACATTTTTTTAATACTTTCTACTCTCAATATTTAGTTTGGATGAGCCTAGTCATGTCTCACTCACAGGATTGGAATTAGGGGCAGGATAAAAGTGCGTTTGGAAACCTGGATTCAAAATTTCAGTTAGATGGGATTAATGACTGTTTCCAGTCCATGGATGTGGGGGCTTAAACTCTCTCCTAGGACTTTTCCAAAACCCACCGCATTGTAGAATCCTTCCAAAAAGTGAATTCGGATCTGGAGGCCTCAGATTCAAATCGTTACAATCTGAATCTTACTAATCCAAGAGCTAACTTAAGGTGTTCCTTGAAGTGTTTCAAATTTTGTGTCTTTATACTTGATTGGAATGTTAAGTCACTTCCTGCATCTCTTCAAGCACTGCAGTGTAAGCTGTGGAACCAGTAAATTTTTTTGTCATTCTCACTCGCTCAAACTTCTGTCCTTTAATAGGTCAGAACTCTCTGAGCTGTATAAACCAGTACAAGATCCACTTATTACATGTTGCATGGAGATCATGGATTTAGACAAAGATCATACAACTCAAGGAGACAGGGCAACTTCAGTGGCAAGAAATATCTGGGCTAAAGTTTTTCCGAAGCCGCAAAGATGTTGGCTACCAACTGGTTGCTTGGTAAAAAATAAAAATTGTTAAAATATTTTCTTTTACTTTTTATATGAATTTACTTATTGCAAAAGTACTCCTCAAACATTCAGAAACTTCTAGAAGTGTTACATGGAGCCCTACCAAAGATGTCTTTGATTGCTTCAGATTTCAGTTACCTCCCTGATGTGAGAATACCTGGTGAAAGAGCTCCATTGGTTTCAACCAAGGTACGTTTTATTCCATGTTTGTTGCAACTATTATGCATGCTCTCTTTTTCACATTCTTCTTTCTTTATCTATTATTTTTAAAATTATGCTTGGCATAAAGCTTCGGTGTTTGTGTACTACATGGGGAAATGCAACAATATAGGCCAAGTATGACTTTATGCTGTCACATTATTATGGAGAACATGTAAGATTGGATGTTTCTTTATTGTGAAGAAAGGATACTTTGTCCAAGTTTATGCGCCTTTATGTGCCTTCAACACATATTTTGATTTCTAGGTAGAATTTGACTCACCAGTCATAAAATCTTTTATATATTTGTGTAACCATTAATATCGACCCTTTTTTAGTTTTGTATATGATTTTGAAATTTGAATGTAATTGCTCATTTGGAGTTATTTGATTTATGAAATAGGGAATATCATTCACACTCTTAGGTTGTGTTTGGATGAGGATTTAAGAGTGGATAAGCCGAGAGAGAGAGAGAGAGAGAGAGAGAGAGAGAGAGAGAGAGAGAGAGAGAGAGAGATAATTCACAGTTTTATAATGATCTATTGGGTAGGGAGGATTCTTGATTTCTCGAGGATTTTAAGAAGGGATTTGAGTGCCTCAAATATAGAGATAAACCGCACTCGAAATAGGTGTTATTTTCATATTCTCAATACAAATTGTTAAGAGTTCTTGATATTATTTGCCCACTGACCTTGCTCTGATACCAAGTTAATATGCTTAGGGTTTGAGAAAAAGAGGAAAAGAGAAGAGAGATGAGAGAAGAGGAAAAAACTAAGAGCAATTCTCTAGTTGTGTAGATTTATTCAATCTACACTGTAGTCATTTATACAATGTAAAAAACATACATAGATTACAATATTGTCCTCACACAAATAAGGAAAAAATAAATAAATAGAAACTAAGAACTCTAACACAAATGATTGAGAATTCATGTACTGGTCAGCTCTCGCAGTGGATTATAAAAGCCTCCCTTCTGGCTTGTAAAGGGGCTCTTACTTCTTTATTTTTATTTTCTTTTTCCTTGTTAATTAATTGATTAAAATAATAGTATATTCCATAGGAGCATGGATGGGAGCATTGGAGCGTAAAGAAGACCTACATAAATTTAGCAATTTGCCCAACAGAAAATTTTTAAAATCCAAGGATTTTGAAAGATATGAATTTTAGATCCATTCATTTTGAACACCTGAGATGCTTTAAAATTCTTTATTCAAACACACTCTTAAATTATATATCATGCGAAATTGTGAATGCATATTATCTAGATTTTGTTATTTAGTGATTTTTCATGTTATGCAAAGCTTCACTTACAAACTAATGTAAAGTTCATTGCTCATACTAAATCATGTTTGTGTCTTGAATCAAGTTCACTAAAAATTCTAAAGACAATAACATGTCAGAACTTGACCCCCCCACCCCAAAAAAAAAAATCATAAAGACAATAACATGTCAGGTTGAAACATGGAAAGGTTCTTGTTTAAAGGGATCTTTTATTACTCCTTGTTCCACCGATATAGTGGATAGTGTTATATGTAGCTTCCATGGGTGCCCTCAGTTACCTAGGTCAATGAGACATCAGAGTTGGAAATGGAAAGTTGGGGGTCTTTATGTGATTTCTTTTTGACTTTATGGAAGGGATATGCTAGTTTACTGCAAGTCACCAATACCCTAGCGATATGCAATCTACATTGGACACTCTCATCTCCCCGGTGGAAGTGTTCCGCTAGGCATGCATTGGAACTACCTTATTATATTCCAACTTATAATAAAGCAAATATGTACGAGCTATACAAGCCTATCCTCATTCTGCTTTGTTCCTAAGCAAGCAGCATATTGAATACCATTTTTATTCATGTATTGAAGTGATTTTAGGTAATCTTTTTTTTTTTTTTTTTAAGGTAATCTTACCATGCTATTGAAGCCGTTTGCTTTTTTATGGTCCGTCGAGAAGCAAAAAGGTAGAGGTTGGACTGTCATTCCTAGTTGAGGATGTGATTTGCTGCTTTCTTTAACTGAGTCGACACTATATCTCAAGGCCATTGAAAATATTCAGTCAATTAACAAAACTTTGTATATTTGGGAAGAATAGGTTTATTCCATTCCTTAGGTGTATAGATCAGCTAGTGAGGAGGCTGACTACTTAGTTTAAGTGGGCAGCTAACACCAAGGATCAAAGTTTCGTTTCTTTTCCATCGAAATGGCCGAAACATTTCCGTTTCTCAGGGAACCGAAACGAAACACTAGTAGAATATCGAAATTCACATGTTTCCATAGAAACAAAATTGTTTCCGTGGAAACATACCGAAACTAGTGGAAACATAACGAATCAGAGGAAACATTTCTTTTATATCAACAATAATTATAGAAGTTAGTAAAAAATAATATCTATTTATTTTTCAATGATTAAGACTCAAAATTACAAGAAGATATATTTTTATTATTTTTCCTAAAATAATAGAAAAGTAGTAGAGAAAATAAAGTGTAAAGAAACAACTATTTTAATATTAAGTTACTAATTATAATAGATTTAAATCGCTATTTGTTTTACTTTTTATTTTATATGTAACTTATGTCAAATTATCTAATTCGTGGATATTACATAGTATATATCTATTATGTCATTTATCATGAATTAGTATCATTTATCATGAATATGATGTATATGTCTTAAACATGCACAAATATTCAATAAATAGACTTATTTGTATAAATAAATAAATTTTAAGTTATGTTTCTATATGTTTCTAATTTTTTCTCCGTTTCCATTATGTTTCCGAAACGTTTCCGTTTCTGGACAGACCGAAACTATACGTCGAAACGATATTTTGATCCTTGGCTAACACTTTGAAGGACACCTTTTTCCTGATATTAAATTTCTATTTAATGTAACACTGTTTACTTTGTTGTTTCTGTTGACTCTTTTGAGGGACCCTTATGCTTCTCTCTTATAACCTTTTCTTTTTTTGCATTATTTTTTAAAATTAATACCTGTCCGTTTCTCACTAACAACAACAGGTATGGAAATGCTTGTTCATCTGTTTTCCATTGTATCTACTATTTATTACTATAGACAAGCATTTCAAACATTATTGACAGTCTAACAAGTTGATTTGACCTGTTTCACCTTTTTGGCTCTGCAGAAAGATGGCATCAGTTCAGATCGCAACAGTTATCTGGATGCAAAGGTGCCATTTTTATTATCTTTCTTCCTTCTGTGTGTGTGTGGGGGGGGGGTGGGAGGGAGAGAGGGAGCCAGGGAGGGAGACCAGGATTAGATGCCGGGAGTGATCCCATTGTTGCTGCCTACAACAAATGCCTACTTGTTTTCTATGATAAATAAGATAGTAAGATACCAAAACCATGTAAAAATTAAAATGTGTTGTTAGATACAACATATGGTTGGAAGGTTATATCGATGAACTTTGTCCTGCCATACATTGGCAAAGGATCTGGTTGAACGTGGAAAATTTTCAAGGCTTTGGTGAAACTGGAAAATTTTCAAGGCTCTTATGATCTCTAAGCATAACCATAATGTTTCAAATATTTTCCAATTGCAGGGTGATGCTGATATCTTTTTCCCAACAGACTTTTGGCTTTTGGAACATATAGACCATTATTGCTCTGGGTGGCTGACTTTGCAGAAAGATAAATCGTCCAAGCAAGGGAAAAAAAGGCGGACAATTACGGTAAGTTCTGCTTTTCTTTAACATAACTGTTTTGTATCCACATCTGTAGGAAATAGATGACTGTTGGCACAAAGTTCCATTCAGTACTGGCTGTCTTCTTTTCACAAATTTATAGAAATATAGATTACTTGTCTAAATGAAGATCAGGTTGATCAGCTCAATTTCTTCTATCTTAATGTCCAATAATCAGCAGCTGGAAAGTATATTTGATAATTTAATTGCTATTTGTTTGGGAAACATGACAGTCATCCACCCTACATATTATCAATAAAGATCTGATCAACCGTTTGGTTTGTCCTAATGTGTAAGGAGATTATTAAAAGTAATTCACGGATGCTGTTGGATGAGATTGTGTTATTATGATTGTAATTATGGTATGTAATACCATATATGAGAGGAATGAGATTTGATTTCAAAAATAAAAAATCGGATACACTTCCTTATGTGGAGTACTTTGTTTTCAACATTATCAGTCTAATTGCATGGGAGACGCAATAGTTGTTTTTATTTACTCAAATTAATTTTGTTTGTCCAGTACCTACTTCTCCATGAATACCCAGGGATGAGGCTAGTCAATGGCCAGCGGAGTCAACTGCCCCCCTCAATTTTTTTATATAAACTTTTACTTATATTTTTCAAAAGATTTGCACTTTGGGGAATGATATTCACACTCCTCCATGAACTGTTGCACTCCAAAAAAATATTTCTTTAATGCTTAAAAATACAATATTTGGAGTGCAAGTGTATATATTGGGAGTCCCACTAGCTCTCCCCTTCATTTACACCCATCTAATTTATATCGTTGCCCCCACCGACTATAAAAGTTTTCATACTTACCTTTACCAAAATTGTAATTTAACCCCTTTTTATTTCCTCTTCTCAAATGCGGATACTTAAAAGGATCCTAAAGTTTGGGCTGTTCTTTTGATGCTTTAATGGAGGATAAATTTGTATACAACTTTTTTTTTCTGGGATTTTTTGTGTAGCGTAAAGTTTTTTTAGGGTCCCTTTCTTTTGGTTGGACATCTTGTCTAATTTGTAAGCTCGTATATATTAATGAATTTAGTTACTTGTCAAAAAATTATCAATCAATACTAAGTTGTTAGACTTCATTAATTTTTAAAATTATGATCGAATATTAAGAACAAAGTTTGTCCCCCTAAAATAAATTCCTGGCCTCGTCCCTGATGACACCAAAAGTGGTCTTAATGACTCTATTGCTCACAATTTCCTGGATTTAATCTGATTGCATTAATTGATTTTATGTATATATTATACAGTTGAAAATTTCATGTTCACTTGTTTTTAATTTGTCCTCATGTTTATCACATTGGATTTAGCTTGATACATCTTCATTCATGGAAGAGTTTGGTCTGCCCTCAAAAACGAGAACTAAAGATGGGTACAATCCACTTCTGGACGACTTCAAGAATACTAAATTTTATCTGAGTGTTCCGACACATAATACCAAGTAGATGCTGGCATAATACGCTCTTAATCTTTATGGCGGCTGCATTTTGGAGGAAGCATGAGGTTGAGAATTTCTAGTGAAGTTTACGGCTTAGCTTGTAAGATTTGAAGAGAATGGGATATAAAAGTTAAATTAGGTATCAGACATCTGAACAGTGGTATGAGCTGTGTTTGATGGGAAACTTTTTTATTATGTTTACATTAGGATGTAATGGCGGCATTGTTGGAAAGCATTGCATATGAAAACTTATGCTGGACGCTCATCTGTCTTGCTCATTATCGATGTACAATAATGGTGGCGGCTGACTGGTTGAAGGTGCCGAGTGGTGATTCTTTTCCATGTAGTGAGGCTGGTTAAGCAAACATAAACTGTGAAGCATGATGTGCAAACTAGAGATACTTTGATGATCTTTTTATCCTCGGTCAATTTTGATAGCTAGCCTAGAAACAATATCAGGTATTAATTTCTTTTCATATCTCGATTCTTATTGTATTCTTGTCATTGGAGTTTTATGTTCTTCTTTATTGAAAATAATTTATATTGGAACATTGTTCAATCTCTCTCTCTGTCTGTCTCTCTCTCTCTCTCTCTCTCTCTCTCTCTCTCACACACACACACACAAAAGAAACACATACATGTGACCAGTCAATGTTATTTTTGAAAACGGGGGGAGGCATGTGTAATTATAGATACCTCTTATGCTACTGCTGTATCGGCAACCAAGTCCAATATAAATAGATTATGGATGTTGTGGTCGATCAGGATGTTCTTTTTTTGCAGTTCTTGCTCACTACCAAAAAAAGAAAAATAAATCTAAGTTATTGTACCTGCCAATAATTCGAAGTTATTGGTTTGGAAGGCCACAGTAGACAAGAATTTTACAGTTTGGTCATTCTATAGGAGTTTATTGGTCGATGGGAAGTCTAGTTGCATTGGAGTTTGATTTGGTTCTCTTGAGTACCTAACGATCGATAATTTGTAGAGAATGGGATTTCACCTAGCTCGAAGGTGTGCTATATGCAAGAATGCGAGAGAGATAGTAAACCACTTACAAATTCATTGTCCTATGATGAGGGACTGCTGAAATATGATATTTGCTGTTTTTGCTGTAGTTAGGTCACGCCTGCAACTCTAAAGGACTTTCTTCTTAGCTGGTAAGGTTTTCAGATTCTCAAGAATGCCCAAAGGGTTTGGAAGATTGCTCTTATTTGTTTGGTATGGTCAGTCTGGGAGAAAAGGAATCCTACGGCCTTTGAAGGAGTCGGAAAACACACTTCCGCCCTTAAAGATGATTTTTTGTGTTTATTTTTGGGCTAGAGAAGCTTTCCCAATATATGTAGGAAACCTTGTGGATTTTTTTGGAGAGCTTAAGGCTGTAACTGCTAGCATCTCCCTTGTTAATGGGTTCGGATCCTCTCACACGCTCTTTTATATACATTTATAAAAAAAAAAATTATTGGATTGCATTCAAAATTTCAAAGTCATTTTGTTCATTAAAATTACTTTGAAGCCTTGAAGGGTGTTGCTTTGTACACTAAGGAGTCCTTTTTCAAGTCACTCAATAATTTGTCGTGAGTAATCTCAGGGGGTTCTATCCCCTTGAAGTGGCTCTTTTCTCCTTCTTTCTTCTTCCTTCTAATTTTTTTTTATCATTTATTTATAAAAAAGGTTTGCATTACAATTTTTATAAAACATATTTCTTTCTCGTTCTAGTCATCAGCACTTCACCATAATCGAAAGCTTCGAACAGATATTAAAGGCCTTATGCGAGTTAGTCCACATTTGACATGAAGGCACTTAGAAGCACTTATGGGCCGGACAATACCCGTTTGACTGCAAAGATAAACAGGTTTGTGGATATGTTTTTGAGTCATAGAAGCACATAGGCATTGGCCGTATCTTAACTTAATATGCTATTTTGACAATGTTAATCCGGAACATTCTACATTATTATGCGTCTTTTTTTTTTTCGATTATGCAACAAGTAATGTTAGAGACATCATCTACTTATATTACTTTAGACATCATCTTCTTACATGAATAGGTCCTATCACCCATGGAATTCATTCGTGGTCCAATAAGTGGTGTGACTAACATTATTACTATATAACATGTCTTTTTTAGTTTTTGATTTTTAATGGTTTTGTAATTCTACTTGCCCTTTTTTTTTTTTTTTTTTCCCTCGAGCTGGCGAAATCTTTTTTGAATGAAAATTTTAGATTGTAAAATGTGAATGACACATTAATATATTAATAATTTATCCAATGCTGTTTGTTACATATAAATATTCTTTGTTTGTTATAGAAAAATTTAACCTAATATTTAAATAATATATGACAAAATATATATGTCAAATCATTTAATGAAACTTAAATAGCAAAAAAAATATAATTTATCGAATCACATATTAAAAAATTACTCACTTCTAATATCATAATACTTATAAAACTATTTTATTTAAAAATAATATTGCCTTTTCAATAACCACTCCTTACAGACCTATTTATTTATCACGAAATTACTTATGAGACAAAGCCAATAAGATAATTGGACCATAATTGCTAAGTTCATAGGCTAGTAAAGCCCAAGCCCAAGCCCAACAATGGGTATCGGTTACATTGCACGCAAGTTTTCACTAAACCTACCAATGAGGATCTGACAGCAAGTCTCAAAATCTTCATCGCATCAGAGTTCTTCCACCGTTGGATTCAATTAAAAAAAAAAAAAACCCTAGTCTCTCGTCTTCGGCTTCGCTGTCCATTTCCCTCAAAAAGCAGCAGTCAGCATCCCCTGAGGAGAGAGAGAGAGAGAGAGAGAGAGAGAGGAAAATGGTGTCTGGGTCGGGGATCTGTGCAAAGAGGGTGGTGGTGGATGCGCGCCACCACATGCTGGGGAGGCTGGCGTCGATATTGGCGAAGGAGCTACTGAACGGGCAGAAGGTGGTGGTGGTGAGGTGCGAGGAGATATGCCTCTCGGGGGGCCTTGTGAGACAGAAGATGAAGTACCTGAGGTTCCTTCGCAAGCGCATGAACACCAAGCCCTCTCATGGCCCCATCCACTTCCGCGCCCCCGCCAAGATCCTCTGGCGCACCATACGTGGGTCCGTAAGAATAATCAGTAACATATATATTGTGTGTATTTGTTTACGTATACATGTGTATATGTATAAGTGTATACAGAATCGGATATTCGATAGATCCATGATTTGTATAGATAGACTGGAGTCCCTACTCGTGTTTCTTTATGTAGCACCCGTATTGCTGCTGTCTATAACTTTATATGGTGATTTGGTTAGTTTAGCTTGTTGAAATAACAACGGAATAGTTCAAAGTGTGTTTTGTTGTTGGTTTTTTTTTTGGTGCTGTTATTACTTGTAAAAAAGACCTTTTCCCCCTTGTATTATTACATTTGGCACTTGATGTGGGGTTGCTTGTAGGATTAAGAACACTAAATAACCGTTTTATTGATTTGATTAGAAGGTTTTTTGGTTTTATCAAGTTAAATGTAATGGATGATTTGTATGAGTGATGAATCCCTCAAAATCTTTTGCTGCTTTGATCATACAATTAGGGTTCTTTGTAGGAATAACTGATCCCTAGAGACTCCTAGTTTCTTTAATCAGATAAATTGAATTTTGGTTTGTTTGATTGTTTATTGTGCATGTGGTATAAACCCCCAGAACCCTTCTCTCTTTCATATAGAAATTTGGGGGTTTTGGTCTCTCTGATTTGTTAAGTGATTTTTGTTTTGTCCGACTATTGGAACCTTAAATACTATGTAGCTTTAAATGTAAAACTTGTACTTTCGTTAGGAGATGGATCTCTGAATAAACATTTTTTTAATCCGTTTAACTCGGTCCTTTGTATGTTTTGTTGGGTAAGCCATTTGATAATTTTTAACGGAATATTGTGAAACTCTTCTGTTGTTTTTCATACAGAGAATATAATTTTGATTGCTTCGTTTTGAATGTGATTTGTGTTTGTTATAAATATTACACTTGTAGGAACTTCTATAAAAAAAAAAAGCTAGAGCTAACATAGGTTTCCTTGTGGTTTTTTGGTATATATTTGTAACAATGAAAGTACGCCTTGTGTAAACTTCTGCTTGATCTCAATTGTAATTGATGTGTAGGATGATTCCCCACAAGACTAAGCGTGGAGCAGCTGCACTTGCTCGTTTGAAGGTTTATGAGGGGATCCCCCCACCATATGATAAGATTAAGAGGATGGTCATCCCCGATGCTCTCAAGTGAGTGTTGTCATTGCGTAATTATAGTTCATTTATAAAATATGAATGTTTTTGCTTCCTTTTTTTGTTTTACAAATGTCTTCTAATATATATGTTTTTTAAAAATCAGGGTTCTGAGGCTTCAAGCAGGACACAAGTACTGCTTGTTGGGCAGGCTATCAGCAGAGGTCGGATGGAACCACTATGATACTATCAGGGTGAGTTTTTGCTACCTCTCTGTGCGCACACGTCAAATTTTATATTCTCTGGGATTTCCCTCTGATTAGTTGAAACGATGGCTATACTTTACAATTCTTAATGTTTTTAGTTTCATGTTATTTGCTGTGGATTTCACTCTCTGATTAGTTTCACCGTTGTGGCTATTCTTTAAAACTCTTGCTCCTTTTTTTTCTTTCTTCAATGTAATGTGTCAAATTCAAGTGTTGGAATGCTTTTGAACCTGTTAGTTTGAAATTGATGTCTTATATTGTTTTCATCTCACAATTGTAGTTTTCTTTAACAGGGTATTTGATAGAAGCTATGTTTTTTGGTTTTTTCAGCCTTCAATATGTTCTTACCCTTCGTAGACTTTTTACTATTTCTGTTGTCTTGGAGCACTTAATATTTTTAATAAATAATATGTATAGGTTTTCAGCTTGTACAGATTAAAAAAAATGTATTTATCGATTTTTTATAAGATTTGTTTTGGGGTTTCTAAAACCTACTCTATAACTAGATGATTTTGGGTCAGCTTGTGTAAATAAATCAAATTGAGCCAGATGTGATTTCCATTCAGTACCTGCATAATTGCTTGCTGTGCATTTATGTGCATCTGTGGTAGGGCTTAGTTTTATCATGCTTGGTTAAAAATTAATTGGCATCTGGACATTAGGAAGCTTAACTTCTCTTCGATGTCTAGATGGTGCCCAGGTGTACTTTTGGTTGAAGTTTTCTGTTATTTTTTATGTTGAAAATCGTTTTCCTAAAAACTGTTATCAAACTTTTCAACATCTCTTGCTGCCATCTAGCTAAAGGGGAGAATCTCGCCCTCTCGCTCCCCCCTCCTCTTGATTTAATGTCATTTTGCTATTCCTCGGTTTCTAATATCATTGCTAGTTGGCGTTAAGTTGATTACGGTGAATGTTGTTTTCTTTTTTGGGTTTGTAGTGTCAATAATAACAATTTTTGTCCTTTGGGCCAAATATATTTAGGTAAGATGTTGGTTCCTTTTTTGCCTTTATCTCATTATTATTGAATGAATGCCGATGAATTTATCACATTTTTCCTATGCTTCTTCCATCTTTGGTCTTCAAACCTGGGGCAGCTCTCCTTTCTATGCAGTGTATTTAAAGACAAAAGGTGTCCTTAAGGTGTTAAGGTCCCATTTTGCTTGAAAAGCGAGGTGACAAAAAAATCAGTAGCTTATCGAAGTAAGGCGCAAACTTATAAAAATATTTAAAATATATTAGACACTAAAAGTTCATTTATTCTAAGCTAACTAGTATCTCATGTCATAATTCTCAAGTAACGCTGAAAGTTTTAACTTAAAAAATGAGATATGACATTTAAATTTTAAGAACCATTCTAAGCTTTTTCTTCCATTTTTGCTTCTTTTATATTGGCCAAATATTATTTGGACAAAAATATCTTTAGTCCTAAAATAACAAAACAAGATACCTAATGACATTTAAATAGATTGAGTTTCAGTTAATGAGGCTCTTGTGGCTTGCCTTGGCGCCTTTCACGTTAGGTGAGACAATCACTTAAGCAACCCTTCATAAAGTTGCCTTCACCCAGAGTGTGTTGAGGCACTAAGCCTAATTCTTGCCTTGCTTATCACCTAGGCATGAGTGCCTAGTCGCCTTTGACACTGTTGCTTCTATGACTATGGGTGCCTTATTTCTCACTACATGATACTGCTTTTGGTGCACTTACCACAACTAATCATCTAGAATTTCATTGTGGAACCACACTGCCACCAATTTGCTGTCATCACCATTGTTTACTGCGATCCAAACACCAAAATAATTTTTCACAACTAGCTAATCTGTGCAATTGGATAAACTATGTTATTCCTAAAATTCTACTCTGGTTGTCTTTGGGTGTTAGGAATATTATTTGTTTTCAAGTTTTAAGCCGCCTTTGATTGTATAAAATATTAAAGACACCTAGACAGCTAAGTTTTGTATTATGCTTGTGCCAAATCAAATTTACTTTTTGCTCTTGGGTTTTAAAGTAAGTTACGGAGTCGTGTGCTCTTGGTCATCCAGTCATTTTTTTTCATCTTTGATTTACAATGGAAATTTAATTAATCTGTGGATGTTGTATGAGTTATATGTGCAATGTTCCAAGTTACTTTGTGTTTATAAACTTGTGTATATAAACGTTTGTGGATTACCTTCGGATCCTGGATGATGAAGTATTTCCCCCTAATTATTATCTGTAC
The DNA here is from genome assembly GCA_008638375.1 of Nyssa sinensis. Classification (NCBI taxonomy): domain Eukaryota; kingdom Viridiplantae; phylum Streptophyta; class Magnoliopsida; order Cornales; family Nyssaceae; genus Nyssa; species Nyssa sinensis. Next base: position 8,457,258 of record CM018045.1, read on the forward strand.
TAACGAGTAACCTGTGGTTTTGCAACATTTTTTGTAGCTTCATTAGTTCTCGCCACCATGTCCTTTTGATTAATTTCCTTGGATTCTTTTACTATGTTGTTCTCTGCAGGAGCTAGAGAAGAAGAGAAAGGAGAAGGCTCAGGTGGCATATGAGAGGAAGAAGCAGTTGACGAAACTGAGGATCAAAGCTGAGAAGTCTGCCGAGGAGAAGCTTGGTTCCCAGCTAGACGTCATTGCTCCCATCAAGTACTAAATTAGAGAGATAGTAGTTTTTTTACGAATGACCAATTTTGTGGGAGAATTATGTTGCAGTCGAACTTTGTTTTTGTTTAGATACTATATTCACTTTGTGGTGTTATGTTTTTATTGTGGCAATATTTGATCAGACATCGTATGCCATAAATCTGTGATTTTGTTTTCCAATTTAGATATTGTCTTGTGCATGAACAATAATCTTGTGATGTGTTTTACTTTCCCCTATGGGGGCATTTTCTCTTAACTGTGGCGTGGATGCTGTGCCGTTATCTGCTAACAATCAGTTATGCTTGCTGAGTGCAATTGTGATGGGATTGATGGGCAAGGAACGCCCCATTCTGTGTGAAAGTGATTTTGTTAAGTAAACTGAAATTAAAAGATGGAACAATAATTTAGTCACGATACAAAGTGCAATGACACAAAGGTTTTCTTTTGCGTGATTGAGAGTTTGAAGAAGAATGATTTTGATTTGGGGGTGGAAATATGTTTGCTTTGCAACAATAGCAGATTGCTCAAGATTAGGAACATGAACTTCCATTAATTAATGGAACAATGACATTCTTCTTTTAAGAGAAGGGTATTAGCACAATTAATCATGGGTAAAGGTTCCATTAAAAGGATCATTTAATCCCCTGAGAAGAACCACGGGTGCAAAAAGAGTACCAAATTATTTGAAGATAGTTTATCCCATTAACCTTTGATGATGGAGAAGTTATTGGGTGAGACTTGAGACCATCACTCCACATAATGGTGGAGCTCTCTCATAGATTCTATTACCTTTGTGAATTCATAAGAAAATTATTTACCCTAAATTTTGAGAGAAAAAGGTGAATAATTTTGTGAGTGACAGGATCATTGAATTATTTGCGCCTTTGAAGATAGTGAAATAAAGGAGATGACTCATCAGGTTGAGGAATGGAACCATCAATAAGACCAAGCTTGTTTTAGCTTCCAAAGCCATGAACACATCCCATATATATATATATATATATATATATCCATGTTAAAATAATACAGAATGAAGAAAAACAGAAACAAGTTGGTAAAATGACAGAAATAGTATTGTTCTGATAGCATATAAAGAAGATGAATTTAGGAGGGAAAAGACTCTTTAACTCAATTAGCATAGCATTCCATAGAAGTATATATTACTAGATTAACCCCATGATTGGTGGGATATGGTGGGATATGATTACAATGGAAATAAAGAAGTAAATAATCTTTAGCATATGATACGAGGAGAGAATTAAGTCTAGAATCTACTCCTACAATCTGCCATGATACTAATATATTTACAAATTACAAACATATCAAGCCTAAAATCTTTCATTTAATAATTCCCAACTTTCTACTAAGACATACATGTATATAGATAACGTAAATTTCTGATTTAAATAAAAATGGTAAATATACATATTTGGAATTAAATAAAAAGATTGGAGGGATTTGAGAGATCTAAAGATTGATACTTAAATCTTTATTTAAGGTGAAAGAAAAGATTGAAACGGATGTATTAAATGTAAGTTGAGAGAGATTTAATAATCATGGAATGATCAGATACTACCATTTTCTTTTAACTAATATTTTCACTTTTGACTAAATAGGTAATGCCATAATTAATTCATTTATTTCCGGATAAAACCACAATTTAATTGATCCTATTATTCCATTTCTTATGACTTTTTATTTCCAATGTATAATAAATTTCTGCTTAATTACAATCATTGAACTTTGATTAACTGTAACTTCTTTTACTAGACGAATTTTAAAGCTGTTTGGAACCCCTGTTGACCATCTAATTATGCATTGTAAACCCTGTTGTTTGGGTTCGGAAAAGCCAATGTTCTGGTTGGTGACTGTATATGAAAAACATTGTGTGTGTGTGTGTGTGTATATATATGTGTGTGTGTGTGTAGATTTGCATTACATTTTTTCATCATGACTTTATGATATGGCATTAAGTCATTGGTGTTTTTTCTTTTTATGACAGAGACCTGCTATCACGGATCCTTTGGAGTTTGGCCAGTGGCTCTCAGAGAAAGTTACCTTCCTTTGTTTTTCAAATTTTGATATCCTTTGATTCTTTTATTACACCTTTCTTCCCTTCACTGCATGGTGAATTCAATTTTTAACACACACACACATACATACATATTACTTCTTACTTACCCAAAAAAAAAACCATTATGAAAGGAACTATGATCTTGTAATAATATTCCAATTTTGATAATATCTATAGAGAGAGAAATATAGAATATTTAGGTAAAAAAAAACAGTTAAAAAGAGAAGGAAAAATCTTATATATTTATATATAGAAATTTTCAGAATCAGCTAATCAATTCTAAAAATTCATTCCATTCATACACCTTTGACTTCCCAGTTTCCCTCCACAAATATTGAAATGTAACACTACACACACACACACAGGTGAAGTTAATGGAGTTGCTATCAGTTTTGATATTGCATCTTTCCATTTCAGAAGTTCTTCTCATCCTGAAGAATACACTTCTTTATCTTAATTCTGATTCCACTGTGCTTATTACACTGAAAATGTCATTGAGCCAATGGTTTGTCTGTACATGTCTAGTTCTTTCCATTGGTTTTGGATTGGCAAACGCTGAATTGCTTCAAAGTTTGGACAAAACACCAGTAACTTACCCAACAATCTATGTTGATCCTTCTGGCTGGGGTAATTTCTCAACGATACAATCGGCTATTAATTCTGTTCCTTCAAACAATAGAAATTGGATTTGTATTTATATCAAGGCCGGCGAGTACAGGTACTCATTAACCGTGTGTACTCGTTTCATTACATATATATATATATATATATATATTCATGCATGCATACATTTACATATAGTCTTATATGTTCATGTATTATATTGTTTCTGTCCATCCAGAGAACAGGTCACAATCCCTGTAGACAAGCCATTCATCTATCTTAAAGGAGAAGGAAAAAGAAAAACTACTGTTGTTTGGAATGCTTATGATTCAATTTCGACAAGCGCTACTTTCATGTCTAAGGCCAATAATATCGTTGCCAAAAGCATAACATTTTGGGTAGGAAAACCCCCAAATTTATATCATGCTTGTATTTAATTATATGAAAAACAATGAAACTATTTTTAGCACATGCATTCTTATACACTATGCATAATGAGACGTGGACATGTATATATGGTTGTGGCCATAGTCATATATATATATATATATACAATAAATCATTCCTTCTGAGTTCTATTTGTTGAAATGAATCCTAAACAGAATTCATATAACAATCCTCCAACAAACCTTAATCCTATGAGGACGGCGGTGGCAGCTATGATAGCTGGTGACAAGTCCGCCTTTTATAGATGTGGATTCTTGGGGTTCCAGGACACTTTGTGGGATGTGCAAGGGCGACACTACTTCAAACTTTGCACTATCCAGGGAGCTGTTGACTTTATCTTTGGCGCCGGTCAATCTATTTATGAGGTATATATATGACTTTCATCATTTGAACTAACTCAAAATCTCATTTATCAAATTCCATTGTGGAGGACAATTTTTTTTCTGAAGAAGTCAGTCATCATAAATCTGATCCATGCATAATATCATGAAAAATAGGTACAAATTTTTGACTGCTACATAGTATCGGCAATAGGTTAGATAACCCATTCCTCGTCTTTGTATGATCTCAACATATGATATGCAAAAAACTGTGGTTGGGTTCATCACATGATCTGCTAATTGGCACTAGTCTTCCCTTGATCTAATACAAAGTACCATGAAATGACATATATGATGATATTATTATTTACCTTAAGTAAACAGATACACACATGTATATCCATCTGTATATGTATTTGCAATGTGTGTATGTATTTATTTCAACAATGTCAACTTGGCAATTTAACCGGTAAGATATCTTTGGTAAGCTACTAAAAATGACAATCTGTTTCCTTGTTTATAGAGATGTACCATATCAGTAATTGCAGGAGCTCTAAACGGTGTGGCAGGCTTCATCACAGCACAAGCAAGAGGTGACCCAAATGATGCTAGTGGTTTTGTGTTTAAGGATTGCAATGTGATTGGAACTGGACAGACCTATTTGGGAAGACCATGGAGAGATTATGCTAGAGTTATATATTACAATTCATCGTTGTCAGAAATCATCGTTCCTCAAGGATGGATTGCTTGGGGTTCTACTGGCCGAGAGTAAGATCATTAACCTATAAAATAAGCTTAATATTTTGATAATTTTCAAGATTGTTTAGAAGTTGGACTCATCATTACTAAGACTGGAATATGTGTTTCAAGCTACTCATTCACCAAAATGTAATATACATATAGTATATATGTATATATAGCATGCAATGAAAATTTTTAATGGGTACTAACTTGTTTGTATAATCAGGTATCAATTAACCTTTGCTGAGTATGATTGCTATGGATTGGGATCAAACACTTTGGAGCGTGTTAAGTGGGAAAATAAACTGAGTCCGAAGATGCTGTCATGGTTAACAAGCATCACTTTCATCGATAATGAAGGTTGGATTGTAAGCCAACCTTTCAACATGTTGGCTTGATCCGATAGCAACTATTTTCTTACACTCCACAGTTTTTTTTTCTTCTTTCGATTTCCAGTTTGGTTGTTTATCTTTAATGATAGGTGTTGTTGTTGCTAGATTGGTTACAATGTTAAATTCTTTTCATCCTCAACTACCTAGAAAATACGAGAAAGATTTGACTGGAAAACATATCGGCTTAAATGAAGCTTTCATGAAGAAAAGAAAATTTGCTATTAAATGTTTATTTTCTTTTCCTCGATCTTTTTCAGCAGTAAAGCAGGGCAATTACAGAGTATGTTGAATGGATTTTGAAGAAAGTATTCAATGGAAGAGATCTGTTTGTTTCCTGGGAAAAGAAATGATCAAATAGAAGAAAAAAGAAGAATTTTCTAATAGGCTTAAGTTCTTATGGATTTTGGGGGTTTTTTTTTCTTCTCAAGAACCAGCCAATCAGTGAACCAACTTCTAGATAATATGCAACCAAGATCATCAAAATGTGTGGATATCACACATGAATCAACTGTCATTTTTGCCAAATTCTACATATTGCAAATCCGAAAACCAATCAAACTCAAAGAAAAAATTGAATCAAATGATATGAGGCCTTATAGCAATTTTATTTCGTGTGAAAGCTCATTCATCAATTACTATTAATCTATTGGTAGGTATGGTCCCAACGATTGGATTTAATGTCACTTCCATGACTGATTGACCTAGACGAATGATTGGTCGAACATTAAAAAATTTCATTGGACCGAAAGCAAAGAGTCTCGTCTCACCTCTCCTAGATGTATGTATGACTTATCATTTTACTGTTGGAATCATTGTTGGGATCATTGCTCAAGGAGTAAAAATGTTCTCTTTTTCTGTTCCAGTTTTGTACTGTTGGAGGTGGCCACCTGTTTTATTTTGTTATCCTTGACCAGTTTTGCAATAAAATTCAAGAAACCTAAAAAGTAGGGCATTGGATAGATTATATATAAATATAGATATAGATACCTTAGCATTAGCAACTCATGTGCCAAGGGTGATGCACTGATGCTCCATCATGACATCTCATATTATCAACTCATGTATGCATGCAACTTGTGTTTATACTATATTCATATATATTTATATATGTCCATCGTGGTACATGTATGTCTCGTTCAATCTAGGCCACGTTTGGTAGTTATCTGATGGTCTAAACAGTGATCACATGGGTACAGTAAACATGGACAACATGGTCAACACAAAAGATCTGTTTTGTTTTATAGGGTCCTTTTCATCAAGCTGACCTTTAGCACATGTAGCACATCCATGAGAAGGTTGGACTCTTTTGATTTGGTCTGTCACTTTCAATTGTTCCACTGTGTAGCATTATCCCTCGAAAAACATTTTAAGTTTGACTGTTCAGGCCAATCATTTTACGTAATGCATGCAAAGGAAATTATTTTGATTTTTTTAAAGACAGACAATATATACATATAGCATAATTTAATAATTTAATCTGTATGGTTCATGTATACTAAAAAACTTTTCATTATCTCATTTTGTTGAAGTTTGATTTATGAGTAATGTTACACTTTTTAAATTTTTATCACCAATAATGTGATTAAAATTTAAATTTTTTTCTAAGAATATGACAGAATTAAAAAAAAAAAATTCATCAACCAAACTTAGTTTTGACATGCACAATCAACTTAATGGATCCATCATTTAAAAGAGGAACATAATTTTTATGTTTACAGAAGTGATAAGTTGACTAGACACATTACAAAATTATTCATAAATTAAAAGTAAATTAAATGATATGACATTATATTTAATCGGTTTGTGAGTTTAAAAAAATTATCCGATGAAACTATTACACTACGTCGTTGTGTGATAATATCTCACAAATTTTCGAAATTCTCATGAATCATGGAACTAACTTCCCAACAAATTCAGGATTTAAAAGAATTTGTGAGGTACTGTCTCTAGTGTGATGCGCATTCATTGAATAATTACTTGTGAATTTGGGATTATTTATCTTAATTGTTGACATGGCATCATATAATTGGTCAGCACCTTGGATCACAGGAGAGAAAATCCAAACCCCACCCATGTGCAGTCCTTGTGTGCATAAATCAAATGGCTAAAGAGAGCAATATGACTCTCTGAAAACGTAACAATGAGGGGTGGTGAATGATGAAGCGTCCCAAACTCAGAGAACAGAGGACCCTACAAGCATGGCAACATCTGAAGGCATGCAGGCTAATACTCCCAAGGATTGAATTCTGACAGGTCAACCCATGGCAACGAGGTACGTTCCCGTTGACCTTCCAACTAATATACTAGCAATTTCATTTCATTTCAATCAAACACCATTGCAGATCTTGTCTCCAATACTCCTCTCCAAAAAACTCTTGCCCACAGCTATCACTCCAGAGAGAGTATAGAAAAATTTCTTGGCCGTGTCTGACATGTAAACATCTCATTCTCATAATATATGAAACATATATGTCACATGTTAAAGTTTGATACATGCGACTATACAATTTCTCACTACTGTTCTAAAAAATAATATGTTTTATAAAACAATTCGAGACAATATTTTTAGGGCATTTGGTCAAAATGCCATTACTTTTTTTTAACTATATTATGGCCTTTTGCATGTAATGCCACTAAAATAATGGGCAAATTGAAGTAAATGCCGAAGTACAAATGAGTATCTCAAAAAATTAATTACTATAACTTAGTAGTAGAGCAGTAACTATTTGATTTAACAAAGAAAATAAAGAACCCACAAACGAAAAGTTCTGAAAAGTCCAAAGAAGAATCCCCAGAAGAAAACATAAAAGTTTCTCTTCAACCAGATTAACATCATATGCTGCTGCTTGCATGGATAAAACTGAATATCTGTTGAACCGAGCTCGCTATATCTTCAGCTGTAAACGTCGCTTCGCTAGGTACCTACACATAAACATAGTATTTGAGCGCATATATATGTGTGTGTGTGTGTGTGTTGCTAGATTGTTTTGAAAGAAAATATGTGTTTGTCTACCTTGACATTGAAAGAGTAGAGAACAGTTTGTTCAATAGTGGTAATGTTGAGGTGAAGGATATGAAGTTGCAAATCTTCAAGTGCAGCTATGGTCTTAATGAGCTGTCCTGACCTTCTCCTAGAGAGAATCTTGATCATGGCATCAAACCCTAGAAGCTTCACTTCTACATCAGCCAAGCATGTCTTGCTTTCAGTTGTTTCCTCCTGGAGTAGTCCTGTTTCCAAGTCCACATGCTTGAGCTGATCATTTGGAAGTGGCGTGGGAGGGAAGAATGTCGGTTGTGGCTGCTGGATTAATGCTACAGAAGTGTCTCCTACCGGTCGTGGACCGTCGCCATAGAGCCTCCGCCGCTTTTGTGATTCTAGGCACTGGAGGAGTTGCTCCAGTTCTCTTACAAACTCAATTGCTCCTCCAATAATGGAAGCTTGATCTCCCTGTAAATTGGCACAAACCAATCTAAATCTCATTTTTTTTTGCATTCAAACCAATACACACACACACACACACACACACACACACACACACATATATATATATATATATATATATATATATATATATACACTCAACTCGATCCACAAAGTCTTATCCCAATTGTTTACCATCAGCTAGCTAGATCCAATCTCGCCCTAATACTCTTAGGCAATTAATCTTAGTATTCATATTTATAACAGATGATAATATTTTATGCTGGCTATGTATTATATACACACACTATAATCTTCAATTTTTGCTGGTGCAGTATGTATGAATTTATACGTACCCTTTGGACGTACGAGCCCGGCATGAGAGACCTCAAAACTCGAAGATGCTCATTCATTTGCTTTCTTCTATTTCTTTCGACTGCAATATGAGTCATCCTTTGGCTTTCGACCTCCTCGGTCGTCTTGATAGTCCTTGGTCTCTTTCTTTTATTCTTCGCTTCTGTTACCGGCATTTTTTGAACTTGTTCATCTTCTCTTTGATCACCTTCTTCTTCCACCAGTAATCTTTCCTTACTCTCCACGCTTGCACCTTTAAGTCCCTCTTCACTATGTCCAACAGGTTGAGACACCATTAGAGGCTCATCCTGCAACCTATCATTCAATACCGGAAACTTCAGGAAGTAAACTGGATCAATTGCAGTTTCTTCTTCAGGAACTTTGGATTGATTTAAGGCTAACTTAGGCCCAAAATCTGCAAACTGCATCACGTCTGCAAAGCTCAGCTTATCGAGAGAAGTTGAACTGCAAAACCCAGAAGATGTCTGTTGTTGTTGAGGATTATTGAACATGTAATCAACCATATGATGACTATTATCGCCTGATGTTTCGCCAATCTGTTGCTTCATGAGCTGCTGCTGCTGATGATGATGATCTAGAGAGTAGTCTAGACCGTGAAAACTTGCCGGCAAGGCGGCCTGCAGTAATTCAGTTTCAGTGTAATACAACATGGTGCTGATGAAATTAAAGATTTATCAAACAGAAATACAATAATAGAATGGAATAGGTTTTGAGCTATATGTACCGAGAAGTTCTCTTCTTTCTCCATTACTACATATGATGTGGCTTGTATATTGAAAAAACCCTAAGTCAGCTCAATTCATGTAAAGACAAACCCTGATGAAATTTTACAGCTTGGGTCTACCACCTGAAACAGTAATATTAAAGAGAAAAAATCATGATAGTAAATCAAAAAAATTTATTTAATGATAATAATTAACCCCAAATAATTAGGGTATAGAAATCTAAGTAATAAACACACACACACATATATACATGTGAGTATACAACAGTTATGGACAAACAAGTGTTTGTTGCACAACTAACCTTATTGGACAGAGAGAGAGATGAAGTGGGGTTTTGATAACAGAAGCATAGGGTACAACCATAGAAGTTGATATGATCACAAAATATTAGATGGTGTGGTGAGATTTATCTATATATAATGGGCCAGGGTTGCCTGTTAGAGCTGGCTTTGACTTTATATATATATATATATATATATATATATATATAGAGAGAGAGAGAGAGAGAGAGAGAGAGAGAGAGAGGAGCCAGCTGAAGATTAATTTCCACCTCACTTTCACCTCCCTTTATTAATGTGAATCACAGGCCAACAACGCGCTTCCCTAACTTTACCACCTTCACTTTTCATGATCCTTATAAATTTAGACGCTGAAGATTGAAAGTTTGAACTTTGAATATTGAAAATGAGATAATATATGATCTAAAGCTCCACTTATTTCCAGATCTAGTTGATCAGCTGAGTCATCCAAGTTCAATTTTTTTTACCATAGCTTAGTCAAGTTCATAATGCAAACTGATAAAGTTATCTTTCTTTTTTCTCTCAAAATTTAGAGACCCTAAAGTCATGTGACAATCATCAAATTGATTTGATTTTGATTTACTTTTATCTAATTAAATTGCTGATCGAAATCAATTCTTTGATGCAAACCCAAGTATGATTTTGTTAAAAAGCTGACAAATCACACAAGGATGAAGAAGTGGATGCCAAGAGAAATCATACGAAGATCTAAGCTAGAAAAACTCGAGAATAATGGGGTAGAATTTTTTGAAAGGCTTAATATATAGTGATTTAACTGGAGGTTTTTAATTGATCATATATATTCTAAGGGCAATGGGCTTCCCATAAAAAAAATGACCCACTGCCTCCCTACCTCTATCTCAAACCCTGAAGTACTTTGTCATGCTTAATGGAGGCTTAGAAGGTTTCTTCTAGCCTCTAGGGAAAATTATCAAATGGTCCTGGCCCACATGATCCAATGGCCAGATAATGTGTTACGTGTACAATATACACACATGGCACATCATCTAGCCGTTAGAATCATGTGTTCTGGAACCACCGAATAATAACTCTTCTTCTAGGGGTAGGAAAAAATATTGGGTAATCCCAAATCAATACTTTCAACCGTGAGATCGATATCCACATGAAAAAAAGAAGTATATATACTTCTGCATATGTGGCTATTGTTCTCACCGTCGGGAGTATGATGCTTAAGGAGTACCCAATATTTGCTTCTAGTGGTAGGGGCTTAAGTCAAGGATATCCAAGGTCCCCTACTTATTTCTCTTAGTAATGGAAGCTTTCTCAAGCCTTCTAGAGGAGAGAGCTGCAACTGAGGAATTCAGATTCCATCCTAAGTGTGGAGAATTCAAAGTTTTGCGTCTAATTTTTGCTAACAACCAATTTATCCTTGCTACAGCCAATTATGAAGAAAGGGCATCCTCGTTGTATTTAAAATTCTTAGGCCAAATCTGAGTAAAAGTAGTTCAATTTAGATAGCAAGGGAGGTTGGCTATAAAGTACCTAGGGATTCCCTCTACTCTCTTCCATACTAAAAAAGCCAATGATTGTAAAGACTTAACTTGGTGGAGAGGCTAACCACCAAAGCTACAAGTTGGACTTCTAGATTTCTATCTTATGCCAGAAGACTTCAACTTGTCCTTTACTAGTGTCCAGATATACAGGAGTAACATATTTATCTTCCTAAAAGGATCGTCAAATACATGGAAAGATAGGGTTTTCAAATCCTTCCTCTATGCTAGGTCTGGACTAAAGAACACAGACTCGCAGACTCTTAAGGTTGCTTGGGAGGGCGCATGCAAATCAAAGTGATGAGTGAAAATTTTCCATTCTTAACAAAAACTATATTCCTGACATAAGTAAGATTTCTTAACTAGTAAGCCAACTGGACTAATCCAGTTGGTCACTCGTGCTCTTCTAATAAGGGAGTCATGAATTTGAATCTCACTCTCCCGTTAAAGGAAATGAGAGCATTATATATGTATGTATGTTTGTATAATATGATCAACTTGATCAGTTAATTTGATTTGGAATGATGTATTTAATCTAGTCGATTACACAAGACTTCTCCACTACAGAGGCATTGCAAAAGTAGGGGCATCAACCGATTCTCAATGGCTATTTCATGTCCATGGAATGTAAAATGGAAGAGGATTCAGATGCTTACCAATTTACGCTATTTGAACAATGACAACTAAAAATCATAAAGCGAGATATTACCTTCTTTTTTTTACAATCACGCAGATGCTGTTTGAGCCAAGTACACGATGGAAAGAAACATATTTGTAGTGGTTTCAGATATGGTGGATTCTAAATTTGCGCTCAATGCAATTCCAATTCTGTAGGCCATCGAAATCAAGCATTCAACAGATCAACATTTTGGGATCAACTCTTCTACAATCTCAAAAATGTCTGTTCTTTATACACGTTCAATTTCAATTTTTCAACGAAGAAAAAAAAATAGCCAATTGCTCTTGACTAATTTTTTCTGTTATCCACAAAGCACCACATTTGAATACGACCAAAATCATGTGGCGTATTCGAATGGCAGAGGAGGTTGAGGCTCCTCATCGACAGCCATGGCTGACGCTGAGACTGAGCCCCGTTGTCCGGTTGCATTAGATGCTGTTGATGAGGGTGTCTTGGTGAGAGAAAGAACTTCGGGTTCAGGTTGGACATAGGTCTTTCAAGAGAACAAATCCAGAAGGTGCTAACTTCACCGGCATGTATTTGCTTTCTTCCAAAAATTTAATGAATTTCTCCTGAGCAGGAACCACCTTGGCAGGGTTAGTCAAGATCTGAAAAGATGGCTCAGGCTGTGTCTTCTTCTCAGTTGGATTATCAACCTGCTGAAAAAAATGAAAAATCAAAAGACACAAGGTGTGAAGTTGGTGACTGGTGAGTAGATCTAAATAAACTTTTGAGTGCAGCAGAATGGCACGATGACTTGAGAAGAGAATTTCTGAATTTGATATATTTTTATAACCTCACTATTAAGAGATTTATGTATCTGAAACAAGTAAGTAATTTTGTACTCGTACATTTTTCTTATCTTTCTGTTCTCTGTAGCATTGTATCAAAGCAAAACCAAATTCTAACCCTAACTTGAAATCTGAATCCTCTCTAGTTCCTGTTGCCCCCTTTTTCCTTCTTTTCCCTTCTTTCTTATCCGACCAACTCAGAGACCCAGAGACCAGGTTCTATGACTTCACAGCATTCCGCAGAGCTGTTACAGCAGGCCATTTGGAATTGTCTGTCCAACTGTACGAACGAGGGTCCAAGTTGTTATGTTTCATATTCCTCTAGCATCTTTATTGTTCAAATGGTTCACGGTTTTGAAGTCATTTTTCCACAGGACAAATTTGTTAAGATCTGTTTGTATTAATTCTGGGAAATGCATTTGCTGTCTTTCATGTTCATGTTTGCTCTCCGCTACTACATGTTAATCGGAGAGTTTCTTAAACACTTTCTTTCTGATAATCATGGCCTTTTGCTATGCAATAACTTCCTAACAGGAGCTTTAAATTGTTATTTTGACTATTTGTATTGATGGGTTGGTGGGGCATGCGCTTGGTTGATGTCTAGGTATAATCTGTTATGATTTGGTGATCTTCAACTTGTAGGAAATTGGTATTGGTTGCTTGTTTCAGTCATGGGCAGTATAGTGTTAGAATTTCAATGTCTCAATGGCTGAGGATAGTACTAGAAGCTCTGTCAAAGCTAATCCTATTTCTGTATCAGGGAATGCTGGAATGTAGACTGAACTTTTAAAGTAGCTCTGGGTGCTAGAAAAAAAATTGAAATATATAATGTCTCAACCCCCACCTAGCAATGACGAGCCACAAAGAGTGGGAATTGGTCCTATTGGATAAGCCTTAGCCATAACTTGGCAGTGGAATAGCACGGAACCTTCAATCAACACTAATGCTATGTTTCTTAACACACCAAAGGAGATTTGGGGCACATTGAGGGAAATATATTCTATGGAGAAAAATGTCTGCCACATTTTTGAGTTGTTGAAAAATTTGCCTGTTCCAGCAGGAAGATAGAAGTGTTGGATAGTATTACAGTATGTTCAAAGGGGGGATACTTGATTAATGTCACCCTTTAAAAAAAAACAATGAGAGAGTTTTTTTACAAGTTCTTGTCTAGATTGCACCCAGATCTTCAATCATTTAGCAATTCTACACCAGAGTTCTAAAAGTATCAGTTGTTTCCTCTTCTTCCCCTGGTCCTCTTGGAAGAGACAATTCACCTCTAGTCTCTTCCTGTAGTCCTTGGTGTCTTGGAGAAGTTGATATAATTGTTCCCAGAGTTGTGGTTCCACTAGCAAAGGTCATACAGGTTTGTTTGTTGGCTTCAGGGGACAGAATGTTTTGATGATGGTAGGGATCCAGGTAGAGACGAGCGTACACAGAGTCGTTGATGTGGCAGGGGCACGTATTGTTGGAACAATAGTCATACAATGGAGAAATGGTATGATATCATAGGCAAGTAGTGGGAGTCAAAGCAATCAGGGTATGATTTCTTGTGAAATTGAAACCACCACCACTTGAAACTAGTGTGAATTCCATGCCTATTTATTCTTCTCCAAGGAAGTTTGTGATTTTCAAAATCAAGAGTACTCCGCTTTACTTCCCAACAGGGATCTGGTGCTACAGTTGCAACTCTTGCCCGTTCAGGTACTAGTGTATGTCTTGCTGCTACTAGTTTCATCTTCTTAGATAAAAAAACTCGAGCATTTGCACATATGAACCGTCAGTCATCTTTATTTTCTACTTCAGATACAAGTACTAGGACTTTTTGCACTCTAGTTGATGGTAGTTGCCATCCTGTAATGAGTAGCGGAACTGTTCATCCTTTACCATCTTTACCTTTATCTTCTAATCATTATGTTCCTCGGTTTCCATTCAATTTGCTTCTCTGTTAGAAGTTGACCAAGCTTTAAATTATTCAGTGATTTTTTTATCCTTCCTCACGTTTTTTAGGATCTCAAAATGAAGAAGATGATTGGTGGAGTTCATAAGCAAGGTGGATTATACTACATGGGCAGTGGGTTTGAGGTTGCCAGGTTGGTGTGGTTCCTCTAAAAGTAATGAAATTGTCATTTAAGTCATCCATCTCGTCGGTCCTTAAAAGTCTCTAGTTCATTCATTGAAGTTTGCGTCTACTTTTTTTTTTTTTTTGGGGGGGGGGGGGGGTTATTAATTGAGCTTTCAATAAAAGGAGAAAGAAGACGTGTATAATGGGAGAACCCATCTATACAAGTATGTGAGGCTTGTCAGTTGGCCAACATCAGTCTCCCTATTCCTCATACTTAATAATCTTAAAATTATCCCATTGATGGGGTCCAACTTGACATAAAAGTGTTTTAGGTTTCTCCTATTTTATTACTTTTATGGATGATTTTTCTAAAATGACTCTTTTCGTTTTTTTCTCAGTTTGAAATTTCTTTAGTTTTTTAGTTATTTTATGTTAAGAGTTCTTATATTTTTAGTTTACTTACTCTCTTTTATTTAGTTCATATTTTAGTAAGGCCAACATTGTAATTCTTCCACTTTGTTTTTATGTTTGTATAAACAATTGGAAGAGTAGGGTTAAAGGATCATTAAGCTATTAGAGTTGTTTTGAGTTCTCCTTTCTTTCTCCCTGTATTCTCACTCTCAAACCCTAAATTCTTGCATACTTTGCTTCTCAATTTGGTATTAGAGCCTTGATCGAAGCTAAGGCACCATCAAACATATAGTAGAATACATCGGAACACAAAAGGAGGTAGAACCACATGCTGACCTCATCGTCTATACAATGACATCATTGCTGACGTCGGCACTTTCCGGCAATGAGAATCTCAGAGTTGGGTCATCTCTGGGTGCTGATCATCATGATGATACGAGCGTGGACATTAAGGTCACATGCATATACCTATTACACCAAAAGAAAGCTATTTCTAACAGCTGAATACATTACATTGTGAATGACAGATACCAGACGGACAACCAGCAATTAAGCAGCTCTGAAGCAACAAAAAGTAAGGTAAAAAAGCACCAACCTGTTCCGGTTCAGAATAAAGGACAAACCCAAGCACTAGTAAAGCAGTCCGCCTGACATCACCACTCACATCTGATACAGCAAAGTGCAGCAGCTGGCGGATGGCCTTGTTGTTTGCTGTTCCCCTGCATGCCAATGCCAATGCCAATGCATACATGCCGCCATAACGTAGCATTGGGTCTTGATCCCGAGTCATCTGTTCGACTAGTGTGTCTGCTTCTTCTTCTCTTCCATAGACAGTGAGGGCTATCCCCAACGCCAACCCCCTGGAACAAGTGGTAACCAAATGAACACAAGGAACACCCTAATTCAATAGCCCCACACCTACATCCCAGGACCTGACTTTATTCTCATGCCGTGTCTCATGTGCATAAGCAAGCAATTCACTTGCCTTCTTGCTTGCTGTTCCAACCATCAGTAAACCCAAACTGATACCAGCAGCTTCACCAGCAACAGCACTATCTGTGTAAAGAATATTGTGTACGTCACCATAGAGATCTCCATCAGTAGTTCCCAGAGCTGCCAAACCAAGACCTAAGCATGCACCATGCTGAATAACCTGCACCAACCAAAGTTTCGAATATTAAATCTGACAAGATAGATATGGCACATAAGGGAAGGTTTCACTTGATTATAGAAAGCAAGCACCTCATCACCGGTCTCACGTAGGCTATCATGAAGAAAATCTTTGATGCCCTCGCCTTGGTTTGCATGAATCAGGCCTAGAGCATAGAGGGTGCCACCTTCCCAGTAGGGATTGCCACCACCAACCCCATTCTGCAGCAAGAAAGGCACCATAAGTGATCTTCCCAGATGCAGGTGGCCTCTATGAATAACACCGAACCCCGCTACTGCACTAGACTTAGCCCAATTTGTGGCCCTGCTCAGCCAGTCCTGAAACCAAATATGTTAGCAAAGCAAATATGAAGTTGAGCAACAAAGAAGGATAACTAGGACAATGGAAGTGCATATTTGATTCACCAGATTCTCCCTTAGAAATGTATCCACGGTCGTTCCAGCATGCATAATTGCATTAGCATATGTTGTTGCACTCTGGCAGACAGTATTTCTCATCTCAACAGACTGCTTTATTGTCTTCAGAATAAGAAGATCCAATCTACATGCAAATTCACAACCATCAGTAAAAGCATTTTTTCAGTATTTTAAAGAAATCTACATATTGGATTAAAGTTAAACATGAGAAACTAAAAGATGGCAAATAAATCGACTCACTTGTTATGACTACATAAAAATTGGAGAGTCAACTATACTGAAGTCTCTCCAGACAAAATTCCTTTGATTTTTGTCAACCTCTCAGCATAGGTTGCTTCCTTTGGATCAGCCTCATGCACATTCCCATTAAAAGCTTGAGCTCCATCTGACATTTGAACATCCCCTGATGCAGTGGCATTTCCATTTTGATCATTATCTTGCACAGCAGATCTGGGCTGCACTGTTTCTGGAGGTTGAGACTTGGGATTGGGGAGACAATCTCTTAAATTCAATAGAAAATCTTGGTGCTCATTCTCTACAAGGTCAAAGGCTATTTGAAATGCCAACAATGCTTCATCCTCATTTTCAGACCGCAGAAGCTTTTTTAGTATGCTTGCAACACCCTCTGGTTCATCCAAGAACATTAAGCACTGACAAATGCTCAAATAATCAGTGGACAGCAGCTTCTGATATACTTTGACAAGAAGATGAAGCACCTGTTCACAATTGGAAGAGAATCAATATATGGATATTTCCAAATTCACCATCATCTCTTCCCAAAGATCTCAAAAAAATTCATTGATTTTTTTTTTCAACCAGCAATCATCATAAGTAAATACATTATACAGCAATGAAACAGGATAAACACATATATCATGAACTTAAGAAAAAAAATGAATAAATATATATAACTCAAATTCAAAGACATCAAAGATGAACCGAAGCCAGATTCAGGTGTAGAACCCAACTCCTTACCGCAGGCAACTCTTCTAGGGTGAGTTTCCTATCCTAAGTGACTTTTTAAGATAAACCCCGTTTTAGTTGGCCTTCTCTGACCAAATCACATGATGGATTTCATTAACATGGATGGACCAGAAATGGTCATTTGATGAATGATAATTGAAGATTGCAGCATATTTTTTTTTATCAAAATAGCATTAGACTATGGATGGATTACAGGATTAATAAGTTAAACAAATCACACCTCTATTCTTAATCAAAGATAAAACTCAACTTGACCCAGCCATTAGGAGCAGAGGATTATCAAGCCACACATTTAAGCAAGTTTGCGAGAAATTTGTATTCACAATATCCCTTTTAAAATTTAGCTCTACTCTACTTATGATGGAATGAGTCTTGACTGCCCAACCTCTATGATACACACAGAATCCTTTTAATACATAGCGAACCCATGTCTGTTTCCAGTGTTCCCGTCCATTTTCTGTACAACTAGCAGCCCTAATCTCAATTACCTGGGGTTTCCTACATGGATCCATCATCTCCAGTAGGCACTTCAAATTTCATAGTTTCTAGACAGTGCATTGATCTTGTATTATACTCATACATAATCTAAGCAAGCTAAAACATTTAGAATTTGTTCTTTATTTCCAATAAATGTTACCCACATTCCCTTCACCTTCTAACCACTACAGGTAGCTTGTGAGAGAAACAAATAATTCACAGAATTTTACCCAATATTTCCAATTTATCATCATATATTCATATTCGTTCAAATACAGCAGAAGTTTCCAACATTTTTTGTACAACATGTAGAGAAGCAAGTCAACCAACATAAATGGCTTATGTTTAATCAACCAATTTACTTACACCTCACAGCCAGAAAGGAAACTGTTTGCAACCCACCCAACTGAAAAAAAAATGTGGTGAGAAAGAAAAAAAATGGTTTAATTTCCTATATTTTTGTGCTCTCACTCTAGACCTTTTTCCCCCTTCAGTGATTGCCTGCCCAGGAGACTTGAATAAGGAAATCAGTATTACAGCAATAGGTGTGCATATTTCTAGTGGGAACCCTGCATGATTATAGCATGTGTCTAGCAACAAATCTAACAAGAGTACTTCCAACTAAATGGGTGTCCTGGCTGAAGAACATCGTTGGTACAAAAATAAATGAACCAACAATCACAACCAGAATGTTCATCATATTGGGATATAACAGAAAATGTAAAACAGAAAATATAGAACCATGGGTCCCATTACTGGAATATGAAAATAGCTCTACACTGGACAAGCATGATATTATCCTTACCTCATGTCGATATTCTCTACGATTAACAAATGAATGAGAGATATTAAAGCAATAGGATAGAGTTGCATGAACATTATCACTCCTTGTAATTGCTTCCTCAAGCTTATCCAATCTTCGGCATTCAAGTGCCATTCCTATAGCTTGTTGATATCTTCCATCCATTATACACCTACAAAGAAAATGGTAAGGCGGAGATCTGTGGAATGAAGTTGAAGTGGAAGTTGAAGTTTACATACGTATCCAGCATTCTCTCCACAATTGCTTCCAACCTAGGATCCACCCTTGCTCCTTCATCACTCGATTCTGCTGCCTTAGACTTAAGACTTGCATATTCATCTATAGCTTTAGCTGAATGAAGAATCAACACAACAGAAAGCATTACCAAGTCTACACTCTACAACGCGTCTGAATATCAAGGTTTAAATGACAGTAACGGCCGCCATAACCTAAGAACCATGGACACAAGACACGAATATGACATGATATGGACACAACATTTTTTAAAAAAGTAAGACACGGATACATCAATGACACGTTAAATATATATATGTGTGTGTGTGTGTATAATATGAAAATGTAATAAAAACCTAATATTATTTCAATCAAAATTGGCATAAAAAGACAAGAATCATAAAAATTATTGAAATATCAAAATAACAAAATCATTAAATGAAAATTCAAGAACTTATTCATTTAATCATCAACATCCATCATTCAAGTTTCAAAACAAATTTACTACCTGCTACATAGAACATATGTGTATAATATAACCAAAAATAACATAGGAGAAGTGGAGAAAAGGAGGCAAGAATCAAACCCGAAAAAAAAAAAAAAAAAAAAGAGTGTCCTAATGTGTTAGGGATGTGTCTGAAATTCAGAAGAAAAAAAATAAAAAATAAAAATTCGATACTTTTTTTTCACGTGTCTGTGTTGGACTCGAATACATGAGCCAAAATATAATGTTTGTGCTTCATAAACTGTAACGATCACGATGACACGGACACGGTTACCTGAAACATGAATTTTTGCATCGCACAACTATCCCAAAATGTACCAATACGAATGTTTTGATCACAAGATTTCATCAATTAAGGTTTTTAATGATTGACAACGAATTTTTTTTTTTTTTTTTGATAAGTAACGAGAAGTATATTAAAAAGGAGCCTAAGAAAGGCACCACGGGCAAAAGCCCCAAGAAGCTTTACAAAGGTCTAAGCGACCCCAAAAAAAGAACAAAAGAAGAGACATTTACAGAAAAAGTCTCTTTGGCCCAAAAAAATAATAATAGCAAAAACGCATCTTTAAGGAAAGGAATGAGAGCTCCTTATCTTCAAAGACACGATTGTTCCTTTCAATCCATAAACACCATAACAGGCAAATAGGGGCCAGCCTCCAGATTCTCTTAATCTCAGTAGAAAGATTACACCCTGTCCATGCCAGCAGGAAATCTCTAACAGAACCTGACATAACCCAGGAGACACCAAAGAGAGACAAAACAAGGTTCCAGCAACTCCACGGGACATGACAATGAATAAGGACATGGTCCACCCATTCCTCCTCTTTATGACAAAAATAACACCTACTAGCCAAACGAAAACCTCTCTTCTTCAGATTTTCCGTAGTTAAGATGGCCTTCCAAGAAGCTTCCTAGGCAAAAAAAAAGAGGCTTTAGGAGGAGCATTTGAATGCCAGATAACCTTCCACAGGAAGATAGAGTTTGCACTTAATAAGAAAATATACTAATTTTATTCTTTCACTCCTTTTTTCAACACAAATGCACTTAAGCATGAAAATATATAAAGTTAATCAACAAATCATGTTCAAAGCACATTGTTGACTTGACTCAAATTTCAAATATATCATAGAAGAATAAACTAACAAAAAAACTATTAAATAAATTAAAAAAAAAAATGTTAAAAAATATATATCATCAATTAATACTTCAAAGGTCTAACAGGATCAAGCTTACAATTTTAACTTCAAACATGTCATTAAGAGAAAAGAGAAGAAAAAAAATGATTGAAGATAGTAATCTTAAGACCAGTTGACCAAAAGATTAGTAGATTTTTGGAAAAAGTTCAATCAACAATAAATTTAATTCAGACCTCTAAAATAGATGAAAAATCTAAAAAAAACTATCGAAACATACTAATTAGACAAAATAACCCAACCACTAGAATCAGGATCTAAGCGTAGACCTTGTATATCAAAAGTTTTGCACACTAGATCTAGGCATATAATGAGATTTTTGAGGGTTTTGAAGCTAGGTCTAGGGGAAGAAAGTGAAATAAGTAGAAGAAAATGAGACTTCCAAAATTCACATGCCAATGCAGTCGTGTGGCCGTTACACCATTGCATAGTCGTTAGGCTAGTTACACTGCTATAATGACTACGCTATTCTCCGCTACCGTTATTTTGGCCTACAACGGATTTGGAGGGTGTTGATTCTGTTATGTAACAACCGTTATTTGAAACTTTGATTAAAATAAATTATCAAAAAAATAGTGCTTAACATGATGACAATGTTACATTCCATGTATATCAAGAATCAAGAGTAGATATCTTGGCTTTCAAACTTTCTTAAACCCGCATATAAGTTATAAACACGTCAAAGGCGACAAATGTTGAAACAAAAGCAAACTTTTTACCTTCAAAGTAAACAGAAATTTTCATGGGGTAAAAAAAATTGATAGGAAGGAGAATTCTTACCAAGAAGAGTATGAACATAATCTGAATCCTCCGAAACATCAAATAGAGGACCAGCTCCAAGGGCATAGGACAATGAGTCATTAAGTTCACCCAAGTAATAGAAAACCTGTGGATGGAAACATAGTAGTCCATGTAGGAAAAAGATAAATGTTACATATCTCAAGAAATAACAAGCATCAGTCGAAAAACACTAAAAATATAACATGCTTCTTTTATTTACAGACGAGAACACCAAATCCAAACACCATCTTCTTCCTCTCTACCCATTAAAAATCAGCTAAACTAAACAATTGGTAGCCTACTAAATGTTCAATTACATAAACTATTATTTAAGTAGACATAAGCTCAGTTTAAAACAAACCCACGCTCGAAAAACTGATAATATTTTGTTTTTTCAAATTTCATCAGTGGTCATTAGCTGGACTTGATCGTCTAGATGGGGAAAAAATAGGGCATATTACATCCAACATAATCTTCTCTACCAGAAGAACCAATCTTTGCCAAATGATCTGCTATTGTTAGCTGAGCAAGTAAGCCATCCTGAAGAAACTGCCACAAATTGAGAAACCTTGATAGCCTCTTTTAGAAAGGGAGTACATTTTCAGTGATCTTTGCCAAGGTGAATCCACTTGACTATGTTCCAACTATCACCTTCCAACAAGAGATTAGAGTCACTCCTGTTTTGAACCAACTCAAGGATAACTAGGAGCAGTGCCAACCTCCACTTTGGGTACCAACCCCAGTCTTGGATAAGCAAAAGATAGTATTCATGATATCACACAATGCATTCAATGCCAATTGACCAGGATTACTATGAGAGTAACATAAGAGTTGTACTTACAAGCACCTTGCTAGGAGAGAAACTCCTCTAACTCATAGGTTTCAAAGGGTTTAGAGAAGAAAAACTCTTCCAGTCCAAAAGAAGCAGTGATCTTTCAAACTAACTCATAGTGGAAAACAAAAGGAAATAGAGTAGGTCATGTCATACTCTCTTTTTTCTTAAGGTGGCTGGGGCTTGGGTACGTGTGTCATTTTTGTTTTCAACTTCCAAAAAGAAAGCCCCATCCTTCTTTTGAACTCTATATGCCTCTGATAATAATTCGCCTTCTCGTCTAGAGAGAGACCAAAAGAGAGAGAGAGAGAGAGAGAGAGAGAGAGATGTGAAACAGCTAATAAGTATACATCAAAAGGGATGGAAGAAGGAGCATTTTAGCCCACATGGCAATCTTTTGGAACACAACTCCAAAGGACTAATGGTTGGATTATAGGAACATAAGCTTTGTTTCATTTTCTGCTCAGCCTTAAAGAAAGTAGAACAAACAAAAGAGAAAAATTAAAATTGCACACAATGTTTATGTCTGTGATGGATTGAAGACATTCTTAAAGCCTTCCTAGAATTTCTACCCAAACACTAAAGAAAGCTAACCACAACTGCCAAATAATTAAATAAAGTAGAAATAGCACTTTAAGACAGGATGCTAGTATCAAATCTCTCTCCATTGGTACTCATCATATATATATATATATATATATATATAGAGAGAGAGAGAGAGGGAGATCTCCATTGGTGATCATAACCTCTTATGCATTTTAGAAGGAAAACTCCCATTTGCAATCATAAGCTCTTAATTGTTTGTGTATAGAAAGAAAACACCCCACACATTGACTTCAAAACTATACTCCATAAATTTGTTTTCAAGCAATTTATCAAGGTACCAGAAACTTCCAGTAGTGCCATTTTGGACTGCTGAAAAGAAAGAGGGAGGGGAAAAAAAAGTTGTAGAACGTATCCATTTGGGTTTGAAATGGTTGTAAGATTCCAAATATTTACTTCTTTCCCTCAATCTTCCAAGCAAGCCAAACAAACATTGCAGAAATTATCTTTCCATAAAAAAAGAGGTAAGCAATCAGATTAAATGAGAGAGGCACCAATGCCAATCAACCATAGAGAATGAAATAGAAGCAAGCTATGACCTTTGAAACAAGCAGTGCAGCTAGTTGTCTTTGGTCGAACTCTCCATCTTCATAGAAGCTCTCTCTGGATGACAATCGCATACATTCATTTTCAAAGAATTATATTGGTACATCTTAAACTGAAAGAAAATAAGTTAACTAATGTATGCGCTCAAGTAGTCCAGCAATATCAAAATTTCAATGAAAATTAAATACCAACTGATTCTAATCCTCTCACTTTTTTACGATATCACACATCAATTGGATGAGAAATGTTTGATTGGCATATAAGACACCACAAGCCTTTTAACTAACATATAAGACAAACTTTCATGATAGGGAAGAGGGTGAAGTTATGACTTTTTGTTGTAGGCTATGAAGTATGAACTCTCTATTTCGACTAACATTGTAGTGTAAGACACAATCGCCTGTCAAAGAAGCAAAAATAGAGTAATCGATTTTTTTATTTTTCTGAATTACGGACACATCCCAAACATATTAGGGACACGTTTTCAAAAAAAAAATATTTCTAGATTTTTTCCTCTTTTTTTCTACCTTTTTGGGGTTTTACACACATGCACATATGTAATAGTTAACAATTTTTTTTTTAAACTTGGATCGTTGGTGTTGATTAAATGAAAAGGTTCTTTAATTTTTTTTAATTACTTTATTTTTTTGATAATTACTTTATCATTTTGATATCTTAGTAATATTGTTACGATTTGTGTATTTTTATGCCAATTTTGATTGGAATGAGATTAGGTTTTTATATATGGTATGGTCATATAAAAAATATATATTCAACGTATTCCCAATGTATCTGTGTCATACTTTTTTTGAAAAATGTTGTGTCCGTATGCCCGTGTCATATCTATGACCCACGTCTATGTTTATGCTTCTTAAGTTTGAGGTTTTGCATCATGCTAGAATTTCTGTGGGCCACAAAAATGCTCTCAGATGGGTAGTTAGAAGGGGAGGATATTCTCTATTACATCTTTTCATAAGATGCTGGCTAGATGTGGATTAGAGGACTTCCCTTCGGAAAGCATATAGTGCCCCGTAGTGCCTCTCGAAGTGACTTTCTTCAGGTGGGCTGCTTCACGGAGGTGCAAGTCTAACGATAAATAATCTAAAAAGAAGGGATTTCAAATTGGCGAGTAGATATTCCATGTGCAAAAGGGAGGAAGAGACGGTGGACCACTACTCCATTGTGTGATGGTACAAGAAGTGTGGCATGTGTTGTTCTCTCTCTTTGGTTGCACCTGGGTTATGCCTCGATCAGTTGCAGAGTTTCTCAAGGTTTGGGGATGGGGATGTAAAAGGTGACAGGTGTGGAAAACACGGGAGATTAAGCCAGATTTTTTGAGTATGAGTGAGTGAAATTAAAAAAAAAAAACTTATTCTATAGAATTAGAAAAAAGTATCTTATAGTAGAGAGAAAGACTGTTTTAAGGCAGCAGCCGCCCTTTTTCAATCAACAAACTATTGCCATTGACAAGTTGTGGTGTATTTGGAGAGAGCAAATGGGAGAATTTTTTATGGAGTCTTTGGGAGAACCTTAGGTTTTCTTTTAGCTGTCTCTTTTTTGTATTCAGGTTCACCCTATTGAGCACTTTTAAGGCCATGTTTGGTATGCAGTAACGGAATGGCCATTCCATGAAATGAAATAGGAAATGGAATGTAATAAGAATTACTCATTTAGGCCAAAGAAATGCTTGAAATTGTTTTTAATGAAATGCCCATTCCATGGAAAATGCATTCCCAATCATATCAAACAAGAATAAGGAATGACAAAATTAAAATAGACATTCACCAAACATGATGTACCATCATCTCCAATGGTAAGTCAAACTTAAATTTGAGTCAAAACTGAAAAAACAAAAAAACCTCTCCAACCCTTGACTCAAATCCGTACCAAATCTATTTTTACTTAAACTCAAACTCAAACCCAAATCAACAAAACATTGTTCATGGACTCAAATCACCTTTCAAAACCAAACTTAAAACTTTTGGGATAAGTTGATAATTTTTTCAAAAGATTTGAGTAAAATTTTTGGTAACAATCGGAGAGCATCAAACTCAAATGAAGCTTTTATTCAAATTTTAATAAAAATTAGAATAACCATTGAAGATGACCTAATGAATCTCTATTTATTCAAAAAAAAAAAGGACTCTAAAGTGCGCATTATACTTACATGCCCTAACAGGATTCACTGATTTTGGGGAGGGGGTTCTAAATCGGGAGTTGGATCAAGATGTATGATATAAAAAACTATGACTGAATGCATATAAAAAACATTTTCAAACTATGCAAAATCAACAACTCCACTCCAGTGATAATTACAATATCCGCAAGCCTAGTATAATGAAACTCCTCCATAACTCCCATACCCCTCCATACCAGAGTTCCATGCATAGCAATGCCTAGTTGCAACATTATACAAGGGTTTTGCACTCAACATCTCTAAACACTCACTAACCAAAAGAACTCATTAGTAAAATTTTCCAAGTTTTTCCCCAACAAAAAAGCTCTAGATTCATTATTAGAACAAATAGATTCTAATTTAAGTAAATTACTAGTAGCAGCCAGGGACAATGCTGTTTGGTTGCTGAGAAAATTATAGAGAAAAAAAGTAGGAAAAGACTGGGAAAATAAATATTTGAATCTTTGATAATACTAGCGACCGAAGCAAAACAAAAACTCTCGACTCAGCCAAATAGTTCGCTTAATTGAATTGAGCTTTTAATTTTCTCATCAGCCAAACAAACGGAGGGCTATGTGTGACGAAAGAATTAAGAACAGTCAGAATTCTAAAACCCTATTTCCAAAATCAAAAAAGAAATATAAAAGAAAGAAAGCAATAAATATAGAGAGAGAAATTTAAATACATGGTGGCTACACTTGTGGAGATCTCGGGCCAGAAGTAGTCGACGAAATTATTGAGATTAGTTAGTGCGTAAAGCTTCAACAATGGATGGCTCTCGTTCAGCATCGCCAAGAGACCTCTCGCTGAGCTCACCATTATCGCCATGGCCGCCGCCAGAACGGAGAATCTAGAGTTCGGAAATCGAAAATGGAGGGAAGACCGGTGAAGAATGGAGGAGGGGGA
The DNA here is from genome assembly GCA_008638375.1 of Nyssa sinensis. Classification (NCBI taxonomy): domain Eukaryota; kingdom Viridiplantae; phylum Streptophyta; class Magnoliopsida; order Cornales; family Nyssaceae; genus Nyssa; species Nyssa sinensis. Next base: position 8,483,977 of record CM018045.1, read on the forward strand.
GCTCTCCGGACACCGATAATAGACCTAAAATTTTGCCAGATTTTGGTTAAGGGCCTTTAAATCATGTTCTTACGTCTTGCCCTATTGCTAGACAAGTCTGAGCTTGGTTGGAGGAGATCGGGAAGTTTCTTGATGATAATCTGTTCCGTATTTTTCTCACCATAAATGGGGCATCGCGGAATAATAGCAATTAAGCCATGTTTAAGAATCTTTCAAGAAGTCCAGACTAAATAGTTCAATATGGTGTCTGTTACTTTCAAGAGTTCGTTAGTGCTCATCTTCCTTCATTCTATTCCTTTTTCTGATGTTTCTGTCCAAAAATGTGAGTCTCCATCTTTAAGAATTTATAAGATAAATTTTGATGTTGCTCTATGATTAGCAGGAATTTTATTGGTGGTATGTCACAAAGGTTGGCCACAGGTGGAATCTATGGCTGCTTTCTATTCAGTTCAATTTGCTTTGAATATTAGGTCGCATCATACTATCTTGGAAGGTGATGCTTTGAGTAGCATAAATGTTATTTCTTTTTTACAGATGATTTCTCTTCTCTAGGCATGATTGGATATAAGGTTAAAGCGTTTTCCGATAACTTTCTTTCTTTTCAATATAAGTGTGACATTCTGTGAATGATGTAGTTTAGACAGATTAATTCTATTTTTATTTGGTTGGAAAATTCATTTCTTTTACTGTAAGTTTTTTGCGATTTGATCTTCCTATTTCATCTTAATAATACCTCCAACGTTTTTTATCCAAATATATATATATATATATATATATATTATGATTAATTATATTAAATTCTTACTAACTTACACTTAAGATAATATGAACCTTACTCTTTTATTTTATTTGAATTACGATTTTTTTGAATAATTAACTTTAAACACTAATCTTTATTTTAATTAATTATTTTTTTTATATTTTCTTAAAACTTATTCACCCTTTTTCCGACTCTCCAAGCGAAAGCTCACTAATAAAAATAATTATTATGTAAAATAACTAGTTAATTAGTTACATTTTGGTAAGAAAAATTGAAACAAAAAATATATAATAACTTAAAATAGAAGAAGGGAAAAAAAAAAAAAGAGAGAAAATGAATGTTGATGTAAGAAGAAAAAAATCACTATATCTCATTTGAATGGTCAATAAGAGATAATATATATATATATATAAAAAAAAAATTATTTGACAATAACCTATTTATTTTATTATAATATTCTTAATTTTTAATACGTACATTTAAGATATATTTAAAGTTTAAAAAAATCATTAAATAATACTTCTTCTCTAAATATATTTAACACTTGCCAATAACATGTGGTTAGGCACATGTGCAATGACCTTTTTCTGGTATAAAACCCGACAATTACCCCCCTTGAACTTTTGACCAAATTGAAATAGAGGATTGACATTAACAAAAACTTTGAAAAGTCTAAAATGTAAATAAGATTATATAAAAAAAAATAAATATGCAAATATATGTATGTACCACAAATACACACACACATATATATATATATGCATAAATAATTATACATATATATATATAATAAGTAAATGTATACATGTATTAATTTATTTATATGTATACATGTATCTACTTATATACATATATAAAAATAAGGATGCGAGATGCTAATAAATACAAGTATTATTTAAATGAGAGCTCAATTCTCTCCAATTTTTTCTCTTACTCCCACATTTTTAATTTGTAGAGTTGGCACTAATTTTATTTTTTAATTTTATACAAATGATGCGAAGAGAAAAAAAAAATTTAACAACTATGTGTCCAGCGATTCAAATTAGAGTCATGTATATAAAAAAAAAAAAGAAATTTCATCTCGAATAGACTAATTTACTTAAAAATTATATAATTATTAAATTAATAAGATATGTTAATATAATTATTCCAATAAGAAAGAGGTTGAAGGCGGCAGTTGGATATTTTTTTTTATAAAATACGAATATATTTTTAGATAAGAAATGTTAGAATGAATTGTGAATGTTTACCGCTTATAATTTATATGTTTATTATAAATACTTATTTTATACACGAATAATACAAACACTAATTGAATAATAAGACTCTGCTTAGATAGTGATTCAAATATAATTTTTTAAATTTTTTTAAAATTTTGTAATTAATTTTTTTAAAATTATAAAAATATATTTAAATATAATAATCTAAATTATAAAAAATTATAATTTATAACTTCTTAAACATATATCCTACATTTTAAAATTTAAAATATATATTTAAAAATCTAACCAAACAAACCCTAAATATTTTTAACAAATCTCGAACTAAAGTTATCATTTCTCATTTTTATATCATGAATAATAATAATTTATTAACGGCTGAATACAAATATTAAATAAATGAGTCGTGCGGCTGAGGGAGTGGGCACTTTATACGATGTTATCATGTGAAGCCGCGTACCGCCAATTTTTGTTAAATCGCCGATTTTTTGCCGACAAAATACTCGTCTGTGGCATTGGATTCCCTTCGACCTCCCCCAATTATTTGCTTGAATTTGAAGTGAGCATTGAAAGCGACACGCGCCGCGTGCTTAACGGAAGCCTATTAAATAAACCAACACCCTCGTAGCGCGTGTGTCCCACGACTAAATCTTGAGTCTTTTTTTCATTCAAGGTAAAAATAAGGAAAAGTCACACTTTTTTCCTTTTATAAATCAATAACTCCTTCCCAAAAAAAAAAATTTATTATTTTCTAATTATTCTTTTAAACTATGACTGCAATGATGCCATTATATTTTCAAAAATATAAATTTATATTTTAAATAACCTAAAATTATATTTACACTTAATTTTTTTTTTCAAAACTTTTAATTACAAAAAGACTATATAAATATTTAATTATTTTTATTTAGTGAGGTGCTACTTTAAGTCGGTTGCACTTTATAAGCGTATTCTCGTATTAATACAAAACAAAATATAAACATATTCTCGTACTAGTAAAAACTCTTTACAATAGATTCTATTTTAATTATATTTAAAAAAAAATACAACATGTATATACATATATATGTATCTTTTAATTTTAAGAAATAAAAATTATCAGAAAATAATTTATGAATTATTATCTGTTAATAAAAATTATTAATTATGTATGATGAAATAAATTATTTTATTAAAAAATATTAATTTTTTTTACTTGTGAAATATTTACAAAGACAAAAAAAATTGTCAGTGTATACCCAGTAATGGTGTGATGAATACCCCACGCGCCATAGAGGGCAGTGACACACTAGTCCTCTCGTTGGGTGGTAAAATTAGATTAAATTAAAGAAAAGAAAAAAGAGGGGGCGTGGGGGAGCGTTGAAATTGTAAAGAGTTGGTTAATGGACGTGACAAGAGAATGGAGCTCTGGGAATCGTCTGATTGGCTAAGCGTGTGATCGCTTTTCAGTATTTCGCACGTTCGGCCTATTGTACGGCTGCTCATAAAAATGGAGAATGCTCCCCTCCCTTCCTCCGGTGAAACCGAGGTGATATATATATATATATATATATATATAACATATATTAAACCCAATCAATGAAATGCGTGAACCCTCCTCCAAACAAAACCCGACAGTAGTATTAATAATATTATAATATTAGCAATAATGGACGTCTTGTAAGGCTATAAACAATAACAATGGTACATTACTGTCTCTCTAAGATAGGTTTTAGGATTTCTAGACCCCAGTAGATTCTTATGCGTTGGTGTATAAAATAAAAGTGTAAATTATTTTGATTTTTTTCAAAATTTATGATAAATTATATTGAATTTTTTTTTTGAAGTTTTGAAGTTTATATTAATTCTTTATATGTTATGTAATAGTATACAAATATTTTTTTAACAAAAATGATAAAATTATCTCTTTTATTTTTTTTTCAACTTTCTTAAATCTATTTTTTTATAAAATAAAAATAAGTTATTTATATTTAATTTATTTTTATATAAAAAATCTTTAAAAAAAGTTAGAAATTTTTTGTCAAAATAAAAAAAATACAAAAAATAAATTAAAATAAGAGGGACAATTTTGTCATTTTGATTAAAAAATTTGACTGGATAAAAATATTTGTATATTGTCAGATAAAGTAAATAATGTAAGTGTAATTTTAAAAACCTAAATAACAATCAGTATAATTGTCAAAAATCTCATGAAATGTTAGTATAATTTATCCAAAATAAAATTTCATATTCCTAATATAAGACTAGGATTCCATGGGTAGAGGAATATTATCATCAATTGTAAAGTTTAGAAATTTATGATTTAATTGGCGTGCGTAATTCACCCATTTATGTAATATTGATATGTAAATTACACATGTCAATTAAATCTCGAGTTTACGACTGTCACAACTGATCATAACACTCCTCAATTTGTAATGTAAGTCCCTCTTAACATGAGTTTTGAGGTTGTGGGCTTGGGAGAAGGAAGTTTGTGTAGTCGGTAGACCATGTATTATTTTAAAAATTCATTTTAGCAATTAGCTCTTGTGTCTCTTCATTTCATATTTCAAAATAAAATAGAGGGATTAATTTATTTCACATGATGGGACTTAATGCGTGCAGAATTCAGCTGTGGTGGATCTCATTATATGAGACAAATGACTCTTTCAAAAAATCTAAATTACTTTAAGGAGACATATTTAATATTTTTACACTTAAATAAAAATATCAATTTTACAAAATTAGTTCTATAAAGTATCAAATTAATAAAAAAAGAAGATATTTTGAAAGTTGAAACTGAATTTTTATTTTAGACAATTAAAAATATTAATTAATAGAACTATTAGTTAATCTTTTATAATTTTTTATTAATATTTTTTTCAAAAATATATTTTTATTAAGATACCATATAATGTTTCCAACGACGATGAGTTTTTTAAAACTCTTAATATCTTTTTATATTATAAAAATTATTTTTATCTCATCCGGGTATAACGTAATAGTTGGTTAGACAAGTTTACAATAGATTTATGTTTGAGTTTGAGCGAAAACAGATTTGGTATGAGTTTGAATTTAGGGTTAAAAAAATATTTTATTCAAATTTAATTTGAAAACAGATTTGGTATGAGTTTGAGTTTAGGGTTAAAAAATATTTTATTCAAATTCAAACTCAAATTGAGTAATGACTGTAGATGCCCTTAACACTTCTTTTTTTCGTCCGTCCATAAAGTTGTAAAAAGTGAAATATTTTTTAAAATGAGTTTATTGAAATTAAGGAAAGAGAAAGATTAAAAATAACACGATTTTAAATATTTTAAAAATATAATAATACATAATGTAATTAAAATATAAGAATAATGAATCAAAATTGATGATTTTTGTAACCTCAAATAATTGAAATAAGAATTGATTGAGATGAGAACATTAGGTGTGAATTAGTCTCTTTCGAAAAATTCTTATATAAACTTGGTCTATAAATCAGGTCAATCAACCGCTATTAGGTAAATCAATTGTTCGATTATGAGAGGACAAATTTTTTTTTCCTCTCTAATTGACACATTACGATTAATTTGATTTATAAATTTAATTTATAGATCCAGTCTACTCTAAAATTACTTGCCTCTCCCTGTAAGAAATCTTAAGTGTGACAGAAAAAGTAATCAATAGAACGCTAATAATGAAGGGTAAAAGAAAAAGAAATGGTGTCCGGTTTGTGTGGATCATGGACAACTAAGCATTTCCCGAGTGAATTCAAACAATTGGCCCAAGGAATGGTCTGTAAGGCCAGAGCTCAGGCCAGGCAGAGAGGCTAATCACTTGAAACTTTTGGCATTGTAATGGGTACAAAAAATGGCCCCTTTAAGGCTTCGACCATGTCTAAATCATTCAGACCCAATTCTACGTGCCATCCTTCTGGTCTCGCCTAGCCTCATCTCAACCGGGGCTATATATATATATATATATGTTTTGGTGGACAAGCCGGGCTATATTTTCACTTTTGGTGCGTGGGCATCTTAGAATGTATTGTCACTTTGAGTCCCACATCGAATAAGAATCGATAACTGGTGTCACTTATAAGCTCTATGCTACTCTCTTCCTAGTATAAGGCCTCTTCACAGCGACTATCTCGTTCACAGGAACAAAGCCCTGCGCTGGCAACTTAAACTCAGCAGAGGAGACAAAATTATAAGTTTGAGCTAAGATGACACATCTCTCATCTACAAGGCATTTTTTTCCCTGGAAGAACCAAGCCGTGCGAATGGTAGTGCTAAAAAACTTACGGTGTGCCAAGACAAAAAGCGAAAAAGTGCAGCATCAGAATACAAGAAATAAATGATTTTATTTTATTTTTTTGTTGAAAAAACTCCCATAGATTCATTACATAGTATTATATTAGAGATGCTAGGGACTCTTATAAACTTTTCATCTAGAATTTAAGAAAATTTTACCCAAAAGTTCTATACGGGTGAAATGGTCCTTTCTTGACGTAGGCTAATGCAGTTAAACACTGATAGTGTATATATAAATATATATAGATATATATTTATAACATATTATATTATGTAAAATATACATTATAAATTTTTTGAATCAAATAAAAATTAATACATCAGATCATATAAATTCACATATAATTTTTTTAATAAATATTTTTATCAAATTTAGATTGAATCGTATCATAAATTAAAATATGTAATGCATATCCACTTAAACAATTACTTTAACATAAATTTTGATGGCACAAACAATTTTCCATAATACATTTTCCAATAGCCAATTTCTTGTAATTAATTGATTAAAATCATAAAACATTGACAGGGTGTACTCTTCCTTAACGAGGAGTTTAAGCAGAATAAGCCAATGAAAATGAATTAAAGTTATGTAAATATTTGAATTGTAACTTTCGAGGTTCAAAACAAGACGTTCCATTTCATGGTCAAACCATTTTAGAGGTGTAGAGTGATATATCCTAGAACTACTACTCTTTGAAACAAACTTCCACATACTTAATGACTTTCCAATTTCATGCACCGCCACCTGGTTGATTTAAGTTTTAGAGAGAGAAAATGGAGACATACAAAATGTATATATATATATATATATATAGAGAGAGAGTGCCACAAAATGGCCTTTTACTATTGGTCCCACGCTTTTCATTCATGAACTTCAGCTGGCGTGTGTGTGAAAGAGGTTTCGTGCTCTTCTTTTAACACAATAGTGTAATTCCGACGTGGACTAGCGCGTGCAGTTAACGCTCATCTCCATGGCGGGGCAATGAGTTTTAACAAAATCAAATATATTAGAAATTACAAAATTTACTTTCCACGTGGCCACTATGAGAAGGTATCCAATGACTTGGCTCTACAAAAGTCTTAAATGTCGGCTACTACTCATATCGCGAGATAATAGAAAGTAGAAACAAATTGTTTTCGTGAAACCAAACAAAAAAAAAAAACAGTAATAAGTTATTATTCTCTAATTAATTTTTTATAACTCAGTGGCTTTTATTATTATTGAATAAAACGTCTTGAGAAATCAATTTTGTTTTATTATGATATTTACTATATTTATTATTTAATAATTAATATAAATTTGAATTCTTTAGTTGTTAAAATAGGAAAAAATATATTTATATTATTTATAGTGATTCTGCACTTTTTGGTCGGTAGAGGTTTCGAACTCCGTTACCTGAAGAACATTCAAAAAGAGGATCAGAGGGTCACTGCCGAAGCGGCTACCGCTGAAACCAACTCGATGGCCCTCTGATCCTTCTATTTGAGTGTTCTTCTGGCAACAGAGTTCGAAACTCCTACAGATCAAAAAGTGCAGCATCATATAGGTATAGTGTAAAGGGGAATTAAAGAATTAAAATAAAAATTACAAGAATAAAAAAAATATGCATCCAATTTATATGAAAAAAAAATGTATAAGGAGAAATACAAGTAGAGAAATAAAGAAATAAATGAAAAGTTTATGTTAATACTTATAATTAATTACTAATTTATCTTAGTCTTACTTGCTACCTGTTATACTTGAGCTGTTATTTTTATTTATAACTTATGTCCTATGTATACTTTGTGTATATTATAAAATACATACGTAATTATTATGTAATAGTATTACATTTAATTATAAAAATTTACATGTTGGCAAGGCAATCTGTGCATTGGCTTCCTTTTTTGTAAAATAAATAAATTATAATTATTTTTGAAATTTTTGACAATTAATACTGACATATCACGAGATTTATGAAATTATACTGACATCTTCTACTTTACTCTACAAATTACAAATATTATTTCCAATTAATTTTGTTTTTCAAATTAATAAAACTATTCCTTTCATTTTTTTTAATTTTGAAAATGTTTTTAACTTTTTTTTAAATATTTTTTTATATAAAAATAAATTTAAGGTAAATAAATTATTTTTATTTTATATAAAAACAAATTTAAAGTTTTAATCAATATTTATTTGAAAATAAAAATTGGTTAAAATTAAAAAAAAATGTATATAAAAATATGAAAGGAGTAATTTTGTTGTTTTGAAGAAAAAAATTGATTAAAGAAGAATATTAATAATTTGTTAAGTAAGTAAGAAATGTTAGTATATTTTTAAAAAAATTTAATATAATTATAAAAATTCTTAAAAAAATCAATATAATTTACCTCCTTTAAAGCATGAGAGAAAATGTATTTGAGAATTTACGAGGCATAAGCTCCAAAATCAGTTAATATGATTGCATGCGGGTGAAATTTTGGGGGGAGATATAGTGGCGGTGGAGTTTAGTTGCAGCCTTGCAGGGCTTTTTTTCGGTGGTTGTTAATGGGTTTTTCTGGTGGTGGCGATGGTAATTTTGAGTGAGGTGGGTGGTTTATAGTGTGCACAGTATTGCCGGTGGTGGGTGTTGGTAGTGTTGAAGCACAGGTGGATCCAAGGGAAACTAAGGGAGGCCATTGCCTCTCAAAAATTTTGAAATTGTAATTTTTAGTCCTTATTTTTTTAGATTTTTTTAAAAAAATTAGAACTTGGTCCTTAAATTTTTTATTTATATATTCATATGAATGTCGTTAAATTTTAATACTTACATTTTTGTCTTCTTAACTATATTTTCAGGATCCGTCATTGTATTGAAAAGTGACAGAGACTAAAAAAGAAATAGTGGTCTAGAGTCCCGACAATAATAAAATGACTTCAAAAAATAAAAAGTCGTATACTAAAATTGGTTAGTATCAACTTAATATTTTTGAAAATGATTACTGTAAATGTAGATAGGGGTTGAGAGAAGGTGAGATCATTAATATTACTGTAAATAACAAAAGCAATTAATGAAATTTCTTTAAAAAAAAATGTAGATGCAGAAATATAAATATAATCTTGCTATTTTAGTGTATAAGGTGGCAATTATATGTAATATGACCTCCATTTAATTCAACAGGATGCTGTCAAAAAAAGGGTCAAAATGGGAAGGAAAAAAAAGGTGTCAAAAGGGTGAATCCCACCATATTGCAGGGTGTGTTGCAATGACAAGTGTATCAACTTTGAAGCAAAAAAAAAAAATGAAAATGGTTCATTTAAATTAAATATATAAAGGGATGCAAGCATGTGAAGGATAATTATCCTCTCCAATTATATTATCCCATGAAAACTTAATAACTATTACAAGTGAAAATCCTCAACCCATTAAGTATCTCTATTTTCTTAATGTGAATAGTGTCCCCAAACACAATATCTTCCCACTCAACATTAGGGATGATAATTTAATTCATTATATTTGAAATTTATTAATTCTGTTTCTAATAAAACCAGTTTAGGAAACAATTTCTCCATCCTGTTAAGATTTTGGATGAGTTTGAAAAAAAAAGCATCTCACCCTCTTACTCCAATTATATAAAATAAAATAATAAAAGTATTTTGTGTTATATAGTCAATATTTATAATGATATTTTTTAGTCACTCATAGAAAATTTATACAAATGTAATAGAGTTATATATTTAAAAAATAAAATAATATCATTTTAATTCGTTATTAACACACATAATGTTTTCTCTAAAATTTATTAATTTTAATTAATTAATTTAAATAAATAAATAAATATTTAAAAATAAATAAAGACCTCGATAGAATCCGCATCTGTCAATCACATGATACAAACGAGTTTGAAAAAAAAACATTTTTCGCGAGATGGAGTTGGAGAAGGTCCCCTCTTTCCAATCCCGACTCAGTGTTGCATTGGTCTAAAGACCATCTCAAGAGAGAGAATTTTCATTGGAAAGTGACATTTTAAGGTGGTGGGGGTACCTTATTGTAATAAGGTAATCGTGTGTATCATGTTAGTTGAAAAGGGTGTTTAAAACGTTCTTGTTAGAAAAATTAAAATATTTGTGGCAAGCATGGTTAGTGTTCCAAGTTCGAATGTGTTAGATGTTCAAGATATTTATCATATTTATATTATGAGATGTCATAAATAATCACTAGCATCGCACAATATTTTTCATCAATGGAGTGGTTGTGGTTATCTTGTAACCAAAAAAAAAGAAAACTAAAGAGATATTTCGAAGGGAAGAGAAAGAATTATATTGTGTTGTGTGTGTTATAAATTGTACGTCATAATTTACCTAGAATCTAATCACTTTATGTTAGAATAATTTTTAAATACCAAGTTACAATATGACTCTCATAAATCTTATCACGTCTCTAACTGGATAGGATAGGAACTTCTCTGATCTTGACTCTCTAACTTACTCGTGTTAATACGTTATGAGTTAGGAATCCAAGATAAATCCGAATCAAATTGAAATCCAAATCAAATTGTAACATTTCCCATTCATCCATACATGATGAGTTTGAAATTTTGCATATCTCTAATCAACTTATCCCATCTTTAACTATAAAGGGATAGTCAGTGAATCACATGTTTGGTAAGTGCTTTACAAGAAACCGGTCTCCTAGATTTAATCGATACATGTGAGTAAGAGGATTTGCATGTCCCCTAGATTCATAACCGGCCATGCGACAAAAGATTGTGATTATTAAGATAATTAGTGGGTCACCCAAAAAATCATCAATAGAGTGGTTTATCTTGTAATCCAAAAAAAAAAACTAAAGAGAAATAGAAGGGAAGAGAAAGAATTGTATTGTGTTGCCTGTGTTATAAATTGTATGTCATAATTTACCTAGAATCTAATTACTTTATGTTAGAATAATTTTCTAACACCAAGTTACAACACGACTCTCATAAATCTTGTCACATGTCTAATTGGATAGGATAAGAATTTCTCTTATCTTGACTCTCTAACATACTTGTGTGAATATATTATGAGTTAAGAATCCAAGATAAATCCGAATCAAATTGTAAATATGGGATGAGTTTGAAATTTTGCATATCTTTAATCAACTTATCTCATCTTTAACTATAAAGGGATAGTTAGTGAATCACATATTTGGTAAGTGCCTTACAAGGAATTGGTCTCCTAGATTTAATCGATACATGTGATTAGAAGGATTTGCATGTCTCTTAGATTCATAGCCGGCCATGCGACACAAGATTGTGATTAGTAAGATAATTAGTGGGTTACCTAAAAAAAAAAGTTATCTCATTTTTATATACAAAAAATGAATCATATGATCAGTATGAAAAAGATTAAAGCAAGAGTACTATATTAAATGGATGGAAAAGAAAGATTAAAGTAATAATACTATATTAAGTTGCCATCCGGCTAACATAGTAGCTGTGATTGAAAAAACATATCGTTACATGGTGCATTCATTTCACCAAGTACCTTCTCCTCAAATGAACCCAACTTAGTAGATCATAGGAATCTAAATCAACTAAATAAATAGGATTAAAATAATCCATGTTGGTAACATCCTCAATTTTGGAATAGAAACTTGAATCAATAGTATAACTTAAAAGTCAATATGAAACATATGTCAAAACTTAAACTCTTTTTTCTTATTACAATAAATAATATTAAAATTCTTATATTAATATTCCCCAAATCCTAAGTGAAAAACTGAGGATTTAAACCAACTAGATAAAACAGGGTTAACATAGTTTATGATTGTGATATTCGAAATTTCTTAATTTGTGATTTGGGTAATGGTAACTTTGAAAGTCACTGTGAAGCAGAGGTCAAGATCCGAACTCATTATATATTAGAAAAATATTAAATTTCTCATATGACCCAACAATATATTTAAATTCTTTTAATCCAGTATTGTTAAATTAATGATTTATGCTAAAAGAATTAAAGAAAAACAAAGAAATCGACATAAAAAATTTAGGTGATTTGACAATGTGCTTATATTTGCCGATGAGATTATCCTTCTTTTATTATGTAGATAATATGATTATAACATATTTATATTATGTCGCAGTTAAATTCTAATCCTAATTCGTTACATTAAAATTTTTCAATATATCTATATAAGCCATATCTCTAACACATTCTAAGTATGATCATATTACAACTCTATAGTTAGGTGTCCACCTCTTCTTTTTTTCTTTCTCCTGATTTATTATTATTATTATTAACATCCTATTTCCAAATTTTATTTTATTTTTCTTTATGAAATTCAAAAGATTGCAAAGTTTTCAAAGCAACCTATGATAAAACTTCACAAACTTCCCTTCCAATAAAAGATAAAAGCTTAATTTTATAGTAGTCAAGTGACAACTGAAAATAGCTTGGATGGTAATTTATTTTTTAGAAAGTCCATAATAAAGAGATTCTCATATCTTGTAAATCTTACTTGTAAATATATTTAATTTTTGAGTTATGAATCTCTCATGTCTTGTAAATCTTTCTTGTAAATATATTTAATTTTTGAGTTATGAATCGAGTTTGAATGGTAGTAAATAGTACTTCGAGTTTAACTGTCAACGTGAACTCGAAACGTTTGAATTTTGAATCTAATTGTCAATGTCAATGATTGACGCAGAGGAGACTCGAACTTAAAACACATGAATTTTATCCTCAAAATCTTTACTACTTAACCACATCTCCGATTCTCTTTTAGTGATTCATAAAAAAAAATAAAAAAAAATAAATAGTATTTTGACCGTCGAAAAAAATGATTACACCTTTTATCATCATTCACAAAAAAAACAAGCCTAATTGAGCAATTTTTTTAAAAATAATTGGCATAAAATTATTATCTTTTATAAGTTAATTGGCGCAAAATTAAATTTATTATGCATAAACAAGTCATACAGTCAATTCGAATTATCATACCAAGAACCTAATAAAACTTTCAAATATATACATATATATTTGGTAGGTAATTACAAATGTAAAACCAACAAAACTATTTAAATTTGATTCGTAATCGGTTTGATTATAGGTTCGTTTGAAATTGACTATTAATTTTGAGATAAACAACTCAAATTTAAATATATTTTGAAATTCGTTAATTTATTGAACTTGACTCAATAAACTAATAAAATATTTAATACAATAAAAAAATTAAGTTACTCGAATTCGACTTGCGACCAGTTTAATTAGAAACTCATTGAAAATATACTCGAAAAATTAACTAGCTAAATTTAAATATAATTTAAAATTTATTTATTTTAATAACTTAAACTTAAACAATTTTTATTCATTTCTCGATTAAATTGAACTTAATCTTATAAATAACTTCCATATATTTAAATTATAATAAAAATTTCATGAATGTAATAATTACGTAATATATTTTTCCAATGGTGTAATAATAGCCATTTTGTCTCTGGCTTATTATTGATAAAAAAAAAAAAACTGTCTCTTGATTATTATTTACTTTAATCTTATCTTGTATTTAATTTTCAAATAAAATCTGTTCATTTTTTAATTTTTTTTTATAAAAATACAAAAATAAATCTCGAAAAATAAAAGAATAAGGAAAAGAAAAAGAAAAAGAAAAAGAAGAAAAATTGAATGAGAATGATAAATACATACCATTTCAATAAATATACCATGAGAAATTGAAAGTACAGAGTTCCCTGAAACCCCAACCCTACCTTCTTTCGTTAAGGTAGTACAAATACAGGCCTCCTTCTGTTTCCCTCTCTTCTCTCTCCATTCCTCTCTCTCTCTAACCAACAACTGCAAACCGCCTTCGTCCCCTCTCTCTATAACCAACAACAGAAATTTAGACCCTGCTTTGTTTCTCTCTCATCCACCTGTTTTCTCTCTTGCTTTCTCATCATTTTCTGTGTTACGATCTGGCTTTCTTTGTTCCTCCACCTGTTTTTCGTTTCCTCCACCTGTTTGTCGTTCTCTTTGCTTTGTCTTTCGATCTCCATGAGAGCTTAGCACCGCAAGAGAAGCTCATAGATGGGTAAGTATATTAGGAAGTCAAAGACAGCAGGCGGGCTTGCGCTTATGGAGGTCTCACAGTGTCTCGGCGTTCGAACTCGAGCGAAAACCCTAGCTTTGCAGAGGCTCCAGAAATCGGCGGTGGCGCCGACGCCGGTCTCCGGCGGATCGTACCTCCAGCTTCGGAGCCGACGACTCGAGAAGCCTCCACTCATCGTGAGCTCCAACTATTCAAAACGACAGAAACACCCTTCTAAACAAAGATGTTTGCCAAACCCTAACCCAAATTCTAGGGTGAACTCTAGGTTGAGGGTGGGTTCTGTAAATTCGGGGTCTGTTGCGTCAGTGTCGCTTGATTGTTTGAACAAAGAGGACGCTCATTTGGCAAAGGAAGTGACAGAGGATGTCGTGGGTATAGAGAACGATATTCAAGAAAACAACAGTGCTGATGTGGGTATTGAAGCTTCTTTTGGAGAGAATGTGTTGGAATTTGAAGGTAGAGAGAGGTGGGTTTCTTGGTTTTTGTTGTTTAAAGTTTGAATTTTTTGTTAATAAGATTTTTTTTTGAAGGGTTCTCTTTGTTTGGTTGCTGAGAAAATGTGGAAAAAGAAAGGAAATCAATTTTTTTTTTATTATATATTTTTATTGTTCTGGGAAATGTTTACTGTTAAAAAAAGAGTGGTGTTTGTTTTCTTTTTTTTTTTTATTATTATTTTTTTTTGTGAATGCTCTCTTTTTTAGAGGGGTTTTTCTTGGTGCTCTGTTTGGCGACAGAGAAAACGTGGGAAGAGAAAGAATCAACATATTGAATAGTTTGTCATTGGTTTGGGGAATATGTTTTTGGGTTTGAAGGAAGACAGAGGTGTTCTTTGTGGGTTCTCTCTCATTCTTTTTATATTTTCTGATAATATGTAGGCGAAGGAAGAAATGATTTTTTGTTTTTAACTTTTAAATTTCACGCGCACGCACGCACGCACGCACACACACACACAGATATATATATATATATATATATATCTATATGCCTCAACTGATTCTGTAGGACTATTTGGGTTTTTGCTGAGCATTTTCTATCTTGTTTTGTTTGGTGTCTGGGAAAATTTTGGGATAAAAATGTAGTTTCGAATGTCTCAAGGTTATTATTTTGTAGGCAAGAGAACTCCCTATCTGACTATTGTTTCAACTAAGTTGAGGTGAGTGTTTTATATTTGAGGGAATGAAAACAACAAAAAGCAGATAAGTTAAATCGTAATTTTCTTTTGTTTTCCTCAGTTTTCTCTACAATCAAACAGAGGGTCATGGGATTCGTGGTGTTCTTTTATTCTGTTTGCAGAATCAAAAGCACTTGAGTAAACCCTTATTTGTTTAGGGTTTTTTTTTCTTCTTGTAATTCTCTCTACTTTTTTTTTTCTTTTCATTTTTCTTCTTCTTTTGACTGATGTGCTATTGTTTGTTTTCTCCTTATTTTTACACCTTTCTTCCTTTGCTCTGGTGTTTGAGAAAGGTTTTTTCCTTTTCCTTTTCCGTTTTTGTTTTGGGCACTGCTAAAGGATGCATTCATTTTCCTTGGGTGGGGGTGACAGTAGAGTGTTAGGGTTGTAGTTGACTGTTTAATCCTTCTCTAATTTGTTCTCTGTTTTGATTGTTTATTTGGGATCTGTAATTGGAAATTTGTAGTTCTAACTTACAACGTAGGACCATTCTGTATGCTAATTCATTTTTGGCTCAAACAACCTCTGAAACACATGTATCTGAGGGGTTTTGAATTTTGTAAAGAACAAAAAATCCGTTGATGTGTCCCTGTCTTTCTTTTCCCTTTTGATTTTCTTAAGGCAGTATGTGTTTTTCAATTCTTTAGATCTTTCTGTTGAGTTGTCTCTATACTTCTCACTGCAAGGAGAGGGAAAAAAGTTTTTACATTTGTGTTTTTTCTTTTTCAAGTGGTTTTTATCCATTTTCACAGTTCTTGTTATTTTTGAAAATTGTTTCTGGCCTTCAGATAGGAGTTATTTCTGAAACTTGAATAGCTCACTATCACCTTTCAATTTCAACTATTATTCACTGCTCTTGTTTGTTTATTATTTCGATTTCCTATGAATATATCATCTTTCTATTTGGATTTGCTCTTGTATCTAGAGCATTAGTGGTTTTATTATTTGGCTTCTTATTATTACCCCCCCCCCCCCCCCCCCCCCCTCTTCTCAAAAAAAATAAATAAATAAATTGGCTTCTCAGTTTAGTACATCCTAAAATGATTTTTTTGTTCCTCTAGAAACCAAATCTTCTTTTTGTTTCTCTACTTCCCCATTTGATGTCTTTGTTTTATTCAATAAGAATGCTGTTGGTGTGTATGATTTTTATTTCAGAGATGCTGGGGTGATATTATCTGATGGCAATTCTCTTCTTTAAACGTCTTGGAACATAGGGTACCTTGCAACAAATTCTTCAATTCATTTTTTTTATTATTATCTATGCTCAAAATTGTTGTTTTGGTTATGGGAAAAATTCAATAATTAGAAGACCAGGGATCTTATTTGCTTCACTGTGTATTGAGATCAATTCCACAATATTTTTTGTTTTTAGCTTGATTCTTAAGAAAAAAAACTTGGCTTGTGTCATGCTTTGTGCATTATTTTTCGTTCAGCCAGTCCCAAGCCTGGATAAAGTTGCTTGATCATCAGTAAAGAAGAAAAAAAGGAGGAGAGAAGAGTTTGTGACTATGTTTTCCAAACTTGCAGAGTACTTTTGGTGGCTGGACCATCAGTGATTGAAGTATATCATTGTTTAAAAGCAGAAGACTTCTTGCTTTTTTAGTAGCATGAGGAATACGTGTGAGCCTTGGAGTTTTAAATTGGAAAGCTGTAAATGATTGGTAGGGACCCGGTACTAATTGAAAAACATAAGTGGGTTCCCTGCATGGTTGAGCATTTTATGAGGAATGAAATAAGATGGAAGTCTTTGATGGCTGTTATATGCTGGCGTACTGCTAATGTACCATGTGGGTTTCTTTTTATACTATTGATAATGGCGCATAAGGTCTAGCATCAGTTATTTTAGTTACAGGAGACAGTTCGTGATACAGGACTCATCAATCATCATATTGTTATATTGGTCTCTGTGTCAATGTTGCATTTCTAGTAGCTCTATTTGATTGACAGCGATTCTTTCACTGTGACAGGAGCACCAGGGAAACAACACCTTGCAGTTTGATAAGAGATCCTGATGCCATTAGCACCCCTGGTTCTACGACTAGGCCCACCTGCTTGACTGAGACCAACAGGAGATTACAAAATTCAATGCGAAGGCACATCCCAACTGCACACGAAATGGATGAGTTCTTTGCGGGTGCAGAAGAGCAGCAGCAAAAGCAATTTATTGAGAAGTATACCACACGTTTTCTCTAGCATGTCTCCTTTGTGATTTTATTTGTTCTTCGGTTCTCTTGTTTACACCCTCCATTTGCTAATATAAGATCTCTTATATGGATCTTTTTTGCAGGTACAACTTTGATCCTGTGAACGATGAGCCCCTCCCCGGACGTTATACATGGGTGAAGCTAGATCCTTAGTTGTTAACGTTTCATCAGGGCCTTTTTTTCCTGCAGATTCTTGGCTGACCTTAAGCTTAGGATAGTTGGAAACAGTCGCAGGAATTGTTTTTAGTTTTAATGGTGATGGTTGTATCTCCATTTTCCATCACCTTTCTTTTAATTGTAAAGAAACAAGTAGGGCTGTCAAAGACGTAAGTGTAGATGAATGATCTGTGTAACATAACAGAGCTTGTGAGTAACACAACAAATACAACAAGGACCTTTGTCTAACAGATCATCTGAGAGGGGAAGAGAAAAAAGGGTGGTAGGGTTAGGGTTCAGTGAATTAGGTTAGTCTTAAGTGGTACAGAAATTTACTAGGTTTTGTTTTTATTGTATCCTGTATTTTCCTCCCCTTTGTTGTCTATACTTGTACTGATGGAACTTAAAAGCTCTTTGGAATAAACATGTCCCATTTCCCCCTCTTCATGTTTTGTCTTTTCCTCTATCATTTTCTATGTTAGGCACAGTTTAATCTTGGCCTGTTTATCTTCATGTGAGACATTATACTTTTCATCAGCTAGATGAAGCTGCACATAAAACTGTAGTATGAGGACACATTGTCCATTGGCCTACCTGTTTTTAACCCCTTGTGAGAATGGTTGGTGATGTTACTGATAGTGGTGGTGGGGCTGCTTTGTTGGTGGAAGAGTATTGGAATTTTCATTTTTTTAGTATTTTTTATTCGATGCTAGGTACTTTTGTTTCCTGCCATTTGTACTTTTATTTTCTGCAACTAATACATATTTGCATGAGACAATTATAAATTTGTTCAGCTTCTATAATGCTAGAAATGGGAAGCTCAGGAAGGGTGAGGATGAAGGTAATGATATATATCTAGATGTCATTCTTGAGCTAGTCAAAGAGTGGCAGAGATATTGTGGAGGGCATGTCACATTACATGCAATAATTTCAGCATTGAAATGGCAAGGCCAAAGAAGAAAGAAAGCAAAGTGTATAATGCAGAAGGAATGAGTGGTGAGATCCCTAATGTTATCTGAAGTAAGGTCACTCACCAATTACTAGGGATTTGGCTGTTGTGACTTTGTGATAGGGAAATGATGGGGTTACAATAGGGGTAGACCATTGATTGGATGAAATTGAGGAATCTTTTAAGTTTCAATGACCCTTTTTCATATTCAAACATGCTACAATAGGTTTTAAAAATTTCTCAAGTGGGTATTGATTGATTGTTTACCAATGGTAGACCATTGCAAGAATATTTTGCCAATACTGCCCGTATCAGGGCAGTATGGAAAAATTTAGTAATAATATAAATTAAAATATAAAATATATTTTAAATTAGAGTCGATGTTTAAAATCAATTAATATGATTTTTGAATTTTTTTATACTATCTTATTAATGTGATGTTGACTTTTGACCTCCTTTCATTAAAAATGAAAAAATCATATATATATATATATATGTGTGTGTGTGTGTATAGAGCATCTCCTAAACATCCAAATGAGGGTGTAATAGTTCATTTAATGGAGTGGTGGGGGGTTGAATGAAGAGGACAGACAGGATGAGCCATTTCCATGACCCCATTCATTGTTGGGAAAGGATGGATTCACTGTTTAAAATTGATTTGTATGAGACTGAGTTTTTCCAAGTTATTTTATCACTGCGAGTTTGGCTTTCGACCTTCTTTCATTAGCAATGAAAAAGTCATATATATAAATATATGTGTGTGTGTGTGTGTGTTTTTGGAGCATCTCCTAAATATCCAAATGAGGGTATAGTTTTTCATTTAATGGAGTGGTGGGGGTGGGGGGTTGAATGAAGAGGGGACACAGGATGACTGATTTCCATGTAACTCTGGACCCCACCCGTTGCTGGGGGTGGTATGGAGTCATTGTTTCGACATCTCTCTGTAATAGTCCTAACCACATAATTTGGGTCTTTGGGTCATTTTTTTAGCCCTAAGTGGGTCTGAATTATTGAAGCAAACATACCATTGACTTCTAATTAATTACAAGAGCTACAAAATTTATTACTTAACTAATACATTAATTAATTAGTAAGCTTTCATACATATATATATATATATATCTTTCTATTGCATGAACATGTGTATATATTTGAGTAGATTTTTAATATTTTCTAAAAATAAAAATAAATATTATTGTTCAAATTAAAATACACAAAAAAATTAATATCCATCTAAACTAGAGAATATTATTTTCATAATTCAAAACAACGGCTCCACAGCCACTTCTCTTTACAATGCGATTTTTCACATTTAAAATGCATTTGTCCAAACCATGACACAATATATATATTTAAATTATTAATTATTAAAATTTATTAACTTAATAAATATTAATTATTGCTTTTCACATAGGCGGAGCCTAAATGTTTTACTTTGGGAACATTAATTTGAAAATTATTAAAATTTTCATGGAATATTTAAAAAATTAGTGCATATATTTAAATTTTCTTCTATTATTACGGGAATCATAGTTCCCACAGGTCCCCCTTCCTCCGCTCGTAGAAGCGGATTAGAAATGTTATTTGGATGATATCAATAATTTTATGTTTAAGTGTATAAAAAGAGATGTGAGATTCAACAATTTTTTAGAAATAGTCATAAATTGTGCTTTTAATTCCAGCCATCCCAAACAGATTATGGAATTATAATATTCATTAATGAGACCAGTTTTGGTAATTTCCAAACATGGAATAGGATTTCCTTCAGGTACTAAAAAGTCCAACTCTTCCTTGTCCTTACAATTTTTTTTCCAAGTACTATCTTATCCATCAAATAAATATGGCCTCTTATTATTGGATTCTACATAAATTTACATAACACTGGCCATCAAAATGTTCAATAATTGGATAAAATAATTTTTTGGGTACAAATTTTTTTTCAATCGAGCCCACCAATCATAATTTTTTATCGTGTGACCGAATCGTAAATTAAGACCT
Source organism: Nyssa sinensis (assembly GCA_008638375.1). Lineage (NCBI taxonomy): Eukaryota > Viridiplantae > Streptophyta > Magnoliopsida > Cornales > Nyssaceae > Nyssa > Nyssa sinensis. Next base: position 8,504,757 of record CM018045.1, read on the forward strand.
TTATTGACGACTATTTCGTATAAGTTTTTGCTCGCAAAAAAGATGACTCTAAAAGCGTTGCATTCTGTGAGGCACCTCTAGTTTCGTCAGACTTTTTGAAATAAGGTTTACGTCTTATGATGACTGGCTTTAAAAAAATTTGTACTTAATGAGAGTCGAGCTAAAAACTTATAATTATAAAATACTTATTTTCACATTTTCTGTCACTCAACTACTCTTCTTTGGTGTTAACTAGGTACAAACTTACCTTTCAAATTTTTAGGTGAAAAATGTAGTTAGATCCTAAAACATACCATGATATATGTAATTGTCAAATGGGAAAATGAAAAGAGTCATTTGAGATGTTTTGGTCAGGTACATTGAAGATAAACGATTGTACCAACAACAATTGACATAATTCAAGTTAAAAGCCACTGTAGTGAAAGAGGAAAGACAAAAAATGAGACAGAATGCACATCAGCATTGATAGAACACAAAATAGGACCCTCATAGAGGGTTACCCAAAGACTTCAAGGGTCCTATCAGTTTTAAATCATTGTCTGTTGTTGCTTTAGAAGATGACTAAGGATTTACGCAGAGGGCCGTAAAAATGAGTTCAGTTCTTCGAATTCGACTCGGGATCGGTGTAATTAGAGACTTATTAAAAATCTATTTGCAAGATAAATAAATAGAACTTAAACATATTTTAAGAATTATTAATTTATTGAGCTTGATTTGTTAAGTTAAAAGTAGTTTAAAAATACTCTATAAAAAATCAAATATTCAAGTTCGACTCATGATCAGCTCGAAAAATTAACAAATCGAATTTATACACAATTAAATATTTGTTTATTTTAACAAGTTACAACTTAAATAATTTATTACTCGACTCATTTAGACTCCTAATGCACAAAACTTTTTAAGTATGTGACTGGAGAAAATGTAGATAAACTACTGTAAATAATATGAGTTTGCTTAAATTTTGGCTGAACAGATGTAATTAAGCTGATTAACATTAGTATTGAAGAGACAGCTAAAGATAAAGAGTCAACTTCGTTGTCATGGTTGTGATGGGCTGGGCTTGAACTGTGTTGTTCAATATTGTAGCCCAAAAGATATCAGCCTGGAAATTTTAACCAAAATCACACAAATAAGGCCGGAACACTGGCTGGCCACGCTCTCTTTCATTTTAGCTTAAATGCTGCACAAGATATAGGGCAGAAATTTCAACCATGCATTGCCGCACGAAAGCCGTGCGATCCTGATCTAAATGATACGGTTTATAATCCCATAAAAAAGTGGATCATCCCATGCATATTAAAGATGAAAGGATATATATATATATATATATATATATATATATATATATATATATATATAGCGAAGGAGTTGTAATTTACTATGATTTTGTGGAAAAGGAACAATGACAAACACAACTTTCACAATGCTACTTTTCGCAAAGTTGCAAACACCAACAGAAAGGGATAGCATACACCAATATATAGTGAGTTATTTGTACCTATGATTCAATATATAACATTAAAAAGTTGTTCAGGTGTAGAAGCGAAAGCCAACAGCCAAACCCAAGATTGCGAGGGGAACTAGAAATTGCAGGAGCTTGATGATGAACTGGGATGATTGGTTCTGATTATTAATGTTCTGAGGCTGCTTTGGAGGTGTGTCTAAGATTGTTGTTGGGGTTGTCGATGATCCATCAATCTCTCCAACATAGAACTCATCCAACATTAGTCTTGCAGCACTGCCATGTCCAACCTGCTCAAACTCCTCACTTGCATCCTTACCTATGGAACAAGACACACATAAAGGATAGTCCAATAAACTAGGCTGCGGGTTTCAGAGGGTTAGATGTATGCGATTTTACTTTTACAAGGAGAGCGAGACTGTGCCCTCCTTCCACAAGGAAAGATTGTACCTGCAGCTGCCAGCAAAACATCGTCACCGCCCGGATGGTCTGCCAAGAAGTTCGTCACGTCATAGGCCTGTTTTGACAAATTGAGATGGGCTCAATAATTTGAATGACTTAGAAATTCATAAAGCAAACAAGTTCAAACATTGTTTGGAAGCTGTGTTTAGATGAACGTTTTGGTCACACTTTTGAACGTTTCCTGACTCAAAACGCGCTTATAGGATTTGGATCGAGTGATTAGATCGCGATTTCGGCTGTTTTCTATGCCAAAACGGGCAGAATCCAACGACTGGAAGATGGGCTTTGTGAAAACGCCCAGCCATTTTTTGGTTTTGAAACTAAAAAATTGCTCTTCATTTTTCAGTTTATTACGGTCAATGCCATTAAATCATATTCCTTATTTCAGAACAGATTCCTTATTTCAAAATTTAAGTCAACCACAGTAGCTACAAGGGATTGAAAATGCTGGAGCACATGCTTAAGCACGTAGCCATTAATTCTAGTTGATGAAAATATTATTGATAAAGTATTATATCATTAAATAAAAAAATATAATTCTATTTTATTTTATACAATATGTGTTTATATATATGTGTGTAATATAATTAAATAAAGAAAATTATTCTAATATATAATATACATATATGTGTGTGCTATATAATTAAATATATATTTAAGTGTTATATCTTTGTTATTCATAAAACAATCTAATTATAAAAATATAATAAATTATAAAACACATAATTTAATATATAAGGACAAGAAAAACAATTCATACTGAAACCACACTTTTTCACTATTTATTCAAACATTACAATATCATTTAACTCCGTTTTAAATATATTTATCCAAACACTCATAACTCAACTCAAATTATACTTTTTCAAATCATATTTTTTTTACCGCATATCCAAACGAGCACTTTGTGTTATTTCACGCTCTTTTTTGTTCTACTCTTAGGGGGGTTTTTGTTGCTTTTTTTTTTTTAAATAAATTCTTGCAAAAAAAAAAAATCTCAACATCATGAGTAAAATGCTGTTATATTTGTGTCTATATACACATACATCTGTATGGGTATGTATATATCACATTACTCAAAAACAAAAGAATAAACCACTTTAAAGTAGGAATACAAGTTAATAGAAAACGAATGCTCCATTTTTGAGCAAAAGAGAATCAGCATGCACCAGAGCCAGTAAAAAAAGATTGGATAATCTTGAAACGGCTGACATAACAAACATTAAACCCAACGGCGGATCCAAACAATTGACAAAAATGTAGGAATTAGAATCTAAAGGAAAGGGGAATTTGACTTTTTTTGTTTTTTTGGGGAGGGGGAACACTAATATTTCTAAAAATTTAGGCCAGTCAAAGAGGGTGTTCATCACCGTTGCTTCATCTAGTTCATGATAGTGCCATGATCAGGGGTCGAACTTCTGACATATAAGAGTAGTGATCAACAAGATTATCCCAAAAGGCTTAATAAATTAATTCCAAAACTCAAGGTCCAAGTCCAATCTCACTTACAACTGTCATTAATTCAAGCATAAAGGTGATCGATCACTTTTGACAAGAAGATTCCAATATTCAACACAAAATTGAAGTAAGAAACTTATCGGATCAAATCACACAAATATGTAATATGTACTCTCATTCTCAGGTGTATGGAAAGTATACATTCACATAGGCACATATATAGGTCAAAGAATTAAACCAATTAAGGAAACATGATATACAACATACAATTAAAGACAGAAGTTATGAAGATTTTGGGTTACCTTGGCATTGATAATGACCCAACAGTCTTTTGGGTTGTTGTGAACAGATACTTGAGCAAAACTCAAGACCTTACTATCAGCCTGCATATCCTTATTTGGGGTTTAATTATTTTGTTTACTATGGTTTGGCTTAGAAATCTGATGAACCGGTTGACCTGTGGGCTAATCAAATCGAAAAGGAGCTTTGTTGAAATCCAAAATGAAGTTTATAATTAAAAGGGATGATGGGTTTGGTGGGGTCATTGAAAGATATTGAATGCGTTGGGTTGGGGATGAAAAGGACATGTTTGATGAGGTTGGAATGGGTTCTAGGAAACCATTTTTCAATTTGAACTCCGTGTGAATGCTTTTGGCTATATTCATAATGGAATATATGTATATCCTGTTGTCTTTGCCGGATTTTTAGATACTCTTGTCCAAATACTTTTACTTGGCCGGATTCCGGAGGCCATATATATATATATATATATATTATACTCAACGATGCTAATAATGCAGCTCACTAAGTTCTAAACCAATCCATCATAGAAAGCTCAGTCGTGTGTGTGTGTGTGTGTGTGAGAGAGAGAGAGGTTGAATGAGGATTTTCTTTTTAAAATGTCTTAATTTGGAATACTTGTGCTCAAGCTCATCTCAACAATGAGCTTGACGGCATCCATCCAAATGGATAATATGCAGTTGGAAATCACTACAGCATTTAGTGATGAATTACCAAAAAATAATTGTATTAAAAACATTAATGTTATATATGTCACATGACAATTGAAATTGAACGCAAACTAGTTCAAAATTTAAATGAACTTTGCTTTTAATTCCAAAACTTAAATCCAGGGTATCAAACAGAGACTAAGTGATTAGTGATATTTGTTTGGGATTCCTATAGTAACCAATTCAAACTCAGTGTACTCTTAGCTATGGACACAAGCTAAGAATTCAAAATGTTGCAAGCTTCTATTTCTTACCCAAATACTGTTTAAATTGATTTTTTTGGGAAGAAAGGTTGTTACATTAGTCACAAAAATGAACAGAGAAACCCCAAGCTAATTAAGTGAAGATCATATCATCTTTTTTATACTTCTCCATAGCATAGCAGAAACACCATACTGTGCAGACTGGATTAGTTGCAGCAACTGGTCTTGGGAAGAGGCTTTCTTGTTGAAGATTCTCTGGTTTCATTCCTTACAAACATGATACACCATAGATGACAGGGCAAGTTTGTAGTTTGTACAAGGAAGCATGAGGAAAATTAGAGCTCAAGTTAGAATGTCCAGGTCATCTTCTCCCACATTCCTTTGAATAAACAAAATTTGAAGAACCATTTTCCATATCCCAGTAGTGAATTGACATTGAAAGAAGAGGTGATTAAGAGTTTCCTGGTTCAAAAACACATAAGAGCATATGTCATTCTCTATGATTCCCCATTCTTTCAGCTTGTTTCTAGTGGTTAAGCGCTTCTTATAAACCTTGTCCCCAAAAAAACAAAAAAAAAAAAATTTTAACAAGGGACTATGATCAAAGTCCAAAAGTTTCCTTTATATATATATATATATATATATATATATATATATATATTAATGACAGTTCCACAGGGGCATTGCTCGATGCAATTAATGGTAAAAGTCCATACCATAAAATAAGAATGCGGGTATAAATCTGAGAAGACTTTCTAATCCACATTCTCAATAGCTTTTACCCATTTAAGACCCAAGTAATACAGCCCAAGCCTAGCTTAAGTGCTACACTTCCAGGCTAGTGTTAGACAGGCCCAACTTCAAATGACCGCTATGATTGTGTGAAGGTGATTAACAAATTTTTCAAATTTTTTAAAATTTTAAAATAATTAGTTTTCATGAATCACAAAAAATTTAAAAATGTTATGAGATGCCGTCACATAATATTGGATAGTAACATGTTGTGATAATCTCATTAAATTATTTCTCGATACAAAGAACACTTTATAATTCTAATACGTGCTTAAGTTTATATAATCTTATATCATTCACGGTTCAAGGGATACACCTACACCTACATCTTAGATAGTAACACTTAATCTTACCAAATATATTCCATTGATTAAAGAAAAATAGTTCAACTTAAATTAATTAGGCAAAGCCTTAATTCTAGCTAAGTGGTGTCAATTATATAAAGAGTTCTTCTCTAGTCTCTTTTCAAACCTTGTGGAAAGTTATTTTTATCGTTGTCAAGTCATATTAGCTGCATTTTATTACTTTCATTTTTTAGAAAAAAAAAAGTTAGTTTGTCAACTATTTTCCAAGTCAGCAGCACACATGGCAGAGAAATTGAAGGCATTGGACTAATTTTCTGTATTTTCTGTGTATTTTGTATTCGGATTCACCATCTGAGAGTGTAGCTGAGCGGTAAAGACGTTGATGAAAAAATTTAAACGTCTTGACTTCGAGTCTTCTCTATGCCAGTCGTTCACAGCTATAGCTTAAAGAGTGGGTTACAGGAAGAGAGACTTAATCTAGTACACGTAAACTGGTCTATGACAGTCCCTAACCGATCATCTGGTGCATGTAAGCTAATCCAAGACACTTCCTAATTGATCCATAAAAAAAAAGTATTCGGAGAGAGAGACTTAATCGGATACACGTAAGCTGATTCAGGACACTTCCTAACCGATCATCTGATGTACGTAAACTAGTCAAGGACACTCCCTAACTGATTCACAAAAAAAAAAATATTCGGATTCACTGAATGTCCTTTAATACTATTTATCCAGATTTTCAATTATTTTATGTCACGTGGACAACAAATGATTGACAAATTAATTCTCTAACACATTTTAAGGGAAATTAAGCTAACCTATTATCCACGTGGCAGAAAATAGTTGAAGAATTAACTTGATGGATGGACCTTAGGTGTCTTAAAAATGATTTGATTGTTCTTCATTCTTGGATTTCATCTCTACTTATTTTTGTTCAATGTGATTTCATAACTTGAGCAATAAATAAAAACGTGAAGCAACAAGAAAATTGATAAGAGGTTTTAAATTGGGAGTTGAATACAATTCAATTTTAGTAGGAATTAATGGACCACTCAATAAATGAGACTACCCAAAATCTATGCTGTGAGATTAAAATCCTGTCTTTGAAACTAAAGCTTTTTGCTTTTTTATGTGAATACTGAGAGCTAGCTATTGTTAGTTTGAAAGCAAAATATCACAATTAATATATACTTCTCTGGTTGTTGAAGTGGAGTTACTTTTGAGTGGGACTTATAATTTGGTGAAAATTCATTAATTGGCAAGAGGATCCGGTCTGAATTTATTAATTATTGAATTATATCATATTCAATCTCATAAATTTTAATATTATATTATAATATATTATTTAAATTAAAAATATATAAAATTCAATCAACTAAACATATTTTTTTGAATTTAAAATATATAATTCTTTTTTTAAAAAAATTAATATACTTTTTGGAGTGTAATTGCATGATTGAGAAGTGGGAATACGATTTCCCTAGATTTAAGTCAAGATATCATCCATTGACTAATGGAATAAATTGTTCTTCAACCTCCCAATTGAAGTACTGTAAAAATGTAAACAATGAAAAAGAAAAACAAACAAACAGGTCATTGTGTTATTATGGTGTTCCCATCCCAGATTTGGAAGGAAAAATTAAGAAAAATAAATTAGAAGATTAACGGGCTTAAAAATGTGATCACGAATGTATATATATAACTTAACTATATATAAAGATACTGTACTAATTTCATTTTGTATTAATAAAAATGACGACAATGCTCTGATATACAAATATACAGCAGCAATATATATAATCCAACCCCCATTCTCTCTCTGCACAAAAGCTTGGTGTCTTTCTTTCTCTTTATCGGTTCATCTTATTAGATTCTTTGGCCCAGAAATGCTTTATCACCAATGGAAAGCGTGGTTGACAGAATCATGGCCTGGTTAGTTTTTATATGTTCTAATATTTATTTTAGATAAAGTTTGTTTTTTTCATATTTTGGATAGAATTTTTTTAATAGAATTAAGATTTTTAATAATTGCTTTCGTTTTGTATTGCTTTAGTTAATATTTGAGTAAAGATTTGCTTGGCAAGACGGTAAATGACGGAGATGAAATTAGAAATTCTATTGATGTTGGTCATGAGATAGAGACTTTGTGAACTATGATTTATGATTAATGAGCAGTGGCACAAAGTCACGCAACTTAATGATCATATGGGGGGAGATTTGTTAGATGCTTATGGGACTTGGTTTTAATGTCAAGAGAGAGATCTTTAAATTGATAGAAATCACACCAAAGAATTTATCTAAAGAGCTTAATTCAAATTCTGAAAAAAATAAGGTCCACGAGATTCATAGGCTTGTTGATAGAAAGTTTTGAAAGTATATAGACTATTCAAGAGATGAAGAATTTGAAAATTTTGCTATGAAATTTGGACGGGACATACTTCATAAAAGTTGTGACAAACATTAGCGAGGTTAAAATTTTAGAATTCTCATATGACGATTATTCTAACATCTTTCAATGATCATATTTTTATCAAGGAAAAAACTTATTATGAAAAATGATGAAAAAAATATTGTAAAATTAGTTCATCAAAGTGTGGATCTGATCGATGACATTAATAGATTCAGCAAGCACTTTTATGGAAGAGAAGGAAAATACTAGTTTACTTTTTGTTGTAGAAAAAAAAAAAATTTCCAGGTATGCTCAACGTTACATATGAGAATGAATGTAAAATAACACAATATGATTTTAATAATTATAAGAGATTTAAATTTGTAATATTAGATTAAGAATATAATATTTCTTATTTTATTATGAAAGTATTACTTTTATTAAAACAAGAGCTTAAAATTACAAATTTTATAAAGATGTGGAGGAGATATATATTTTTGAATTTTTTTTATTTTTAAATATATCCAATTATTATTATCGAATTATAAACAAATTTAAAATTAAATACATTCACTTAACTCGAAAATAAGTTATTTTCATACCAACATTGTAGATATATGTTAATTATTATAAAATTTTTTAATTTTTTAATTTTTTAAAAAAAGTACTTTGCTTTTAATATATACGCATGTAAGTTTACATGAGAGATACCTTTGATTTTTAATTTAAATAATAAATTTTTGAAAAAATTGCTCTCAACAAGTGAGAGATATCGTCATGTAAATATTAACATGCTCATATTTATTATTGGCACGATAAAAGTTGACGTAGTTGTTTCAGAGAGAGTAATTAGATGTGCTGTTGGTTGGTTGCTGCATTTATGATATCTGCAGGAGGATTGTCAATTAGCGTGCTGATATTAAAGAATGAGGTTAAGCAGGTCCAGAGTCCCGAGCTTTCAAACTGTCTATGGACTATGAACTATGAAACCAGTGGCCATTGGCCAAGCCAGCTGATCAATCAAGTTGACCCTTTTTTCTTTTTCTTTTTCTATAGAGATTGAGCTCGATCAAGTGCTCTGCAAGTCAAATCCCCAAAAAAATTGCAGACACTGCTGTCATTGTGAATGTGTTAGAGGAGGCAGTTGGAAAAATAAATTACTTGCCCAATGACTGGCCAGCATTCATTTACTCGTGAGAGAAGCTAACAGTTCACAGTGGACCAACTTCCACTGTATTGAATAAAACACGCTATTCTTTCACGATACTGTGTGTATGTGTGCGTATATATATTTATATACTCACACACCTGCATTGCACCATATATACTAGCTCATTCAGCTTTGGTCTTCTTTGTTTGAGCTACAATGAGTGTTGTTGATCGTTGTGTTGTTGCTGTTTTGCTTGTTTTACTTGTTGAAAATGTAGTAGTTGCAGACGTTAATAAAGTTGAAGATGAAAAGCATCCCCTTGGTCTTGGAGGAGGTTTAGGGCGCGGAGTTTATGGAAAGGGATTTAGGCATGGGAGGTTTGGTAAAGGTGGTGGGCTTGGTGGAGGTTTTGGTGGTGGTGGTGGTCTGGGAGGTGGTGCGGGTGGTGGTCTGGGCGGTGGTGCCGGTGGTGGTCTAGGCGGTGGGGGTGGTCTAGGTGGTGGTGCAGGTGGTGGTTTAGGAGGTGGGGGTGGTCTAGGTGGTGGTGCAGGTGGTGGTTTAGGCGGTGGGGGTGGTCTAGGTGGTGGTGCAGGTGGTGGTTTAGGAGGTGGGGGTGGTCTAGGTGGTGGTGCAGGTGGTGGGGGTGGTTTAGGTGGTGGTGCAGGTGGTGGTTTAGGCGGTGGGGGTGGTCTAGGTGGTGGTGCAGGCGGTGGTTTAGGGGGTGGGGGTGGTCTAGGTGGTGGTGCAGGCGGTGGTTTAGGGGGTGGTGGTGGACTAGGTGGTGGTGCAGGCGGTGGATTAGGTCATGGTGGGGGTCTTGGTGGTGGTGCAGGCGGTGGATTAGGTCATGGTGGGGGTCTTGGTGGTGGTGCAGGCGGTGGGATAGGACATGGTGGAGGATTAGGAGGTGGTGCAGGAGGTGGGTTAGGTGGTGGTGTAGGTGGTGGTGGCGGCCTAGGAGGTGGTGCCGGTGGTGGTGGCGGCCTAGGAGGTGGTGCCGGTGGTGGTTTAGGTGGAGGAGCTGGTGGTGGTTTAGGTGGTGGTGGTGGTGCGGGCGGGGGTGGTGGCCTTGGTGGAGGTGGTGGAGGAGGCCTAGGTGGAGGTGCAGGTGGTGGAGGTGGACTTGGAGGTGGTGGTGGAGCAGGTGCCGGAGGAGGTTTTGGAGCTAGTGGAGGTTTTGGCGCAGGTGGAGGTGTTGGTGTTGGTGTGGGAGGTGGTGGAGGCGGTGGCTTTGGCGGAGGTGGTGGTGGTGGACTCGGGGGTGGTCTCGGTGCCGGTGGTGGTGGTGGGTATGGTGGTGGAGCTGGATTCGGAGGCGGTGGTCATTAACCTGCCTTGTATGCTTGTTGCATTAGCAAAACTAGTCTGTACGTAGTTGCGCGCAAAGTGCTGCTTTGGTTGATAAGGAAGCTAGTTTGTAGTAATTCATATGTGATTTCTGATTAGGAAGAGCATGCTCATGCATTCAGACTGTATTGAACTTCATTTTCTTATTAAATGCTACGTAAAGAGCATCATATGTATTACAAAATTTGTGATAATGAGACTTTCCTTTTGGCATCAACCTGTAACATCTATGTCATAATCAATATATATATATATATATATATATATATTAAATCTTGATTGGTGTATCAAATATGTTGTTTAGATTTTTTTTCTTCTATTTTTGTTCTTATTTTTATCCGTAATTCATAAATATCCAACAAATTATAATGACTAATATGAAATCTTGGCATTGCGTACGTCAAAAAGTTATATACAATCAATTTAAATATGCATGAATTTGTTTTAAAAAATCAATTACAAAATAATCTAATTAAATTATTATTTTTTGAAAATGGTAATTTATTGCAAAAACAGAGTCTGAAACTGAAAGGATTCAACTATACAAAGGGAGATAGTGTTTGGAGTTCCAAAATTAAGGCGAATTATATCCCCGTTGGTGAAAGATCTATCAACTAATTTCCTCCATGATAATATTAATTTTGGATTTCCTTCCAAACAGTACTCTTAGAGTACTAATTAATCACATATATGGTCTTAGTTAAGGATCTACGCAAGAAGCAAGCATCTGTGTTGGTCAGGTTCCATGCCTTGAGTTTGGATTTGGTAGTTAAGCTTTTCCTGTGGGTAAGCAAGACGAAGAAAGATAATTTGGGAACTGATTTCTTGCACCACACCAGTTTATACCAGGGACCTGGACTTCAGCCCAATAATGATCAAATCAATTAATATAATGGAAACCAAACAAACCCTAGAGGATCATATAATGGGAGAAGTAGACACAAATGACAACCCACAAGGGTTGTGGTGTGGCATTAAAACCATAAGGGCTATGGCTGTCCTAACAGCTGAATATATATATATATATATATATATATATATACAAGGATCAAAATATCGTTTCAATGTATAGTTTCGATCTGTCCGGAAATGGAAACATTTCGGAAACGCTTCGGAAACAAAATGGAAAAGGAAAAAAAATTAAAAACATGTGCAAACATAACTTAAAATTTATTTATTTATACAAATAAGCCTATTTATTGAATATTTGTACATTTTCAAGGCATATACATCATATTTATAATAAATGACATAATAGATATATACTATATAATATCCACGAATTAGATAATTTGACACAAATTACATATAAAATAAAAAGTAAAACAAATAGCGATTTAAACCTATTATAATTAGTAACTTAGTATTAAAATAGTTGTTTCTCTACACTTTATTTCCCTTACTACTTTTCTATTATTTTAGAAAAAATAATAAAAATATCTTCTTGTAGTTTTGAGTCTTAATTCTTGAAAAATAAATAGATATTATTTTTTTTACTAACTTCTAGAATTATTGTTGATACAAAAAAAATGTTTCCTTTGATTCAGTATATTTCCACTAGTTTCAGTATGTTTCTACGGAAACAATTTTGTTTCTATGAAAATATGTGAATTTCGATATTTCACTAGTGTTTCGTTTCGATTCCCTGAGAAACGGAAACGTTTCGGCCGTTTCGATGGAAAAGAAACGAAATTTTGATCCTTATATATATATATATGTGTGTGTGTGTGTGTGTGTGTGTGTATTATAAGCTGTCATGGGCATGCTTAGGGTTTAATTAAGTTAAAAAGGATTAATCAGTTTAAGTAAAATGGTGTATAATATTCATGTCGATGGTGTATTTTCCTTGTATTTTCTTATGATTTTGGGGTCAACTCTGTAAAAATATGATTCTAATATACTTTTTTCATATTTAAAAAAAATTATTTTTAAAATTTAAAAAATAAATTTACATCATATATATATATATATATATATATTCAGATTTTCTACCAATATATGTTAGTCCCTGGTTATTTTTGAATTTTTAAATGTCTGTTCTAAATAAGCTCATCCATCCATCTAGAAGAGTTGGCTGATGCGTCGATCCTTTAAATAGAATTGAGTCGAACTCTAAGTTACCAGAATCAAAGTTTATATAAATTAATTCCCTAATTTTCATACAGATGATCCGTTAATTAGGACTACTGGAAAAGTGGCTATTAATTGATTTTCTGATCCTTCCATGGCTACACGTAGTTTAATGAAGACTTTGTCTAATGCCCTTAGAGAATGGTAGCTCTTTTCTCTTAATCAGTTTATACCTGCATGTCATTTTATTTTTAGTCTTTTTTCTTTTGGGAAAATGTAAAAAGTCATATTTTATTGTAAATCAAAGAATGGACGGGGGCATTCATGGTCTTTTACAAATCAGAGGTCATGAATTCAAATTTCACATCTCTTATCGAGAGTGAGCATTTATTTTGATCTAACTATGAAAAACTTACATTTGAGATATTTTGTTGCTTCCTACTATTCAATAGATTATAATACATGAATTTCAATACTCCATTGCTTCCATAATTAAAAAAGAAAAGTGTTTTCGATCAAGTATGGGTTCCTATAAGGTAAACTTTGATGGTGCCTTTTTTTTTTTTAAGTCTTGGGATGGTTGGTTTTGGTGTGGTTATACAAGATTGTGCAAGAAATTTTGTTGGCGGATTGGGCTCGTTAGGAACTATTTTATGTCTCTGTTCTTCTTCTTTGAATTTGTTTGTTCTCGATATGATACGAGATGATGTTAAAGCCATTGTTCGTACTTTTCATTCTTGTTACTGTGCTTTTGTTAGAAGATCCGCTAACACATCGCTCATTATCTTGCTCGTTGTGCTATGAATGTGGAGTCTATGATGGAGGAGGCTCCCTTTTTTAGTTCAATCTGATTTTGTATCTTCTCATAATTCTTAATTTGTCATCTTTCATTGTTGCTTATAAAAGAAAATGTGTTTTCAGCTTAGTTATGACAATTTTATACAAAATCTGTACTTGTGTATCTTTACTTTTAGTCTTCGTTTGAGATGATCAATTTGAGATTATAGAGAATTGATTTTAAAAAAAATTGATTGTGAAAAAAAAATAGTTTGTTAATTAGGTATTTGATAAAATGATTCAATAATAATTATAAAGTATGAGTTTTCTTATTTAGCGCTATATATATATATATATTATATATATAACATTCTGTAATGACGTTATAGACGAAAGTGTATGTGCTGGACATAAACTTTGCCAAATGCCCTTCAAAACAGAGGGCCAAATGGAGCATTAGTGTCACTTTGATAATTGTTCATTTGCATGTATAAGGGAAGACTTGTCTAATAGTGGTTATTCTATGACAGAAAATTACTAACCATAACGTATAGAATCTTTTTTTTTTTTATTTGTTGTGATAATCAAAGTTCAAAGATTTATGAATTAACCCATGATTGACTTAGTCAAGCAAACAAAACCTGTATATATTCTATATTTCTCCCACATTATTATTTTTATAAGAATTTTACATTTAATATGAGATTTATGAAGATTGACCCGTTACTTATTATAGGAAGAATTAGTTGCCTAATAATATGAACTGAAACATATATATATATATATCTTGTATATAACAATACATTTTTGTTACTGCGAGACTTTTTGGTAGCCGTGGATCATTTGATTGGAATACAATTTGAAATGGATACACTTGACTATGGATCATTTGAAAAATGGATGTATTCATTTTGTAGTGAATCTTTTACAAGATGAATTCAGGTTACTCGGGTTCTTTTTAAAAATGTGATTTGAAGAACTATAGGTGAAGCAATTAAGGATATATTAATACTGACTCCTAGAATTTGTTTTTTTTTTCTTTAAAATTTGGTTCAAACTAATCTGATCACACAAATAATTCATGAGATAAACAACCATATATATGCTAAACCCAATTTGTTCTTTAGTTTTTGTATTGCTTTACTATCAATTTTTGTTTAAGGCTAATGCTATACTTTTTAAATGTTCCTTTAATGATAATCTCAACGCCTTTATTAAGATGAGATAACTTCTTATCCATTGCCTTTAATGGTAATCTCAACACCTTTATTAAGATGAGATAACTTCTATCCATTTGAATATGCTGGAGAGAGAGGAAATGATAAGAGAAATTAATTACGAGAGAGAAGAAAATAAATGGGAGAATATATATATATGTATATATATGTCTGTGTGTGTGTGGATGTATGTATTTGTTCTATTGAATTGGCCAAATGTTGTGTTGACATGGCTACAAATTTTTTTTGGGTATCAAATTTATAGTGTTCTCAACAAATAAAAACGCTGATTAAAATATAATTGTATTTATTATAAGCATTATTTTATCTTCTTGAATTATTTTAAATGATTCCACTTTTCCCTCCCCCCCAAAACAAAGTAGAGCATATTTTCAGAAAATCTTATAATTATTATTTAAATTTATAGTTTTGAGCTACACAACTAATTAAATATTCAATTTCTTTCCCTTTATGTAATATTACACTTTGACATATATATGCGTGACAAATGCATGGTTGGAATATGGATATTTGACTTAAACCTTAGCAAACCCAACTGGGGGAAAAATCGATCATCATAGCTTTTGGTTCGACCACCACCAATAATGATTGATTATTGTCGGGCAACTTTGACCCTGGCAAGACTATTGCTTTGAGTGATTGTACCATCCTCTTTTTACAGTTATACATTGCTTGCAAAAACCTAGATTTTGTGTATATATATATATATATCAATGATACTGAACTTTTACACTGTTATTATTATCAAATCATACTGGGTGTCAGGTGACACGTGTTTGACATGACCAATGCAAAAATCCATGGCCTACTCTACTGAACAATAATTTAATTTACAGCACAAAAACTAAAGGTAGTCTCCCTTTACAAAGAGAGATCTGACACACCACTGACATATGGGTCAGATTCCGTTCCCTCTTGCCTCAAACTCGAAATCAAAGCATGATATTCATCAAGACATGCATCCTTTGGAAACATATATGTATATATATGTGTGTGTATATATATATATCACATGATGAAGAAGGAATAAATGGGATACACTGATCTTTATTCCATCAAAGATCTTTTTAAACATCTAGTATACCAATACCCAATAATTACCCATGCATGTAACATATAGATGACCACGTTGAAATACAAAACAGTGAAGAAGTATCCGTTTACTATACAATCACACAAGAAGAACATAAAGATGATAATAATGACTTTGATGGTAACGACTTTCAGATTTAGCAGCACTTGCGAGGAGGATCGATGTTGGTAGTGGTGATGATAATGCTAGTAGTGATGGTGGTCTTTGCTTACTTGTTAGAATCGGGATTTGGACCACTGGGAACTTCATGGGCAGCTGCCTTAAACTGTCGATTTGGAGTTGTAGTAGCGGGAAGACCGGTGGTGGTGGTGGTGGTGTAACTCTTAGCTTGTTGTGGATGCAATTTCATGGTGGTGGCAGATTGCTGTGTTGCAGGAGAGTCTAAAAGGGTTCGCCCAACCGATGATGAAGAAGCCATGGATATCTTGGAAAAATCTAATGGACGGGCAAAGAGAGGAACAATTAAGAGTAGCCCAAGAAATAGCAATAGAGTTTGTGATTTCACAGAGCTTTGACAAACTGTTTTGCAAGTCTTTGCCATGAAATTGGAACCAAGAAACCACCCCCCAGTAGCCCACAAGAGATCAATATCCATGAACCAGTTGGACCACCAAGTTTATGAAGAACAAGATGAGGAGGAAAATGAAAAGGAAGAGCTCTGAAATTTAAAACCACATCTGTTGATGCTTGGGACTTGCATATTCCCACAAGGAGGTATATATTACAATGCTGTCCCCAATCTTATCATTAACTACAAGGATATCACTGCATTTGAATTGACAAATTAGATAACGGCTAGCCTGTTCACATTTTGTGTGGAAAACCACCTCCATAATGCAATCAGTTGAGGTGAAGGATTGTTAATTGCAAGTCTCAAGTTTCTCCTTTTATTGTGGCAATCAAAACACAAAACAAAATAATAGATTTGCTTGGATTTAATAGCTTTTATACTGAACTCACATTCAATTCTTGAGATAATGTGAGGGCTAAAGCGGAAATTCTAAATGGGACCTTTTTATTTTTTTGATATTAATGTGAAATTTTTGATATTTTTTTTGCCATAAGTTTATACTTTTATAGGGCTTTTTTTAATAGGACATAAAAACTTTATCTTAAATATTTTATGAGTTCAAATTTTGAGGATCTTTTTTATAGGGCCCTGAATTTTATGATGTTTAAACTTTAAATTTAAACTATACTATAAAAATATAAAATATGAGGCTTTTTTTATTTTTATTAGAGAGGCAAAAACCAAAAAAAAAAACAGGAGGCGCAAAACAAGATCACCATACAGCACCCCACGTTTCTCTGCCTTTCTTTGCTCCAATTAATAATTCTTGGCCCTACATCATTGACATTGATGGATTATCCAAAGATATAAAAGTCATATTGTCAAAAAACTTATGTTATACGAAAGTAATAAAATCAAAAGTGAATCTATCTCAAATAAAACAGATAAACAAGAACACACAATCCATTAGAGTGTTGTTAACTTTTTTAAGACTATGTTTGTAGGCGCAAGTTCAAGATTAATCGACCCGTTTGAGAAGACATTTCGCATGGATCTTGAGATTAGTTGGTATAATTGTATCGAACACCAAGTTATTAAAAAACAGAACACACAAACAAGATACATAATATACTTAGTTCAGCAAGATTCATATGTCTACGGGTAATAATGATCAATCTATTATGTATCTAAAAGATTACAGAGTGAAATATATAATCACAAACTCGAAATTATTTTTACACCCAATGATAGCTCACCAAAATGGCTCCCCTCAACTATCAAAGCCTAGAAAATCACATTGTTATATATAAAGGAACGGCGCTGAAAATTCTATGCACGTTCGATTGGGAAAACATTTTCCATTTAAATGGAAGTGCTCTATTTGGATGAGAACCTTTCATCGAGGCAACTAAAATTGCACTTGGTAACAAAAAAATAACCAAAACAAAAAATCGGGTAAAAAAACTAACTTTTATATTACTTATTTTTGGAGTCGTCTTAGATCGCAAAAGAGTTATCAAGAATTTGGATAAATTCATGACAACTACCCAACAACTAAAGCATCATGCAACTTGGGTAATCTGGTCATTTAAGAAATGAAGAATCTGTAAAGATAAAGCAGACTACAGTAGAAAAGGAGGTGTGGAAGAAGAGTGATGTATTTTCTTGCTTGGCCTCTTGTACAAGAAATCTCTCTACCTTGACTTGGACAACCAGTGGAAAATTACAGTTGATGGTAGTGCATGTCTGATTACCTTTTATCATATATAATTAAAGATCACAGAAAAAGGCAAAGCTACAACTGCTCTTTGGTTACGAAAATCCATGACTTGTCCCCATTATTGGGTGCATGGGTCCCCACTACCTTGATAAGCTGCTTAAGATACATATATGGTAGAATTGACAAGGTTATAGTTGTAATTTAGATCCAATGGAGCTTCATTTTAGAGCTCAATATTTTTATTTTTTTCTCTTTAAAAAAAAAAAAATTTATTTCCTTCATCTTCTCCCAGACCCAAAACTAGCATCCATGGTTATTATCAAGCTTCCAAGCCCCCAGAATCATTAGATATAAGTAAACTAATCAAGATTGGATTAACCTCTTTCATTAATTCTAATTATATTATTACACATTTATTAAATTTTAATAGAAAATGATTGGCTCCATCATAGCCCATAAGACCACAAAAGCAACTGATCAAGCAAGCACACGTTGCCGGATTTTGGTTTCATGGTATCATTTAATTTCCAAGACAGAGGGGGTTCACAGTTCCTTATCAAGGAATCAATGCTTTGATATTGTTGGTCTTTTGATAGATACTGCTGACCCAAGAAAAATAGCAATAAAACAAATTTAAGAAAGTTTGCTTAGCACATTTCACGCTTCTATGTTTGTGGTTGCAGGGCTACTGTGATAGCGTGACAAAGAAACCTTTTGAAAGAAATGCATGTTTGCATGGGAACGCATGCTTTTGCACGTATTAATTAATTAATTAAACCTTTCATACAAAGCTACAAAATTTGCCAACTCTGTCTTTATTCACAGAAATCAATTTTCAATTTTGAGGCGGCAATTAATGGGACATGGCTGATGGCAACTTAGCAAGATCATCTGTGAATATTATTGAAAATGTGATTGATGGTAACAGTTTTAACACCAAGCTTTCTTTTTTCTATCATCTGATTATTTTAGGCCTATATATACTATACAAATTAAGACTAAATGCTAGTGAATTCCTCTGTGTGTGTGTGTGTGTGTGTGTGTGTGAGAGAGAGAGAGAGAGAGAGAGAGAGAGAGAGAGAGAGAGACAGACAGACTTTTGCGTGCAACAATTGAACAACTAGTATCAATTTGGGTGGGTGGAAAATCAAACTGGATAGACTTCTAATGTGCCAAACCTTATCTAAAGCAATCCTTAGGTGGCATAATCTTTTTGTTTGTGAAAACCATGCTTAATTAATTAACCAAAAAAATTCATGCATGCATAAAATTATAGTAAGACAGATATATAGAAGGAGATAGAATATTATTTTCTGCAGTTTTTGTATGATCTGCTATTATTGTAATGCCCTTTGACGCTTTAACCATATATTGAAAAAAGTTAAAAAACCATAGTAAGAAAACTGGTTATTATTAGTCAAATGTGGTAAAGCTAGAAGAAAAACAGGCCAATCAAAAGGCAAAAAGTAGAAATGCATGTCTTTGGATGGAGATATATAAAAGGTATAACTGACATGCATATTCCTTATTCTATATATGTGTGAAATATGCATGGCTTTTGACTATATATTAATGATGTTCACACCTAATTAACAACCATGTCTGGAAGGTCAATCAGGTTGCTTAAAGCTTTAGTGCAACACAGCCACCTACTGAAATGTATGGATAGTGGTAGCCATATGCTTGTTAAAAAAAATTAAGTCATATACATGCTTATATAGGATCATGAATTACACATTTATGAACCTCCAACCCCCAGCCATAGAAGGGAAATAAAAGAGGCGCACAATTTAAACCTAAGAACAGGGCCGACTCAATATAATTGGGGTCTAAAGCGAGAAAGTAACAATTCTTAATGAAGCTTTTTTTATATTAATATAAATTTTTACTTTGTTTTTTTATATATATATATATTATATTTTAATTTTTGAAATATAAAATTTATTTGTTTTCCAACAAGAGAGATTTATGTATTGAATAAAACTCTACAAATAAATATTTTACATAATTTTTTTTTTATCTTAATAGATAACAATAAAAAAAATGATTATAATACGAATAAAATTCTAGAATTAAATTATTTTCATGGAGTCTTTATGGGGCTTTTTTTATAGAGTTAGATTTTTATTTACTTTAAACTTCTAGTTTTATTATATTATAAATATATAAGATTTAGGACCTTTTTGTAGAGTTAGATTTTTATTAATTTTAGACTTTTAATTTTATTATACTATAGATACAAAAAATTTGGGGTCTTCTCTTTAGGTGAGGCCTAAAGCAATTTTGGGACCTTTTTATACCGTTAGAGTTTTATTAATCTTAGATTTCTTATTTCATTATACTATAAATATCTAAAATTTGGGACTTCTTTTTAGGTGGGGCCTAAAGTGATTGCTTTGTTGGCCTTACCCTTGAGCCGGCCCTACCTGAGAACAGTTTTAGAAGTCTACCTGACAATAAGAATAAAAAGTGAATATTAAAAGTACTAAGTTTCTGGTTCAAATCTCATAAAATGCTACTCTTATTGAAGTTACTTTCCTGTAAGCACAAACTTGTCGCAATAGTCATAAAAAGGAGTTTTGATTTATAATTTGACCACACGATCGAAGATTGCGGTTGGTGGAATCGGTCCATTTGCCAAAAATAAAATGAAACTACTTGTTATGAATGAGAAATGACATGCTACCTAGCAAAGAAGAAGAAGAAGAAAAAGGAAAAAAAAAAGAAGAAGAAAAGAAATTGTGATTTATGGTAGTAATTTTTTTTTAGAGACATCCCATTAATTAATTCTTTTTTGAATGAGATATGCAGTGATTTGACAACCAATTAGATCACATGATTGAAATAAACCATCAATATGAATTTTTAGGGTAAATATTTCTTAAAAGGATCACATTAATCCAGCTAGACAAGTAATTAATACTAAACTTTCCCACTTTTTAATTAAAGTCCTAACCACCAGGCCACTAGGTTTCCCTAATCAGTGCCCTAAACTACTGTAAATACCACATCTTGCATGATTTTTGGTAGGTTCTAGGTGGAGAACTTTACATAAAGGTGTGGACATAACCAAAACGGTTTTTGCATGATTTGCAAGGGACATGTTCATGCAAAGATATATGACAGGACACGATAAATATAGAGATTGGGGGGGGGGGGGGGGTCTTTACAAATGTATTTTTGCTTTTTCTGTGCTTTTGAAAAGCAAAAATTCAGCTTTATAGCTAATGCCTGTCAATTTCTCATTTTTGTGTATCTTTTTCTTCTTTGATAGATATATATATATATATATATATATACACACACACATATATACATATTTGTGTGTGTGTGGAATTTGTAATATTTTTCTAGGCATGACATTATTTTTATGTCAAGATTTAAGTTGAGCCTTACATGAATTAAAGCAATCTAGACTCGTGTAATACAGTCATCTTAGTGAATATCTATTAAAAGAATAATGTGTGAATAATTCAATTTTGTTACATACTTAATTTCAAGAAGGAATCAGATGTTGCATTTACTATTGTGATAGTGTATAACATATATCAACAATATGAACCTTGTGAGAATTCTTAAATAGTTCAACAAAACAACTACTTGCTCAAAAACAAAAAATAAAAACATTTAAAATGAAAGATTTCGAAAAATTAAATTTTGCCTAAGCTTGTAAATCAAACACTTCTCCAAATGAATTCTTCTTCTATATACATGAGTCAGCATATATAAATAAAGATCTGGAACAGTTTTAAACATAGATAAAACTAATGTTTTTATACATTAAAAAATATTTTAGTCACAAAATAATTAAAATGAGAAAGAAGGCTGGTTAGTTCAGCTTTGAGCTTTCAAACTTAATTTGAGCAGAGTTTACAATAAAACAAGGTGGAATTCCTTAATAGGAATAGGTTCAGTCCTAAATGCAACTAAGACCTTTTTATCTCCCTATCTTTCCATTTTACCTTACTGTATATGTGTGTGTGTGTGTGTATATATATATATATATATATATATTGACTTTTCTTCATCATTCAATCATTGCAAGGGTATTGCTCTAACTGGGAATTTTCTGTTCCACCCATTTATTATTTTGTTGTTTGATGTTGATCAATTGTATTTCACTTTTAGATTATTGCCTATTCTCTCAAAGTTAGCAAATCATAATTCTGCTATCTTTTCCATTCTCCATACAGAAATAATTATAAACAAAATATTCTATAACTTAACCATGTGAACAGAACTCGGAGGTACTAATCCTAGAGCCTTTCAACATAAAAATGTTCTAAACATGAATTGGGTTTTAATATGGGCAATCTAGTGCCGAAGAAAATCCAAGGAAAGGCTAATCACCCAACTTGCTAATTTTCCTCGCCTCCATTTGATTTTTTGGTCAAGTGGAATCACCGTATATAAAAATCAGAATCAACTCAGATACCCTTAATGATATATATATATATATATATATATATATATAGGCCAGATGAGTACACGGTAAAGAGAGCGAGGTGGAGGGGAAGGACATGCAAGAAGAATTTGGATTACAATTTTAGCATCTATGGGCCTATTGAGTATACTGTCATTTTTTTCTTTTTCTTTTCAAGGGATGGAAGTTTATGAGAGAGAGAGAGAGATAATTTAGTGGGAAAATTTATTTTACTTTTGGGAAGATGAATTTGGCAAGTTATATTAATTAATTAAGAAATTAGATTAATATGACTGGATAGTACTCTCAAAATCTTCACTGTTCATCAAAATAAAATTCTGAAAACTGGATAGTATGAGACAAACTGTTTTTCTTCTCGATTCACTTCGTCCCCGATTGTCCTAAAACACAGAGCAGAGAAATCAAAACATTCTCTCTTTCTCCGCCTGTATTTCTTTCTCTCCTCCCGATGGATTCTCACAGTTTCCGCCTGTTAATTATTTTATCGCTCCTCTGTTTGCAATCTAGGGTTTGTCATCTCTCCCTACATATAAGATTAAACACACACACTCACACACTTGTAACTTTTTCTCTCTCTAAATCTATGAATTGGATGCGGATCTATCAATCGCATTGTTACATTGCTTGATTTGGACTTAGGCCGATGGTACTGGTTCGATTTTCTTCCTCGATAGCGCAACTCACAAATATTTTCGAACTCCTTCTTCAGATGCTGCCCTTGAGGTAACTTCTAATATTTCTACGCGTCCAATTCAAGCGTTTTGTTATGAATGCATCATATGTTGAATCTATAACATCTCTAACATAAACTTATTAAAAAAGTTATATAGAAATAAGAAAGCCCGGAGGAAGGGGGGTCAATTCGCGTTATCGTATTATGTTCGGGTCGTGTCAAAACATATATATTCGAAAATATGTGAACCCTAACTTGACACTATTAAATAATCGTGTCAAACCCATTTATTAAACAGGTTACACGTGTTGACACACTTAATCCGTTTGTTTTAATTTTTTTATTTTTTAAATTAAAAAATTTACCTTATCTTTTAATATGTAAAGATAATTTTTAAGTTTAGTAACTTTGAATCTAAGCCAAACCAAAGTAGAAATCTCTCTTAGAAATAAAAAATCTCAAAACCTTGATAAATATTTGATGTGAGACGAATTACCTTAACTCATAATATATTTTATAATTAAACGTGTTAAGTCGTGTTAAACGGGTTGACACTGGTAAAACCCAAACACGACCTGTTTATTAATCGTGACATACGTGTCAACTTGTTTATGACCCAAATCATTTATGCTAAACTCAAACCCGTTAACTTCGTGTCGTGTTCGAGTTGTGTTGTCGTGTCGTGTTAAAAATTGACACCCCTACCCGGAGGAGTTCTAAGCGTTCATTGAGGAGGGATAGGTCTGATCCTCTTGTGTTTACGCAAAATTTGGGTAATTACTCTTCACAGTTAAGCCATACATAGAATGGCGAGACAAGATTCATGTAGCCAACCCATTGACTTAAGTCATACACATCTAGAATAAATTAGAAAATGCCCTAAAGATACATGGTCAGATTTGGATTCTTTTGTTGGATTGCAATTTAATCATACCTACAGAGTATAGCTGAGTGGCTGATTTCTTGTTAAGTTATCTGGGGTATTCCACAATTCAGTTATTCTTACAAGAGAATGGTAGCATTAGGCTTGGTCGGCTACATTGTCCATATTTTAGGTTGAAGATATAATGTTCTCTCTTCTTTTTCTTAGCTTTCCACTCTGTGTAGCTATTTTACTTTGATAGGTAATACACACACCCATGTCCTAACGGGGACTTGAACCGTGCACCTCTCCCTTTGGGAGTGGCCGGAGATACCATTTAAGCTAACAGCTGGAGGTCTCTCCTTTGTAGCTATCTGAGCCTTTCTCTAGTTTTTCTTGAGAGGCAAAGGTTCAACATCCTCCTCTCCACTTTTTATTACTTTGGTTTTTATTTCTTTATTTACTCATATACAGGTAGGGGTCAATGCCAAACCTCGCATTATGTAAGGTGGTTTATTCAGGAAGAGAAAAAAACTAATTCAAATTCCAAATAGTCTAATTAATGGTGAGCGCAAACCATTGAATGGGTGATTTGG
The DNA here is from genome assembly GCA_008638375.1 of Nyssa sinensis. Classification (NCBI taxonomy): domain Eukaryota; kingdom Viridiplantae; phylum Streptophyta; class Magnoliopsida; order Cornales; family Nyssaceae; genus Nyssa; species Nyssa sinensis. Next base: position 8,529,319 of record CM018045.1, read on the forward strand.
GATTGGAAATTAGGGTTTAGGATTTGATTTTAGTTATCTTATATTTTCTTATTTTTGGGGTTATTTTAGTAATTTTGTTAGTATTTGTTACTTTGGTATTTGTTGTTGTGTGCCTTTACCACCTCCCCATCCTTGCGCACAACCATGGACTTTCTAAGATATTTTGGCCAATTAAAGAATTGGCTTAATTCGAGAAGAGCCTGACCTCTGTGAAAGAACCAGAGGAAACAGAAAAATAGTAGGAATTTCACACTTTCTACATTCATAATAAGCTTCTTATATACGACACAGAAACTACCCATGTAGACCCACTTTCTGTAACTATTACTTCCCACATATACCCACTTCTATGTACAACACTTGCAACTAATTTGGCAGTACATTACTACTATTAAGGAACAGTAACTGACTCTTACTAACTGACACACATACAAGCAAATAACACCACCTATCAATGACACGTGGACATCAATTGTCAATCCATCCATGCATGCACAAGACACCTCACTTGACAACCCTGTTGGAATGTTTTGCATCAGTATTTTTGGGTTGGGTATGGGTCTAGTTTGGGCAGTATATGGGTCTGGATTAAATCAAATTGGTTCGCGTCAAATATGGGTTAAATCAAGCACTTGGGTCAGGTTAGATGGTTTGCAGGTCAATGCTTACTTCCACTTTCCTTCTTCCCCAACTCTGCTAGGACAAGGGAAGAAGCACATTCTGCACCTTTTATAGGTTGGGGAAAAGCCCCTTCTATAGGGTTGTGAATCTCCTAGCCAAATCAAGGATCTGGGGCTCCTTGCTACGCTACTTAACTATACAAATCCTTTTTAAACCCTAATTTTCAATCCAAAATCACTCGTTCTATACCTTTACATTCTCCACTAATGGTTGTCTTCCATATCTTATTTGATCTCATTTTCGATATTCATTTGTATGGAGAAATATTACCTATGATATTCCAACTCCCTAATCTGCTATTTGTTCCTAACATTGTACACATTTTGAGATCATCCTTGCCCTTAACTTTGAAACTTTTCTGCAGTCCAATGTTGGTGGCCTGCCCACTTCTTCATCCCAATAATGATTGGAGCTAATAATTCTGTCCATATTGATAATCTGCATTCAAAATGGATTTTATTGCCCATTGTATTGTGGCAGATACTTTTTTATTTTGTCTCTCATGTCGAGTGACAAGCTCCAAATGTTTTTGTCAAGTAAATCCACATTTGAAACAATGCAGTAGGTGAAGGGATTTTAAAATATGTCATGAGGTTGTAGAGCCTTCTGAGTTGTGGAGCAACCCATTATTACCATTGAATATTTTCAGTGATTCATCCTTTGGCTTCTTGCCAGAATCCATTTACTTCAAGAGCATCGAACTTGTTTCTTTGAGGGATATCTTGAACTTTCTCAAGTTTTCCATGTTTAAGTGCATTTGTTTGCATAAAAGTAGTTAAATATTACTATTAGTGCACTTTTATTATTGAAAGTGACTTACATTTTTTATAAATTCATTAGTCATATCAGTTCATCTTTATAAAGTTAATAAAATTAATTAAAACCACAAAAAAACCCAAATATATAGAATTGTGTGATATATATATATATATATATCAGTATAATTTTGGAGAGTTGTATGATAAAAAATTCACACTCCCAATAACCATATCCGTTATGTTATGCTCATTAGACCCGTGTCTGTGTCATTGTGATTGTTATTGTTTCGGTGGCCACAATTTCGCTACTTCAAATCTTGTTGCCTATGCCTTTCCTATCAATCTATATCATGCGGGAAAATAAAAAAATCTGTAAGGAGTGCTTTAATGGAGACTGTTTATTGAATGATGACATTTTGATTTGTTCATGTTGTTCATCATGGCAACTTTATTGCTATGTTGCCTTCATTTTAGGAGTTAGTTTTTTCATTCACTCGTTATATAAAGGTCTATCCTAGTGTACGAGATTCTTGTCACTGTGAAATCTATAGAGGTTTAGACATACATAACCTTACCCTTGCAAACGGAAAGGTTATTTCTACAACATCCTGGTCACAGTGGAACAACCTTTACCATTGTGCCAAGGCCCACAATCTGCATTTAAACGTTATATATAATCAAAATAAGCTTTTTCAGTTTTAGCTGAACTTCCAAACATGCCTTTTTTGGTTAATTTAGCAGTTATTTTAGACATGCCTTGTAAGTTTAACATTTGCTAATTAAGTAGTAATATGATACCTGCTAGGACATAGTAAAACTGGAATTCACAAAAAATTCCAAGATTTTAATCATACATTGTACTATTGTGGAAAGAGTAAAATTTTCTATGCCATTCTTTTTCTTTTGTACAAGGGTTGTTCACACTGTTGTTTAGAATGGAACTGCATGTTATAATGCTCTGACTGCCCCATTTATCTTGACTTCTGCAGGCTGATTCAATGTTACTCCCGGAAGTTGGTGCTGCTGTGTCGGTATTGCTTGGTTTTGCACCACCTGCTACACTTTCAGCTGCTAGTTCACTGAAGGTAAGAGGAATCACACAAGTGATGTGGAATAATATCTGGTATTTTCTTATGTCTGCTACTGTAAGTCTTCTGTTCAATGTGAGTTAGTAACATTATTGTTTTTGCAGTTAAATGAAGTGCTCATGCCTAACCCATTTGACAGGCCTCATACTGTTTTTATGCTAGAAGTCAAAGGAGCTTTCAAAGGTGCCTGAACTTGAATCTGAAAATACATCATAGGCTGCAACTTGCAGTGTTCCCATGTGGATTTAAAAATTTTCATGAAATGTTTTTCGTACATGCAGATTCTGAAATGATGGCCGATTCAAACAATGCTTGGTTTGGTAGGGCTCTTAAGAGCAAGGTTATTTTTGGTCCAAATAATGCTGACATTCAACTTCCAGGTGCTAGGCCTTTTTGTATACTCGTGTAATTGAGACAATTGTTATATTGGACATGACCTTGTTGCATCTCAATTTTTTTAATCACAGGTTTTTATGTACTGTTTTGCAGATGAAAATGAAGTCTCTATGGTCTCTTTGAATGAACCTTCAAGTTTTGATTCTGATGCGGAATTCACAGACCAAGAACTAAATGATTTGGTTAGTTATTACTTCTCATATTTCCTTTTAGAGCTCATTTCCTTGCTTCCCATCTCTTGTTGCTCACTTTTGTTTCTATATGTGACATGAGTTGTTTATTTATTCAGGCATCTTGGCTGGGTGGTTCGTATATTACTATTGCCTTGGAACCATTGAATGGAGAGTTGACCATCCCCTTGACGAGTGGTGCTCACATGAATCTTCATATGTCAAAGGTCTTCATTTAGATTTTAACGTTTTCTGTCTTGTTATTTATCATTTATAGCAATATGTGAGAAATTATCCGCTCCTTTCATTTCCTTAAATATAATTGGAAGAATTTCCTTTTAATATGCAGAAAGCAGACAGAGAGTTCACAGAAAATCTTGTGTCTCTCATCTGGAATATTCAAAGGGCAATGAAGATGCATCAAGATTTGTCTGGAAGTTTGTGCAAATCAGCTGAGTTAATGATGGGAATTTTCAGAGGCATTGAGGTATAAATTCCATTTCATGTTTTCCTTTTTGTTTCATTGTTTAAAGTATATTGTGTGACACATTGTTATTAGACATGGTCCTGCCCGGTTAGTTGAACCAGTAAACTGTTGACCTTGACCAGGCAGGTCTATTATTCCAACTGGTTCAAATCACAAATTGGAAAAACCCATACGAACTTGTCTGGTTTTTGTATGACCCGTGTAACCCATTGGATTTAACAGAACCAAGAAGGTTTAATATACACCTCTAAAAGGCTAAATATTTCATTCTCATATGTCTATCAAGTATCTAATAAAACATATGTTTCTCGTATCCAATAAGCTGCTAGAAACAAAAGCATGTAAATATATTGAGATATTATTTGAAATGAAAAAAAAAAATATATATATATATATACACACACACACATATATGTTACATACTTACATGCATTTAATATCATTTCAAATGAATATTTTATCATACATATAAATTTATGTAATGTGTATGTAGTATCTTGAGGTCTTGTGTTTGAGTCCTCGAAATTTAACAAATGTCCATCAGCAATGGGGTGTTTGTGCACATCTAGAGTTTGCATTGTGGAATTGGGATAATTTATGGGTCTTATTTTCTTGGTTTTTGGTTGCTCTTGGATGATGCCTACTTTATGGTGGAGTTTTTCAAAGGACAGCGAGGAGCTCGTGTAAAGAGCAGTTTTAGGAAAAAGTGGGATATACTCTCTCTATCTTTTTTAGTGCTTATGGCATGAAAGAAAAAGTAGGATTTTAAATGGGGAGATTATGTCCCCTGTACGTTAAAAGATAGTTTTTTAACAACTTTATACTTTCAGGTAATTGAATCTTACCCTGCTGAAATTGATCCTTTTGTAGAGTTTGGAGCTTCCTCCCTTTTTGTAATGGGTTCGGCCTCCTCATGCAGTCTTTTATATAAATATTACTTATAAAAAAAAAAGAGCTTGTGGTTCGTATTTATCAAAAGTTAGGGGGAAAGAAACAGAAAAAAAAGTGGTTTATTGTTGTACATATCTCCGATGATAGATATCTGTAAAAAATATAATCCATAATATCCCTGTTTAATTTACAATTGTTTATTACATAATATGATTCATTTCCTTGAGTAGTAGGTAAAATTCAGAATAAAATAAATGGGCTACAGCAGAAAACATCATGTTGGTTTCATTAGCATTTTTGAAGTTCATTTATTGCATTTGAGACTAAAGTTTGATCGATGTTTAGTTCCATTACCTAGAAGGGTATTTCTGGAATATTAGCTAAATAATATATCCATACACACAATATACATGTTAATGCTACTTTCTTAATAAATTTATTTGACATGTTACAGGCTTTGCAAGAGGAATATGTAAATGAAGGTGTTGCTCAGCAAGGAGTGGAATTATTCCTTGCTTTAATTTCCAAGATATTTGATTCCTTGCAGGCTGTGTACAAAGGTCAATTTTTTTCTTCACTGTGGATATTGTGACTTAATCCGCAGCTGTTCCACTTGGACCTCCTCCTACACCAATATTTTGATTTTTTTGCTTTTCTATGGATGATGACCATTGGCTATGCTGTGGGGGGAAAAAGTAAAATTGGCCTTTTTCTTGGTTTTGGGGGGTGGGCGCTAAAATCTGGAGTATTTTTAACCGGCCTTCCTAAATGGGAAAATCCATTTAATTAACTCCCAGTGCTCTTTGGGAGTCTGTAACCCAATTTTTATCCACAATTTTTGAAATTTCATTAGTTTTCTTAATTCATTGATCTAATGGAAAATCTATTTATTGTTTCCCAATCTTAAAAACAATTGTATGTATCAACTGAGCAGGTCAAATTGTAGGAGTCATCTTATTTAATGGAACACCTCCTCCAGAGTCAGAAACAATGTTGAATGTGAAATTTATTTCGCGGCCATCTCCACGCTGGCTGGAGGAAACAGAAGTCTCATCTAATTCAACCATTTATCAGGAAGTGGTGTTGGTTAGATGGACCCTTGCGTGGATAACGGGAATCATTCTCCTAATTGCCACTCTCTTAGGGGTGAGTTGCTTATCAACAAAGACCTTGCACCTTGTTATATGCTTCAATTTAGTTGTCAAAAATAAGGACTTGTTAATGCATGCTTTGAATCCAATGAAAGGAGGTTGACTATTTTTTTTTTTGAAGTATGTGCATTCTCAACATTTACGACAACACTACAATTCTTAAAATCTACAAAGTTTTGCTTAGCTTCAGATAAATTTTTTTTCCATAAAAAACCATAGTCTCTCCATTAATTTTTTTTTTTTTTGGGGGGAGGGTTCTAGTTTGACGGTACAATATTCACCTTTCTAGTAAATGCTAATATTTTTGTTCTTTTCTTATCTTTTCCATTTCATTTATTGTATCCAGCTTATTGCAAAACAATGTTTAGGGGATTTCTTTTGGAAAGTACTAGGGAGAAAGCTAGTGGTGCTCCTATGCAAGTGACACATTCTTTTATACGTTTATGACATCATAGTTTTTTGTAATGCTGATTATGCTCAATTGAGGTATTTGAGATGCATCGTCATATGCTTTCGAGTGGTGTTAGGATTGAAAATTAATGTCCAAGAATGAAATGGTGGCTGCGGGGGAGGTGGAGAATCGGGTTAGTATTGATGCCATATTGGGATGTGACATGAGTTCATTCTCAATTTCCTACTCGGGCCTTCCCCTAGGGGTTGCAACTAGATCGTACAGGGCGTGGGATGTGATGGTGGAAAGATTTGGAAGACACCTTGTTGGTTGGAAGAAGTAATACCTCTCAAAGGGAGGTAGAATGACTCTATTGAAGAGCACTTCATCAAGCCTTCTAACTTATGTCCATGTTTCCTATTTGTACCTTAGTTGTGAAGTGGTTGGAGAAGCTTCAAATGGTTTTTTGGTGGGGAGGGATTGGGGATGAATTCAAGTATCATCTGGTGGAGTGGAAAGAAGGTTCATTGTCCTATTAAGGAGGTGGGGTGGGGGGAGCTTCGGTTGTTCAATTAGATACGTATCGTTTTATGCCCATATCGAAACATATCATAAGATACTAACAACTATGTTGAACCAATTCAAAATTTTCCTTGAAAATTCACCTAATTATTTTATTTAGCCTAATATTGAAAATAAAAAATAAAAAAAAAGGGAAGAAGGAATGTTAACTCATTGGAATTGTTGGAGTGGACTTCAGATTCAATCTATTCTACAAATCTTGAAAAGAAAATTATTCCATTGACTTGGGAGTCTTGAATTGGAGTTAGATTGAAATTTATGCTATTTAGAATTCTACAATAAGGATAAGAAGTCTTTTCTTTTTGGTGAGTACAACATGGATTGAAAATCTAGTAACTATTGGATCTACTTCCTAGTTGTATGTGAAAATGGTTTTAGCTTGACGACGGCTTAGTTAGTATTTTTTTTTTAAATTGATGAATAGGTCTAAGTGGCTAAGTGGTTCCATCAGATTGTGGCCATGGTGGGTTGGACTCCTTCATCCTTGCCTTTCAGAAATATTTGAATGGTTGGGGAAGCCATCCCACAATGCTAACATGGGGATGACAAGTTGGAAGGTTCGAGGCAAGGAAAGTCTTGTGTGCTTAGCATTTTTTGAGAGAGGAGGAAGAGCAGTGTGCATGCGTGCCACTGGGCAGGGGTTTTGGTGATTGTTTTGTTATGGTTTGCCTTTTTTAGTGAATTAGTTGACATATCTATGTCAAGTCTTATTTTTCGTGGAGGATTGACAGCTCATTTGATCCTGCTTTAAAATATCCCGGGTCTTCCCTTCTGCACTGGTGGATCTTCTTTTCAGTTGGCATATTAAGAGTCTGAAGCCTTGGTGAGAATTTTGTTATTATAATTGCCCCCTTTGCTTGGCATTATACATGGTGGGGAAAGTTTAGACCCTTCCTTATCGCCAATCAGTTTTGCTTTATGACTCAACTTTCTAGAGGAGTTAGTACATGGATCTTACTCATCGAATGAGATAGAACCCCCCCCCCCCCCCCCCCCCCCAACCCCAACCCCAAAAAAAAAAAAATATATATATATATATATATATATATATATATATACACACACCACCAAAAAAAAGAATTTCTGCTTTAATAAAAGCTACCCTTAATAATAGATATGACGACAATAATAGCATGGTTTGAACTTTCTACAAGAGATGTCTTGTTCCACTTTTTATATTGTCATGTTTCTCTACTTATCAAAAAAAATACTGTCATGTTTCTCTTCTTTGAGACCAGTATTTTATGTGATTACTTTGTGATGTATAACTGTCAAAATTGTCTAACTATATATAAATGACAAAACATATATATGAAATCAGAAAGGATTTTTGTATTTTTGTGTGTATTTTTTCATATACAAACTATAGGTATTTATAATACAACTAGGAAGAAAAATAGGAAAGAAAAAAAGTCTTCCTACAATTTCTCTATCATTTCTACCTCTAATTACTCCACAATAATCTCTACCACTAATTGGGAATTTCCACACTCCCCCTCAAGTTGGATCATAAATGTTAATCATATCCAACTTGCAGATGATCTCGTCAAAATGAGGTCGAAATAGTCTTTTGGTGAAGATATTTGCATTTTGTTCATTTGTAGGAACATAGGTCATGCAGATAATTCCGTTCTCACTTTTTCTTTGATAAAATGTCTGTCTACTTCTGCATGCTTGGTTCAATCATGCTGAACTGGGTTGAGAAAAATGTTGATGGCTGCTTTGTTGTCACAGTAAAGTTTGATTGAGAATTTTACTATGACCTGTAGTTTTTCCAAGAGTTTCTTTAGCCACAATCCTTCACATATCTCTTGTGCAGCAGATCTAAATTCGGCTTCAGCACTGCTTTTGGACACTACACTTTGTTTCTTGCTTCCCCAAGTAACCAAGTTTCCCAATACATAGGTGCAATACTCAGTAGTGGACTTTCTATCTTCTATTGAACCTGCCCAATCAGCATCTGTGAAGACTTCGACTTCCTTGCGTTCTGATTTCTTGAAAAATAGTCTTTTACCCGAGGAGCTTTTGAGATATCTGAGAATCTTGTACACAGCTTCTAGGTGAGTTTCCTTTGGTGAATGCATGCGTTGGCTCACCACACTAATTGCAAATGCAATGTTAGGTCTAGTGTGCGATAGGTAGATTAGCTTGCCAACTAGTCTTTGATATCTGTCATTTTCGACTGGATTTCTCTCATCCTTTGGTTTCCTTCCTGCTTCGATAGGTGTGTCACTTGGTTTACATCCAAGCATGCCAGTATCGGTTAGA